>JAEIFT010000208.1:0-453147 GCA_018904225.1 Lordiphosa mommai | reverse complement strand
TATTCGTTTTCAAGTTTATTAGTGACTGATCCAAAAATGCTGCACGCAGGCAGACAATAAAACAGAATAGGCAAACACAAGTGAGGAGATAGAAGTTGCGATAGTTATTAAAAAAGGGATTTTAAAAGAGAGGAGACATATTGCGTTGAAACTTTAAATTCATATTTTCAACACTCCTTCTCAAAGCATTATGTCTACCTTTACAAAAAATTAACTACGTATACAAATTTAACATAAACCCATCATATTTATACATTTTTCATGTTTGACCCTATTTAAATTTTTCGTTAGAACATCTGATATCATATTTTCAGTGGGAACATACTCTATTTCAATTATCTTACTCTTGTACATCTCTCTGACGTGATGATATTTGATATCAATGTGCTTGCTGCGGGCATGGAAGGTGGCGTTTTTCACTAGGCATTGGGCACTTTGGTTATCGCTGAATATTTTTACAACCTGTAGATCACCAAAGCCCATCTCGTTGACCAGCTTTCGTATGTACGCCGCTTCTTTTGCTGCCGTTGAGAGTGCAACATACTCTGCCTCAGTGTTGCTGAGGGCAACAACACTTTGCTTCTTTGACTCCCACGTGAAGGCAGCACCCGCAGCAAAGAAAGCCCATCCGCTAAAGGACTTCCTGTCGGTACTATCTCCAGCCCAGTCTGCATCCACAAAACAATGAATGGGCTGACCAGTACGCTCGTAGTGCAATTGCATGTCAGCAGTGCCCCTCAAATAGCGCAGCACACGCTTAGCACCAGCTTCGTGCTCCTTGTGAGGATCTGCATTCTGTTGAGCCAATTTCGTAACAGAATGTATAATGTCAGGGCGAGAAGTGATTGCCAGATACATTAATGAACCAATCAATGATTGATAGCTGACTTGATTCACTCGCTGGCAGTCGGCATGGTCACATTTTACTTGATGGTTGGCTTCCAAAGGTATAACATTTGGCTTACAGTTCTGCATAGAATACTCGTTCAGAAGACCCTCAATATATTGCTTGTGACCAATTCTCACGCCCCCGGTTTCTCCTGTTCGATCGATTTCCATTCCTAGGAAATGTTTCAGAGCACCTCCATCGACAACTTCAAACTCGTTGGCAATGAGCGCTTTTATCTTGTTGAGATCCTCCTTCTTAGAACAGGCAAGTATGAGATCGTCAACGTACACAACTATGATGTTAATGCTGCCTCCATCCTTTTGAGTGTACACACATGGTTCGCTGGGACAGGGAGCAAAACCAATCTTCAGGAGCACAGCATTTAGCCTCTCATTCCATTCGCGCCCACTCTGCTTGAGACCATATAACGATTTGCGCAATTTCAGCACTTTCTTTGGGTATCGTTCGTCGATGAACCCCTCTGGTTGACGCATGTAAACCACATCATGCAAATCGCTATTCAAGTAGGCAGCGGAAACGTCCATTTGGTGCATGTACATTTTATTTTCAACTGCCAATGCAATGACGAGTCTTATTGACGAATAACGAGCCACAGGTGAGAAAGTTTCAGTAAAGTTCACGCCATAACGTTGAGCGCAACCCTTTGCAACAAGACGAGACTTAAAGCGCTCTATACTACCAAACTTGTCGCGTTTTACTGCAAATACCCATTTGCAGCCAATGGCCTTCTCATCCTCGGGTAAATCCACCAACGACCAAGTCTCGTTGGCACGCAGGCTATCCATCTCTTTGTGCATGGAAGCCCCTCCATTCGTCACCATGTACCATACTTAACGCCTCCTTGACGCTATTTGGAACCGCAATATCGTCTGCAGTCATGATGTTGAGCACGTTGTACTCCTTGCGTGGGCGTCCAGGCCGACCTGTATAAACTTTTCTAGGCCGCCCGCGTCCCCTTAGCTCGCCAGCTTGGGTATCTTCAGTGGCACCTGCCACTCCTTCTGCATGCTGTTGCTCGACGACAGACGCTGCGTCGTCTTGTTCTTCTGACAGAACCTCTTCATTGGATTTTTCATCCTCAGCAACACCAGCCAAAACATCCTGCAGCTCTAAGATTTGAATTTCGGCACCTTCTGCTGAACCATCTGCTTTAACGCCCTCGCCATGTACCAGGTTATTCTCAACGAAAACCACATCTCGGGCCTCACAAATAATACGCTTCACAGGATTATACAGACGATACGCCTTAGCAGTTTCAGAATAACCAAATAAGACATGTTCCACGCCCTTCGGGGCGAATTTCTTGGTGTGAGTTTTATTCAAAACAATAACTTTTGACCCAAATACTCTCAGGTGTGACACACATGGCTTTCTTCCAGCCCATGCCTCAAAAGGTGTCATACCAGGCAAAGTTGACGTTTCAGAGCGATTACGTAGGTATGCTGCAGTTCTTATGGCTTCAGCCCAAAACCACTCGCCTACACCTGCATGCAGCAGCATGCTGCGCGCCATCTCTACCAATGTTCGGTTTGCGCGCTCCGCCACACCGTTCTGTTGGGGGGTGTGGGGTACTGTCAACTGCCTTTAATACCATTTTCTTTCAAATAATTTTCAAATGAGCCACTTAAATACTCACGACCATTATCACTTCTCAGTGCCTTCAATTTTCTGCCTGTTTGGTTTTCGGCAAATGATTTAAATTCTTTGAACTTTGCAAATATTTCGTCTCTTGTCTTTAAGAAATACACAAACACATAGCGGGATTTATCATCTATGAATGTTGCAAAGTACCGTGCACCGCCCGCAGAATCTTTATTCATTGGACCACAAATGTCAGTGTGCACCAATCCCAACACTTCATTCGCGCGATTTTCACTGGCCTTTGGAAATTGTTTCACGCAAATTTTACTTTTCGCACAAGTAATACAGACATGTCCCTGCATGTCACCAAACTTATTTGGCTTTATACCGTTCACCATTTGTTCCTTAATCATTTTGTTCAGACTCGCGAAATTCAAATGTCCGAATCTATTGTGCCACATTTCTAAAAAATTGGCCTGTGCGACAAAGCACGTTTTTCCATCACTTTTCTCATCGCTCTCAAACAGGAACAAACCATGTTGCTTTTCTGCAACCAAAATAGTCAGCCCTTGATTATTTTTAATACACGCATTTTTCATTGCGAATTTCACTTCATACCCACTTTCTAGGGCTTTCGATACCGATAAAAAATTACACTGTAAGTTCTCAACATACAGAACATTTCGCAATTCTATTTCACTTTTCTTCCATTTTAATTTCACTGTACCGCGCCCGTTGGCTTCAATGTAATTATTCCCTGCCAATAGAATGCGCTCTTTATGCTCTTTCATGTCCACGAATTGCGATTTCTCACAGCACAAATGAGCCGTGGCGCCAGAGTCTAGACACCACACATTTTTTGCCAACTCGCCTTTGGCTCCCGAACAGAAAACGGATAACGATTTCTCTGGAAATTTTTCACTGTCTTTCTTTCTCGCACCTTCTTTTGATCGACAATTTGCAGCTCTGTGCCCGCGACGACCACACGTCCAGCAAATAACTTCGTGTTTTTGCTTTCCGTCTTTCGATTTACGATTTTCGGTACGAGACCCGAACACTTTTTGTTCGCACTTTTCGGGGCCTTCATTTGCCTTGCGTCTTTGGCCTTCTTCATGCAGCTTGATTTTGAGCGTGTTCAAACAAGGCAATTCGTCTCGCGTTTCGATTGCTACCACGAAATTTTCGTACGAGTCAGGCAAACTCGACAACAACAATATGCTTAAAATTTCATCCGGAATGCTCAACTGAATTTCATTTAATTTCTCAACGGTAGAGCAAAAATTATTAACATGAGCTCCCAGAGATTCGGCTTCTGCCATTTTCATATGTAGCAATTCTTTGAGTAAGCTAATCCGACGCGCGGGACCAGAGGGCATGTGGATCGCAGCTAGTTTCTTCCATGCACCTAGTGCCGTGGAACAATGTTTGACATGGTTGATCTGTGAAGCCTTGATGCACAGCATCAAGCTGGCAAACGCCTTCTCGTCTTTTGCATCGAAATTAGCCTTTTGCTCTTCGCTGTCGGATTCATTTTTCACCAACCGACCACAGACGACCGACCACAAATCAGAATGAATAAGGACGCTTTTCATCTGAATTGACCACGCACTGTAATTGTCATCGTCCAGTTTTTCTATCGAGTGAATTGAGGAACTCATTTTTCTGATAAGAAAATACACAACCGAGTCACACAAGAAAGTCCAGAAATTTCTTTTCGTAAGAACAATTCACTTTCTACTGCCAGGGGTAAAATCACAAAAGTCCAGAAGTTTCTTTTCGTAAGAACACGTCACTTTTACCGCCGCGCCCTGGGCCCATAACCTATTCGTTTTCAAGTTTATTAGTGACTGATCCAAAAATGCTGCACGCAGGCAGACAATAAAACAGAATAGGCAAACACAAGTGAGGAGATAGAAGTTGCGATAGTTATTAGAGATGGGATTTAATAGAGAGGAGACATATTGCGTTGAAACTTTAAATTCATATTTTCAACAACTCTTTAAAAACATTTTAAACTAAATGATACCATAAAAAAACTTTTCTTAGTAAAACACATTTCCGACCGATCGGTCTATGGCGTATAGCTAAGCACCGATTTTATCAATTTTCATTAGTAAAAGATTAAACTAATATAAAGAGCGATACGATAGAAAACAAAAAGTTTTCCTCATAGAATGTGTTTTGACCGACCGTTTATATGGCAGCTATATCTAAGTCATCCGATTTTGATAAATTTTTCAAAATTATGAAAGCATATAAAACTAAATATACCAAGATTGGGGACGCTACGATAGAAGACAAAAAGTTTTTCTCACTAGAAGTAGTTTTTGACCGACGTTTATGGCAGCTATATGCTATAGTCATCCGATTTTGATAAATTTTTCAGAGTTGCGTGGAAACATATAAAACTAAATATACCAAGATTGGGACGCTACGATGGAAACAAAAAGTTTTCTCACAAAGACTTATTTTTCGACCGATCGTTCCTATGGCAGCTATGATATAGTCACGATCCGCCGGTTCCGACATATAGTGCGTGCAGTAAAAGAAGACTCTGTGCAAGATTTCAGCTCGATAGCTTTAAAACTGAGAGACTAGTTCGCGTGACAGACAGACAGACAGACGACGACGACGGAGACGCGGGAAAGAATCGCTCTAATTAATTTTTCATAAGAAATTTTTGTTCTATGGATATGCGTTTCATGCATAAACAGCAAACGTATGAAGAATAAACAAAAAAAAATTTCATTTTTTGAAGAAATTTTATTTCAAGCAGTGTCAGATTTACGCTTTAAAAGCATTACTAACGAAAACGAACATAAAAAAAAATTAATTTTTCATAAGAAATTTTTGTTCTATGGATATGCGTTTCATGCATAAACAGCATACGTATGGAGAATAAACGAAAAAAAAATTTCATTTTTTTTAAGAAATTTTATTTCAAGAAGTGTCAGATTTACTCTTTAATAGCATTACTAATGAAAACGAACATACAAAAAAATTAATTTTTCATAAGAAAGTTTTGTTCTATGGATATTCGTTTCATGCATAAACAGCATAGGTATGAAGAATAAATGAAACAAAAATTTTCATTTTTTTGAAGAAATTTTATTTCAAGAAGAGTCAGATTTACTCTTTAAAAGCATTGTTGAAAATATGAATTTAAAGTTTCAACGCAATATGTCTCCTCTCTATTAAATCCCATCTCTAATAACTATCGCAACTTCTATCTCCTCACTTGTGTTTGCCTATTCTGTTTTATTGTCTGCCTGCGTGCAGCATTTTTGGATCAGTCACTAATAAACTTGAAAACGAATAGGTTATGGGCCCAGGGCGCGGCGGTAAAAGTGACGTGTTCTTACGAAAAGAAACTTCTGGACTTTTGTGATTTTACCCCTGGCAGTAGAAAGTGAATTGTTCTTACGAAAAGAAATTTCTGGACTTTCTTGTGTGACTCGGTTGTGTATTTTCTTATCAGAAAAATGAGTTCCTCAATTCACTCGATAGAAAAACTGGACGATGACAATTACAGTGCGTGGTCAATTCAGATGAAAAGCGTCCTTATTCATTCTGATTTGTGGTCGGTCGTCTGTGGTCGGTTGGTGAAAAATGAATCCGACAGTGAAGAGCAAAAGGCTAATTTCGATGCAAAAGACGAGAAGGCGTTTGCCAGCTTGATGCTGTGCATCAAGGCTTCACAGATCAACCATGTCAAACATTGTTCCACGGCACTAGGTGCATGGAAGAAACTAGCTGCGATCCACATGCCCTCTGGTCCCGCGCGTCGGATTAGCTTACTCAAAGAATTGCTACATATGAAAATGGCAGAAGCCGAATCTCTGGGAGCTCATGTTAATAATTTTTGCTCTACCGTTGAGAAATTAAATGAAATTCAGTTGAGCATTCCGGATGAAATTTTAAGCATATTGTTGTTGTCGAGTTTGCCTGACTCGTACGAAAATTTCGTGGTAGCAATCGAAACGCGAGACGAATTGCCTTGTTTGAACACGCTCAAAATCAAGCTGCATGAAGAAGGCCAAAGACGCAAGGCAAATGAAGGCCCCGAAAAGTGCGAACAAAAAGTGTTCGGGTCTCGTACCGAAAATCGTAAATCGAAAGACGGAAAGCAAAAACACGAAGTTATTTGCTGGACGTGTGGTCGTCGCGGGCACAGAGCTGCAAATTGTCGATCAAAAGAAGGTGCGAGAAAGAAAGACAGTGAAAAATTTCCAGAGAAATCGTTATCCGTTTTCTGTTCGGGAGCCAAAGGCGAGTTGGCAAAAAATGTGTGGTGTCTAGACTCTGGCGCCACGGCTCATTTGTGCTGTGAGAAATCGCAATTCGTGGACATGAAAGAGCATAAAGAGCGCATTCTATTGGCAGGGAATAATTACATTGAAGCCAACGGGCGCGGTACAGTGAAATTAAAATGGAAGAAAAGTGAAATAGAATTGCGAAATGTTCTGTATGTTGAGAACTTACAGTGTAATTTTTTATCGGTATCGAAAGCCCTAGAAAGTGGGTATGAAGTGAAATTCGCAATGAAAAATGCGTGTATTAAAAATAATCAAGGGCTGACTATTTTGGTTGCAGAAAAGCAACATGGTTTGTTCCTGTTTGAGAGCGATGAGAAAAGTGATGGAAAAACGTGCTTTGTCGCACAGGCCAATTTTTTAGAAATGTGGCACAATAGATTCGGACATTTGAATTTCGCGAGTCTGAACAAAATGATTAAGGAACAAATGGTGAACGGTATAAAGCCAAATAAGTTTGGTGACATGCAGGGACATGTCTGTATTACTTGTGCGAAAAGTAAAATTTGCGTGAAACAATTTCCAAAGGCCAGTGAAAATCGCGCGAATGAAGTGTTGGGATTGGTGCACACTGACATTTGTGGTCCAATGAATAAAGATTCTGCGGGCGGTGCACGGTACTTTGCAACATTCATAGATGATAAATCCCGCTATGTGTTTGTGTATTTCTTAAAGACAAGAGACGAAATATTTGCAAAGTTCAAAGAATTTAAATCATTTGCCGAAAACCAAACAGGCAGAAAATTGAAGGCACTGAGAAGTGATAATGGTCGTGAGTATTTAAGTGGCTCATTTGAAAATTATTTGAAAGAAAATGGTATTAAAAGGCAGTTGACAGTACCCCACACCCCCCAACAGAACGGTGTGGCGGAGCGCGCAAACCGAACATTGGTAGAGATGGCGCGCAGCATGCTGCTGCATGCAGGTGTAGGCGAGTGGTTTTGGGCTGAAGCCATAAGAACTGCAGCATACCTACGTAATCGCTCTGAAACGTCAACTTTGCCTGGTATGACACCTTTTGAGGCATGGGCTGGAAGAAAGCCATGTGTGTCACACCTGAGAGTATTTGGGTCAAAAGTTATTGTTTTGAATAAAACTCACACCAAGAAATTCGCCCCGAAGGGCGTGGAACATGTCTTATTTGGTTATTCTGAAACTGCTAAGGCGTATCGTCTGTATAATCCTGTGAAGCGTATTATTTGTGAGGCCCGAGATGTGGTTTTCGTTGAGAATAACCTGGTACATGGCGAGGGCGTTAAAGCAGATGGTTCAGCAGAAGGTGCCGAAATTCAAATCTTAGAGCTGCAGGATGTTTTGGCTGGTGTTGCTGAGGATGAAAAATCCAATGAAGAGGTTCTGTCAGAAGAACAAGACGACGCAGCGTCTGTCGTCGAGCAACAGCATGCAGAAGGAGTGGCAGGTGCCACTGAAGATACCCAAGCTGGCGAGCTAAGGGGACGCGGGCGGCCTAGAAAAGTTTATACAGGTCGGCCTGGACGCCCACGCAAGGGTACAACGTGCTCAACATCATGACTGCAGACGATATTGCGGTTCCAAATAGCGTCAAGGAGGCGTTAAGTATGGTACATGGTGACGAATGGAGGGCTTCCATGCACAAAGAGATGGATAGCCTGCGTGCCAACGAGACTTGGTCGTTGGTGGATTTACCCGAGGATGAGAAGGCCATTGGCTGCAAATGGGTATTTGCAGTAAAACGCGACAAGTTTGGTAGTATAGAGCGCTTTAAGTCTCGTCTTGTTGCAAAGGGTTGCGCTCAACGTTATGGCGTGAACTTTACTGAAACTTTCTCACCTGTGGCTCGTTATTCGTCAATAAGACTCGTCATTGCATTGGCAGTTGAAAATAAAATGTACATGCACCAAATGGACGTTTCCGCTGCCTACTTGAATAGCGATTTGCATGATGTGGTTTACATGCGTCAACCAGAGGGGTTCATCGACGAACGATACCCAAAGAAAGTGCTGAAATTGCGCAAATCGTTATATGGTCTCAAGCAGAGTGGGCGCGAATGGAATGAGAGGCTAAATGCTGTGCTCCTGAAGATTGGTTTTGCTCCCTGTCCCAGCGAACCATGTGTGTACACTCAAAAGGATGGAGGCAGCATTAACATCATAGTTGTGTACGTTGACGATCTCATACTTGCCTGTTCTAAGAAGGAGGATCTCAACAAGATAAAAGCGCTCATTGCCAACGAGTTTGAAGTTGTCGATGGAGGTGCTCTGAAACATTTCCTAGGAATGGAAATCGATCGAACAGGAGAAACCGGGGGCGTGAGAATTGGTCACAAGCAATATATTGAGGGTCTTCTGAACGAGTATTCTATGCAGAACTGTAAGCCAAATGTTATACCTTTGGAAGCCAACCATCAAGTAAAATGTGACCATGCCGACTGCCAGCGAGTGAATCAAGTCAGCTATCAATCATTGATTGGTTCATTAATGTATCTGGCAATCACTTCTCGCCCTGACATTATACATTCTGTTACGAAATTGGCTCAACAGAATGCAGATCCTCACAAGGAGCACGAAGCTGGTGCTAAGCGTGTGCTGCGCTATTTGAGGGGCACTGCTGACATGCAATTGCACTACGAGCGTACTGGTCAGCCCATTCATTGTTTTGTGGATGCAGACTGGGCTGGAGATAGTACCGACAGGAAGTCCTTTAGCGGATGGGCTTTCTTTGCTGCGGGTGCTGCCTTCACGTGGGAGTCAAAGAAGCAAAGTGTTGTTGCCCTCAGCAACACTGAGGCAGAGTATGTTGCACTCTCAACGGCAGCAAAAGAAGCGGCGTACATACGAAAGCTGGTCAACGAGATGGGCTTTGGTGATCTACAGGTTGTAAAAATATTCAGCGATAACCAAAGTGCCCAATGCCTAGTGAAAAACGCCACCTTCCATGCCCGCAGCAAGCACATTGATATCAAATATCATCACGTCAGAGAGATGTACAAGAGTAAGATAATTGAAATAGAGTATGTTCCCACTGAAAATATGATATCAGATGTTCTAACGAAAAATTTAAATAGGGTCAAACATGAAAAATGTATAAATATGATGGGTTTATGTTAAATTTGTATCAATTTCTGTATAATACATAAAAGAATTACGTTTATTTTTTGTAAAGGTAGACATAATGCTTTGAGAAGGAGTGTTGAAAATATGAATTTAAAGTTTCAACGCAATATGTCTCCTCTCTATTAAATCCCATCTCTAATAACTATCGCAACTTCTATCTCCTCACTTGTGTTTGCCTATTCTGTTTTATTGTCTGCCTGCGTGCAGCATTTTTGGATCAGTCACTAATAAACTTGAAAACGAATAAGCATTAATAATGAAAACGAACATAAAAAAACAATTAATTTTTCATAAGAAAGTTTTGTTCTATGGATATGCGTTTCATGCATAAACAGCATACGTATGAAGAATAAATGAAAAAATTTTTTTCATATTTTTGAAGAAATTTTATTTCAAGAAGACTTACTCTTTAATAGCATTACTAATAAAAACGAACATAATAAACAATTAATTTTTTGTATAAGAAAGTTTTGTTCTATGGATGTGCGTTTCATGCATAAACAGCATACGTATAAAGAATAAATGAAAAAAATGTTCATTTTTTTGAAGAAATTTTATTTCAAGAAGTGTTAGATTTACTCTTTAATAGCATTACTAATGAAAAAGAGACATACAAAAAAATTAATTTTTCATAAGAAAGTTTTGTTCTATGGATATGCGTTTATGCATAAACAGCATACGTATGAAGAATAAATTAAACAAAAATTTTCATTTTTTTGAAGAATTTTTATTTCAAGAAGTGTCAGATTTACTCTTTAATAGCATTACTAATGAAAACGGACATAAAAAAACAATTAATTTTTCATAAGAAATTTTTGTTTTATAAATATGCGTTTCATGCATAAACAGCATACGTATGAAGAATAAATGAAAACAATTTTTCATATTTTTGAAGAAATTTTATTTCAAGAAGTGTCAGATTTACTCTTTAATAGCATTGCTAATAAAAACGAACACAAAAAAAAAATTAATTTTTCATACGAAATTTTTGTTCTATGGATATGCGTTTCATGCATAAACAGCATACGTATAAAGAATAAACAAAAAAAAAATTTAATTTTTTTGAAGAAATTTTATTTCAAGAAGTGTCAGATTTACTCTTTAAAAGCATTACTAATGAAAACGAACATAAAAAATTAATTAATTTTTCATAAGAAATTTTTGTTCTATGGATATACGTTTCATGCATAAACAGCATACGTATGAAGAATAAATGAAAACAATTTTTCATATTTTTGAAGAAATTTTATTTTAAGAAGATTGACTCTTTAATAGCATTACTAAGGAAATCGAACATAAAAAACAATTCATTTTTCATAAGAAATTTTTGTTCTATGGATATGCGTTTCATGCATAAACAGCATAGGTATGAAGAATAAATGAAACAAAAATTTGCATTTTTTGAAGAAATTTTATTTCAAGAAGTGTCAGATTTACTCTTTAATAGCATTACTAATGAAAACGAACATACAAAAAATAATTTTTCATACGAAATATTTGTTCTATGGATATGCGTTTCATACCTAAACAGCATACGTATAAAGAATAAATAAAAAAAAATTTAATTTTTTTGAAGAAATTTTATTTCAAGAAGTGTCAGATTTACTCTTTAATAGCATTACTAAAGAAAACGAACATAAAAACAATTAATTTTTCATAAGAAATTTTTGTTCTATGGATATGCGTTTCATGCATAAACAGCAAACGTATGAAGAATAAACAAAAAAAAATTTAATTTTTTTGAAGAAATTTTATTTCAAGCAGTGTCAGATTTACGCTTTAAAAGCATTACTAATGAAAACGAACATAAAAAAAATAATTTTTCATACGAAATATTTGTTCTATGGATATGCGTTTCATGAATAAACAGCATACGTATGAAGAATAAATGAAAAAAAATGTTTCATAATTTTGAAGAAATTTTATTTCAAGAAGTGTCAGATTTACTCTTTAATAGCATTACTAATGAAAACGAACATAAAAAAAAATTAATTTTTCAAAAGAAAGTTTTATTCTATGGATATGCGTTTCATGCATAAACAGCATGCGTATAAAGAATAAATAAAAAAAAAATTTAATTTTTTTGAAGAAATTTTATTTCAAGAAGTGTCAGATTTACTCTTTAAAAGCATTACTAATGAAAACGAACATAAAAAAACAATTAATTTTACATAAGAAATTTTTGTTCTATGGATATGCGTTTCATGCATAAACAGCATACGTATGAAGAATAAATGAAAAAAACTTTTTCATATTTTTTGAAGAAATTTTATTTCAAGAGTGTCAGATTGACTCTTTAATAGCATTACTAAGGAAATCGAACATAAAAGACAATTCATTTTTCATAAGAAATTTTTGTTCTATGGATATGCGTTTCATGCATAAACAGCATGGGTATGAAGAATATATGAAACAAAAATTTTCATTTTTTTGAAGAAATTTTATTTCAAGAAGTGTCAGATTTACTCTTTAATAGCATTACTAATGAAAACGAACATAAAAAAAATAATTTTTCATACGAAATATTTGTTCTATGGATATGCGTTTCATACATAAACAGCATACGTATGAAGAATAAGTGAAAAAAAATTTAATTTTTTTGAAGAAATTTTATTTTAAGAAGTGTTAGATTTACTCTTTAATAGCATTACTAATGAAAACGAACATTAAAAACAATTCATTTTTCATAAGAAAGTTTTGTTCTATGGATATGCGTTTCATACATAAACAGCATACGTATGAAGAATAAACAAAAAAAATTTTAATTTTCTTGAAGAAATTTTATTTCAAGCAGTGTCAGATTTACTCTTTAATAGCATTACTAATGAAAACGAACATACAAAAAAATTAATTTTCCATAAGAAAGTTTTGTTCTATGGATATGCGTTTCATGCATAAACAGCATACGTATGAAGAATAAATGAAAATTTTTTTTCATATTTTTGAAGAAATTTTATTTCAAGAAGACTTACTCTTTAATAGCATTACTAATAAAAACGAACATAATAAACAATTAATTTTTCGTAAGAAAGTTTTGTTCTATGGATGTGCGTTTCATGCATAAACAGCATACGTATGAAGAATAAATGAAAAAAATGTTAATTTTTTTGAAGAAATTTTATTTCAAGAAGTGTTAGATTTACTCTTTAATAGCATTACTAATGAAAAAGAGACATACAAAAAAATTAATTTTTCATAAGAAAGTTTTGTTCTATGGATATGCGTTTATGCATAAACAGCATACGTATGAAGAATAAATTAAACAAAAATTTTCATTTTTTTGAAGAATTTTTATTTCAAGAAGTGTCAGATTTACTCTTTAATAGCATTACTAATGAAAACGGACATAAAAAAACAATTAATTTTTCATAAGAAATTTTTGTTTTATGGATATGCGTTTCATGCATGAACAGCATACGTATGAAGAATAAATGAAAAAAATGTTTCATAATTTTGAAGAAATTTTATTTCAAGAAGTGTCAGATTTACTCTTTAATAGCATTACTAATGAAAACGAACATAAAAAAACAATTAATTTTTCATAAGAAAGTTTTATTCTATGGATATGCGTTTCATGCATAAACAGCATGCGTATAAAGAATAAATAAAAAAAAAAATTTAATTTTTTTGAAGAAATTTTATTTCAAGAAGTGTCAGATTTACTCTTTAAAAGCATTACTAATGAAAACGAACATAAAAAAACAATTAATTTTACATAAGAAATTTTTGTTCTATGGATATGCGTTTCATGCATAAACAGCATACGTATGAAGAATAAATGAAAAAACTTTTTCATATTTTTGAAGAAATTTTATTTCAAGAGTGTCAGATTGACTCTTTAATAGCATTACTAAGGAAATCGAACATAAAAAACAATTCATTTTTCATAAGAAATTTTTGTTCTATGGATATGCGTTTCATGCATAAACAGCATAGGTATGAAGAATATATGAAACAAAAATTTTCATTTTTTTGAAGAAATTTTATTTCAAGAAGTGTCAGATTTACTCTTTAATAGCATTACTAATGAAAACGAACATAAAAAAAATAATTTTTCATACGAAATATTTGTTCTATGGATATGCGTTTCATACATAAACAGCATACGTATAAAGAATAAATAAAAAAAAATTTAATTTTTTTGAAGAAATTTTATTTCAAGAAGTGTCAGATTTACTCTTTAATAGCATTACTAACGAAAACGAACATAAAAACAATTAATTTTTCATAAGAAATTTTTGTTCTATGGATATGCGTTTCATGCATAAACAGCAAACGTATGAAGAATAAACAAAAAAAAATTTTAATTTTCTTGAAGAAATTTTATTTCAAGCAGTGTCAGATTTACTCTTTAATAGCATTACTAATGAAAACGAACATACAAAAAAATTAATTTTCCATAAGAAAGTTTTGTTCTATGGATATGCGTTTCATGCATAAACAGCATACGTATGAAGAATAAATGAAACAAAAATTTTAATTTTTTTGAAGAAATTTTATTTCAAGAAGTGTCAGATTTACTCTTTAATAGCATTACTAATGAAAACGAACATAAAAAAACAATTAATTTTTCATAAGAAATTTTTGTTCTATGGATGTGCGTTTCATGCATAAACAGCATACGTATGAAGAATAAATGAAAAAAATTTTCATTTTTTTGAAGAAATTTTATTTCAAGAAGTGTTAGATTTACTCTTTAATAGCATTACTACCGAAAACGAACATAAAAACAATTAATTTTGCATAAGAAATTTTTGTTCTATGGATATGCGTTTCATGCATAAACAGCATACGTATAGAGAATAAATAAAAAAAAAATTTTCATTTTTTTGAAGAAATTTTATTTCAAGAAGTGCCAGATTTACTCTTTACTAGCATTACTAATGAAAACGAACATAAAAAACAATTAATTTTTCAATAAACGTATGAAGAATAAATGAAACACAATTTTATATCCTTGCAGAGGGTATATTAAAAATGTCACGATGTTTGTAACGCATTGAAGGAAGCATTTCCGACCACATAAAGTATTTATATTCTTGATCAGCATGACGAGCTGAGTTCATTTCCGTTTGTCCGTCTGTCCGTCCGTCCGTCTGTTTCTATGCTATCTTCTCCCTCAGTTTTAAAGCTATCTTGGCCAAACTTTGCAAAAAGTCTTAAAATACAAATGCGCTGCACATTTGTCGGAACCGGCCGGATCGGATGACTATATCATATAGCTGCCATATGAACGATCGGCGCAAAAACTAGCTCTAGAAAGAAAAACTTTTTTGTTTTCCATCGCAGCATCACCAATCATGGTATATTTTAGTTTCATTTACTTCCACACAATTCTGGAAAAATTTATAAAAATCGGATTACTATAGCATATAGCTGCCGTAGGAACGATCGGTCCAAAAACTAGTTCTAATGAGAAAAACTTTTTATTTTCCATCGTAGCGTCACCAATCGTGGTATATATTAGTTTTATATGCTTTCCCACAATTCTGGAAAAATTTATAAAAATCGGATGGCTATAGCATATAGCTGCCATATAAACGGTCGGTGCAAAAACT
Source organism: Lordiphosa mommai (assembly GCA_018904225.1). Classification (NCBI taxonomy): domain Eukaryota; kingdom Metazoa; phylum Arthropoda; class Insecta; order Diptera; family Drosophilidae; genus Lordiphosa; species Lordiphosa mommai. Next base: position 437,690 of record JAEIFT010000208.1, on the reverse strand, counting down.
ATCGTAGCATCACCAATCGTGGTATATTTTAGTTTCATTTACTTCCACACAATTCTGGAAAAATTTATAAAAATCGGATGACTATAGCATATAGCTGCCATATAAACGGTCGGCGCAAAAACTAGTTCTAGAAAGAAAAACTTTTTTATTTTCCATCGCAGCATCACCAATCATGGTATATTTTAGTTTCATTTACTTCCACACAATTCTGGAAAAATTTATAAAAATCGGATTACTATAGCATATAGCTGCCGTAGGAACGATCGGTCCAAAAACTAGTTCTAATGAGAAAAACTTTTTTATTTTCCATCGAAGCGTCACCAATCGTGGTATATATTAGTTTTATATGCTTTCACACAATTGTGGAAAAATTTATAAAAATCGGATGACTATAGCATATAGCTGCCATATAAACGGTCGGTTCAAAAACTAGTTCTAGTGGGAAAAACTTTTTTGTTTTTTATTGTAGCGTCACCAATCGTGGTATATATTAGTTTTATATGCTTCCACACAATTCTGGAAAAATTGATCGAAATCGGACGACTATAGCATATAGCTGCCATAGGAACCTTCGGTCTAAAAACTAATTCTAGTGAGAAAAACTTGTTTGTTATCAATGGTAGCGCCTTTCAAAAACTGCAAGGGTATTTAAAACATCGGCGTTTTATGAATATGCGTTTCATGCATAAACAGCATACGTCTGAAGAATAAATGAAAAAAATTGTCATTTTTTTGAAGAAACTTTATTTACTACTTTATTACTAATGAAAACGAACATAAAAAAAATAATTTTTCATACGAAATATTTGTTCTATGGATATGCGTTTCATACATAAACAGCATACGTATAAAGAATAAATAAAAAAAAAATTCATTTTTTTGAAGAAATTTTATTTCAAGAAGTGTCAGATTTACTCTTTAATAGCATTACTAATGAAAACGAACATAAAAAAACCATTAATTTTTCATAAGAAATTTTTGTTACGTATGAAGAATAAATGAAAAAACTTTTTTCATATTTTTGAAGAAATTTTACTTCAAGAAGAGTCAGATTTACTCTTTAATAGCATTACTAATGAAAACGAACATAAAAAAAATTAATTTTTCATAAGAAATTTTTGTTTTATGAATATGCGTTTCATGCATAAACAGCATACGTCTAAAGAATAAATGAAAAAATTTTTTCATATTTTTGAAGAAATTTTATTTCAAGAAGTGTCAGATTTACTCTTTAATAGCATTGCTAATAAAAACGAACACAAAAAAAAATTAATTTTTCATAAGAAATTTTTGTTCTATGGATATGCGTTTCATGCATAAACAGCATACGTATAAAGAATAAACAAAAAAAATTTTAATTTTTTGAAGAAATTTTATTTCAAGAAGTGTCAGATTTACTCTTTAAAAGCATTACTAATGAAAACGAACATAAAAAAATATTAATTTTACATAAGAAATTTTTGTTCTATGGATATACGTTTCATGCATAAACAGCATACGTATGAAGAATAAATGAAAAAAATTTTTCATATTTTTGAAGAAATTTTATTTTAAGAAGTGTCAGATTGACTCTTTAATAGCATTACTAAGGAAATCGAACATAAAAAACAATTCATTTTTCATAAGAAATTTTTGTTCAATGGATATGCGTTTCATGCATAAACAGCATAGGTATGAAGAATAAATGAAACAAAAATTTTCATTTTTTTGAAGAAATTTTATTTCAAGAAGTGTCAGATTTACTCTTTAATAGCATTACTAATGAAAACGAACATACAAAAAAATAATTTTTCATACGAAATATTTGTTCTATGGATATGCGTTTCATACCTAAACAGCATACGTATAAAGAATAAATAAAAAAAAATTTAATTTTTTTGAAGAAATTTTATTTCAAGAAGTGTCAGATTTACTCTTTAATAGCATTACTAAAGAAAACGAACATAAAAACAATTAATTTTTCATAAGAAATTTTTGTTCTATGGATATGCGTTTCATGCATAAACAGCAAACGTATGAAGAATAAACAAAAAAAATTTTTAATTTTTTTGAAGAAATTTTATTTCAAGCAGTGTCAGATTTACGCTTTAAAAGCATTACTAACGAAAACGAACATACAAAAAAATTAATTTTTCATAAGAAAGTTTTGTTCTATGGATATTCGTTTCATGCATAAACAGCATAGGTATGAAGAATAAATGAAACAAAAATTTTCATTTTTTTGAAGAAATTTTATTTCAAGAAGAGTCAGATTTACTCTTTAAAAGCATTAATAATGAAAACGAACATAAAAAAACAATTAATTTTTCATAAGAAAGTTTTGTTCTATGGATATGCGTTTCATGCATAAACAGCATACGTATGAAGAATAAATGAAAAATTTTTTTTCATATTTTTGAAGAAATTTTATTTCAAGAAGACTTACTCTTTAATAGCATTACTAATAAAAACGAAAATAATAAACAATTAATTTTTCGTAAGAAAGTTTTGTTCTATGGATGTGCGTTTCATGCATAAACAGCATACGTATGAAGAATAAATGAAAATAAATGTTCATTTTTTTGAAGAAATTTTATTTCAAGAAGTGTCAGATTTACTCTTTAATAGCATTACTAATGAAAACGAACATAAAAAAAATTAATTTTTCGTAAGAAAGTTTTGTTCTATGGATATGCGTTGCATGCATATACAGCATACGTATGAAGAATAAAGAAAAAAATTCTTTTTGAGAAATTTTATTTCAAGAAGTGTCAGATTTACTCTTAATAGCATTACTAATGAAAACGAACATAAAAAAAATTATTTTTCATAAGAAATTTTTGATGGATATGGTTTCATGCATAAACGCATACGTATGAGAATAAAAAAAATGAGAATTTTATTTCAGAGTGTCGATTTACTTAATAGCTTACTAAGAAAACGAACAAAAAACATAGATTTTGTTATGGATATGCGGGAGGAAAATTGAAGAAATTTTTCGAAGTGTCGATTTACTTTACTTACTAAGAAAACGAACATAAAAAAAATCAAGAATTTTTGTTCTATGGATATGCGTTTCATGCATAAACAGCATACGTTGAAGAATAAAGAAATTGGAATTTCGAGGTGATTACTAAGCTTACTAGAAACGACATAACATAGTGTGTGCTAAACAGTAAATTGAAGAATTTTATTTCAAGAGTGTAGATTTACTTTTAATGCATTACTAATGAAAACGAACATAAAAAAATTAATTTTTCATAAGAAATTTTTGTTCTATGGATATGCGTTTCATGCATAAACAGCATACGTATGAAGAATAAAAAAAAAAATTTTATTTTTTGAAGAAATTTTATTTCAAGAAGTGTCAGATTTACTCTTTAATAGCATTACTAACGAAAACGAACATAAAAAAATTTTTTCATAAGAAAGTTTTGTTCTATGGATATGCGTTTCATGCATAAACAGCATACGTATGAAGAATAAATGAAAAAAAATTTTCATTTTTTTGAAGAAATTTTATTTCAAGAAGTGTCAGATTTACTCTTTAATAGCATTACTAATGAAAACGAACATAAAAAAAATTAATTTTTCATAAGAAAGTTTTGTTCTATGGATATGCGTTTCATGCATAAACAGCATACGTATGAAGAATAAATGAAAAAAAAATAATTCTTTTTTTTGAAGAAATTTTATTTCAAGAAGTGTCAGATTTACTCTTTAATAGCATTACTAATGAAAACGAACATACAACAATTAATTTTTCATAAGAAATTTTTGTTCTATGGATATGCGTTTCATGCATAAACAGCATACGTATGAAGAATAAATGAAAAAAAATTTTCATTTTTTTGAAGAAATTTTATTTCAAGAAGTGTCAGATTTACTCTTTAATAGCATTACTAATGAAAACGAACATAAAAAAATTAATTTTTCATAAGAAAGTTTTGTTCTATGGATATGCGTTTCATGCATAAACAGCATACGTATGAAGAATAAATGAAACAAAAATTTTCATTTTTTTGAAGAAATTTTATTTCAAGAAGTGTCAGATTTACTCTTTAATAGCATTACTAATGAAAACGAACATAAAAAAAAATTAATTTTTCATAAGAAATTTTTGTTCTATGGATATGCGTTTCATGCATAAACAGCATACGTATGAAGAATAAACAAAAAAATTTTAATTTTTTTGAAGAAATTTTATTTCAAGAAGTGTCAGATTTACTCTTTAAAAGCATTACTAATGAAAACGAACATAAAAAAAAATTAATTTTTACATAAGAAATTTTTGTTCTATGGATATACGTTTCATGCATAAACAGCATACGTATGAAGAATAAATGAAAAAAATTTTTCATATTTTTGAAGAAATTTTATTTTAAGAAGTAGATTGACTCTTTAATAGCATTACTAAGGAAATCGAACATAAAAAACAATTCATTTTTCATAAGAAATTTTTGTTCTATGGATATGCGTTTCATGCATAAACAGCATAGGTATGAAGAATAAATGAAACAAAAATTTTCATTTTTTTGAAGAAATTTTATTTCAAGAAGTGTCAGATTTACTCTTTAATAGCATTACTAATGAAAACGAACATACAAAAAAATTAATTTTTCATACGAAATATTTTGTTCTATGGATATGCGTTTCATACCTAAACAGCATACGTATAAAGAATAAATAAAAAAAATTTAATTTTTTTGAAGAAATTTTATTTCAAGAAGTGTCAGATTTACTCTTTAATAGCATTACTAAAGAAAACGAACATAAAAACAATTAATTTTTCATAAGAAATTTTTGTTCTATGGATATGCGTTTCATGCATAAACAGCAAACGTATGAAGAATAAACAAAAAAAAATTTTAATTTTTTTGAAGAAATTTTATTTCAAGCAGTGTCAGATTTACGCTTTAAAAGCATTACTAATGAAAACGAACATAAAAAAAATTAATTTTTCATACGAAATATTTGTTCTATGGATATGCGTTTCATGAATAAACAGCAAACGTATGAAGAATAAACGAAAAAAAATTTTCATTTTTTTTGAAGAAATTTTATTTCAAGAAGTGTCAGATCTACTCTTTAATAGCATTACTAACGAAAACGAACATAAAAACAATTAATTTTTCATAAGAAATTTTTGTTCTATGAATATGCGTTTCATGCATAAACAGCATACGTATGGAGAATAAACAAAAAAAATTAATTTTTTTGAAGAAATTTTATTTCAAGAAGTGTCAGATTTACTCTTTAATAGCATTACTAATGAAAACGAACATACAAAAAAATTAATTTTTCATAAGAAAGTTTTGTTCTATGGATATGCGTTTCATGCATAAACAGCATAGGTATGAAGAATAAAAAAAAAAAAATTGTAAAAATCACATTTTTTTTGAAAAAATATTGTAATTAATCATTTTTCATTTTGATTTTACCAATCTACACGTAAAAACGACATTTCAATCAACTGCGTAATTGTTTGATTTTAAAGAGCAAACACTTTTTTTTCAAATTAAAGTTCACTTTTGATTTCTATAGAATCAAAATGTTCGCAATTTTGATCAATTATGTGCGATTTTTGTCGAGTCGATATGCTAAAAATAGAACAGAAACAAAAAAACCCTGGTCGGCTACACCACCAGCTTATGTGCTCTGCGCTCAATTCCTTCGCGAGCGTGCAGTAGCCGAATGCGTTGAGGTGCAGGCGATTTGTCTTTCATGTGTCCCAGAGGTCGTGTGTTCGAGTCCCAGACAAGGTCAAGATTTAATAATTTAAAAAAATAAAAAAAAGAAACAAAAAATTCAAGTTTTCAGCAAGGAAACGTTTGTTTGTAAGGTTGGTGTGTGTGTGTGTGTGTGTCAAAACACAACACAAACCACTAGAAGAAAACTGTTTCACAAAATTTTTTTTTTTTTTTTATTTCAAGAAGTGAAACACTTTAAAATCAATATGGATTACAATTTTGAAAATCGAAAATAAAAACCATTTATTTTTGAAAAGAAAAAGTTTTGTTGACAAAATGGGAAATTGGCGGATTTACCAATGATAAATGTCGGATTTACCAACGTTTTTTTGTGTATGAAGAATAAATGAAACAAAAATTTTAATTTTTTTTTGAAGAAATTTTATTTCAAGAAGAGTCAGATTTACTCTTTAATAGCATTACTAATGAAAACGGACATAAAAAACAATTAATTTTTCATAAGAAATTTTTGTTCTATGGATATGCGTTTCATGCATGAACAGCATACGTATGAAGAATAAATGAAAAAAAAATTTCATAATTTTGAAGAAATTTTATTTCAAGAAGTGTCAGATTTACTCTTTAATAGCATTACTAATGAAAACGAACATAAAAAAACAATTAATTTTTCAAAAGAAAGTTTTGTTCTATGGATATGCGTTTCATGCATAAACAGCATGCGTATAAAGAATAAATAAAAAAAAATTTAATTTTTTTGAAGAAATTTTATTTCAAGAAGTGTCAGATTTACTCTTTAAAAGCATTACTAATGAAAACGAACATAAAAAAACAATTAATTTTTCATAAGAAATTTTTGTTCTATGGATATGCGTTTCATGCATAAACAGCATACGTATGAAGAATAAATGAAAAAAAATTTTCATATTTTTTGAAGAAATTTTATTTCAAGAGTGTCAGATTGACTCTTTAATAGCATTACTAAGGAAATCGAACATAAAAAAAAATTCATTTTTCATAAGAAATTTTTGTTCTATGGATATGCGTTTCATGCATAAACAGCATGGGTATGAAGAATAAATGAAACAAAAATTTTCATTTTTTTGAAGAAATTTTATTTCAAGAAGTGTCAGATTTACTCTTTAATAGCATTACTAATGAAAACGAACATAAAAAAAAATAATTTTTCATACGAAATATTTGTTCTATGGATATGCGTTTCATGCATAAACAGCATGCGTATAAAGAATAAATAAAAAAAATTTTAATTTTTTTGAAGAAATTTTATTTCAAGAAGTGTCAGATTTACTCTTTAATAGCATTACTAACGAAAACGAACATAAAAACAATTAATTTTTCATAAGAAAGTTTTGTTCTATGGATATGCGTTTCATGCATAAACAGCAAACGTATGAAGAATAAACAAAAAAAAATTTTAATTTTCTTGAAGAAATTTTATTTCAAGCAGTGTCAGATTTACTCTTTAATAGCATTACTAATGAAAACGAACATACAAAAAAATTAATTTTCCATAAGAAAGTTTTGTTCTATGGATATGCGTTTCATGCATAAACAGCATACGTATGAAGAATAAATGAAAATTTTTTTTTCATATTTTTGAAGAAATTTTATTTCAAGAAGTGTCAGACTTACTCTTTAATAGCATTACTAATAAAAACGAACATAATAAACAATTAATTTTTCGTAAGAAAGTTTTGTTCTATGGATGTGCGTTTCATGCATAAACAGCATACGTATGAAGAATAAATGAAAAAAATGTTCATTTTTTTGAAGAAATTTTATTTCAAGAAGTGTTAGATTTACTCTTTAATAGCATTACTAATGAAAAAGAGACATACAAAAAAAATTAATTTTTCATAAGAAAGTTTTGTTCTATGGATATGCGTTTATGCATAAACAGCATACGTATGAAGAATAAATTAAACAAAAATTTTCATTTTTTTGAAGAAATTTTATTTCAAGAAGTGTCAGATTTACTCTTTAATAGCATTACTAATGAAAACGGACATAAAAAAACAATTAATTTTTCATAAGAAATTTTTGTTTTATGGATATGCGTTTCATGCATGAACAGCATACGTATGAAGAATAAATGAAAAAAAATGTTTCATAATTTTGAAGAAATTTTATTTCAAGAAGTGTCAGATTTACTCTTTAATAGCATTACTAATGAAAACGAACATAAAAAAACAATTAATTTTTCATAAGAAAGTTTTATTCTATGGATATGCGTTTCATGCATAAACAGCATGCGTATAAAGAATAAATAAAAAAAAAATTTAATTTTTTTGAAGAAATTTTATTTCAAGAAGTGTCAGATTTACTCTTTAATAGCATTACTAATGAAAACGAACATAAAAACAATTAATTTTTCGTAAGAAAGTTTTGTTCTATGGATGTGCGTTTCATGCATAAACAGCATACGAATGAAGAATAAATGAAAAATGTTTTCATATTTTTGAAGAAATTTTATTTCAAGAAGTGTCAGATTGACTCTTTAATAGCATTACTAATGAAAACGAACATAAAAAACAAACAATTTTTCATAAGAAATTTTTGTTCTATGGATATGCGTTTCATGCATAAACAGCATAGGTATGAAGAATAAATGAAACAAAAATTTTCATTTTTTTGAAGAAATTTTATTTCAAGAAGTGTCAGATTTACTCTTTAATAGCATTACTAATGAAAACGAACATAAAAAAAAATAATTTTTCATACGAAATATTTGTTCTATGGATATGCGTTTCATACATAAACAGCATACGTATAAAGAATAAAAAAAAAAAATTATATTTTTTTGAAGAAATTTTATTTCAAGAAGTGTCAGATTTACTCTTTAATAGCATTACTAACGAAAACGAACATAAAAACAATTAATTTTTCATAAGAAATTTTTGTTCTATGGATATGCGTTTCATGCATAAACAGCAAACGTATGAAGAATAAACAAAAAAAAATTTTAATTTTTTTGAAGAAATTTTATTTCAAGAAGTGTCAGATTTACCCTTTAATAGCATTACTAATGAAAACGAACATACAAAAAAATTAATTTTCCATAAGAAAGTTTTGTTCTATGGATATGCGTTTCATGCATAAACAGCATACGTATGAAGAATAAATGAAACAAAAATTTTCATTTTTTTGAAGAAATTTTATTTCAAGAAGTGTCAGATTTACTCTTTAATAGCATTACTAATGAAAACGAACATAAAAAAACAATTAATTTTTCAAAAGAAATTTATGTTCTATGGATATGCGTTTCATGCATGAACAGCATACGTATGAAGAATAAATGAAAAAAAATTTTCATTTTTTTGAAGAAATTTTATTTCAAGAAGTGTCAGATTTACTCTTTAATAGCATTACTAACGAAAACGAACATAAAAACAATTAATTTTTCATAAGAAATTTTTGTTCTATGGATATGCGTTTCATGCATAAACAGCATACGTATGAAGAATAAACAAAAAAAAATTTAATTTTTTTGAAGAAATTTTATTTTAAGAAGTGTCAGATTTACTCTTTAATAGCATTACTAATGAAAACGAACATAAAAAAAATTAATTTTTCATAAGAAAGTTTTGTTCTATGGATATGCGTTTCATGCATAAACAGCATACGTATGAAGAATAAATGAAACAAAAATTTTCATTTTTTTGAAGAAATTTTATTTCAAGAAGTGTCAGATTTACTCTTTAATAGCATTACTAACGAAAACGAACATACAAAAAAATTAATTTTTCATAAGAAAGTTTTGTTCTATGAATATGCGTTTCATGCATAAGCAGCATACGTATGAAGAATAAATGAAACAAAAATTTTAATTTTTTTGAAGAAATTTTATTTCAAGAAGTGTCAGATTTACTCTTTAATAGCATTCTAATGAAAAACGAACATAAAAACAATTAATTTTTCATAAGAAATTTTTGTTCTATGAATATGCGTTTCATGCATAAACAGCATACGTATGAAGAATAAATGAAACAAAAATTTTCATTTTTTTGAAGAAATTTTATTTCAAGAAGTGTCAGATTTACTCTTTAATAGCATTACTAACGAAAACGAACATAAAAACAATTAATTTTTCATAAGAAATTTTTGTTCTATGGATATGCGTTTCATGCATAAACAGCATACGTATGAAGAATAAACAAAAAAATTTTCATTTTTTTTGAAGAAATTTTATTTTAAGAAGTGTCAGATTTACTCTTTAATAGCATTACTAATGAAAACGAACATAAAAAAAAATAATTTTTCATACGAAATATTTGTTCTATGGATATGCGTTTCATGCATAAACAGCATACGTATAGAGAATAAATAAAAAAAATTTTTCATATTTTTTGAAGAAATTTTATTTCAAGAAGTGCCAGATTTACTCTTTACTAGCATTACTAATGAAAACGAACATAAAAAACAATTAATTTTTCAATATACGTATGAAGAATAAATGAAACACAATTTTATATCCTTGCGGAGGGTATATTAAAAATGTCACGATGTTTGTAACGCATTGAAGGAAGCATTTCCGACCACATAAAGTATTTATATTCTTGATCAGCATGACGAGCTGAGTTCATTTCCGTTTGTCCGTCTGTCCGTCTGTTTCTATGCTATCTTCTCCCTCAGTTTTAAAGCTATCTTGGCCAAACTTTGCAAAAAGTCTTAAAATACAAATGCGCTGCACATTTGTCGGAACCGGCCGGATCGGATGACTATATCATATAGCTGCCATATGAACGATCGGCGCAAAAACTAGCTCTAGAAAGAAAAACTTTTTTGTTTTCCATCGCAGCATCACCAATCATGGTATATTTTAGTTTCATTTACTTCCACACAATTCTGGAAAAATTTATAAAATCGGATTACTATAGCATATAGCTGCCGTAGGAACGATCGGTCCAAAAACTAGTTCTAATGAGAAAAACTTTTTTATTTTCCATCGAAGCGTCACCAATCGTGGTATATATTAGTTTTATATGCTTTCCCACAATTCTGGAAAAATTTATAAAAATCGGATGGCTATAGCATATAGCTGCCATATAAACGGTCGGCGCAAAAACTAGTTCTAGAAAGAAAAACTTTTTTTTTCCATCGCAGCATCACCAATCATGGTATATTTTAGTTTCATTTACTTCCACACAATTCTGGAAAAATTTATAAAAATCGGATTACTAAAGCATATAGTGCGTAGGAACGATCGGTCCAAAAACTAGTTCTAATGAGAAAATTTTTTTATTTTCCATCGAAGCGTCACAATCGTGGTATATATTGTTTTATATGCTTTCCCACAATTCTGGAAAAATTTATAAAAATCGGATGACTATAGCATATAGCTGCCATATAAACGGTCGGCGCAAAAACTAGTTCTAGAAAGAAAAACTTTTTTGTTTTCCATCGCAGCATCACCAATCATGGTATATTTTAGTTTCATTTACTTCAACACAATTCTGGAAAAATTTATAAAAATCGGATGACTATAGCATATAGCTGCCATATAAACGGTCGGCGCAAAACTAGTTCTAGAAAAAAAAATTTTTGTTCCATCCAGCATCACCAATCGTGGTATATATTAGTTTTATATGCTTTCACACAATTGTGGAAAAATTTATAAAAATCGGATGACTATAGCATATAGCTGCCATATAAACGGTCGGTTCAAAAACTAGTTCTAGTGGGAAAAACTTTTTTGTTTTTATTGTAGCGTCACCAATCGTGGTATATTTAGTTTTATATGCTTCCACACAATTCTGGAAAAATTGATCGAAATCGGACGACTATAGCATATAGCTGCCATAGGAACCTTCGGTCTAAAAACCTAATTCTAGTGAGAAAAACTTGTTTGTTATCAATGGTAGCGCCTTTCAAAAACTGCAAGGGTATTTAAAACATCGGCGTTTTATGAATATGCGTTTCATGCATAAACAGCATACGTCTGAAGAATAAATGAAAAAAATTGTCATTTTTTTTGAAGAAATTCTTTATTTACTAGCTTTATTACTAATGAAAACGAACATAAAAAAAATTAATTTTTCATAAGAAATTTTTGTTCTATGGATATGCGTTTCATGCATAAACAGCATACGTATAAAGAATAAATAAAAAAATTTTCATTTTTTTGAAGAAATTTTATTTCAAGAAGTGTCAGATTTACTCTTTAATAGCATTACTAATGAAAACGAACATAAAAAACCATTAATTTTTCATAAGAAATTTTTGTTCTATGGATATGCGTTTCATTACGTACGTATGAAGAATAAATGAAAAAAAATTTTCATATTTTTGAAGAAATTTTATTTCAAGAAGAGTCAGATTTACTCTTTAATAGCATTACTAATGAAAACGAACACAAAAAAAAAATTAATTTTTTCATAAGAAATTTTTGTTCTATGGATATGCGTTTCATGCATAAACAGCATACGTATAAAGAATAAACAAAAAAAATTTTTAATTTTTTTTGAAGAAATTTTATTTCAAGAAGTGTCAGATTTACTCTTTAAAAGCATTACTAATGAAAACGAACATAAAAAATAATTAATTTTACATAAGAAATTTTTGTTCTATGGATATGCGTTTCATGCATAAACAGCATACGTATGAAGAATAAATGAAAAAAATTTTTTCATATTTTTTGAAGAAATTTTATTTTAAGAAGTGTCAGATTGACTCTTTAATAGCATTACTAAGGAAATCGAACATAAAAAACAATTCATTTTTCATAAGAAATTTTTGTTCTATGGATATGCGTTTCATGCATAAACAGCATAGGTATGAAGAATAAATGAAACAAAAATTTTCATTTTTTTGAAGAAATTTTATTTCAAGAAGTGTCAGATTTACTCTTTAATAGCATTACTAATGAAAACGAACATACAAAAAATAATTTTTCATACGAAATATTTGTTCTATGGATATGCGTTTCATACATAAACAGCATACGTATAAAGAATAAATAAAAAAAAATTAATTTTTTTGAAGAAATTTTATTTCAAGAAGTGTCAGATTTACTCTTTAATAGCATTACTAATGAAAACGAACATAAAAACAATTAATTTTTCATAAGAAATTTTTGTTCTATGGATATGCGTTTCATGCATAAACAGCAAACGTATGAAGAATAAACAAAAAAAATTTTTAATTTTTTGAAGAAATTTTATTTCAAGCAGTGTCAGATTTACTCTTTAATAGCATTACTAACGAAAACGAACATAAAAACAATTAATTTTTCATAAGAAATTTTTGTTCTATGAATATGCGTTTCATGCATAAACAGCATACGTATGAAAAATAAATGAAACAAAAATTTTCATTTTTTTGAAGAAATTTTATTTCAAGAAGTGTCAGATTTACTCTTTAATAGCATTACTAACGAAAACGAACATACAAAAAAATTAATTTTTCATAAGAAAGTTTTGTTCTATGAATATGCGTTTCATGCATAAACAGCATACGTATGAAGAATAAATAAAAAAAAATTTTCATTTTTTTGAAGAAATTTTATTTCAAGAAGTGTCAGATTTACTCTTTAATAGCATTACTAATGAAAACGAACATAAAAACAATTAATTTTACATAAGAAATTTTTGTTCTATGGATATGCGTTTCATGCATAAACAGCATACGTATGAAGAATAAACAAAAAAAATTTTAATTTTTTTGAAGAAATTTTATTTCAAGAAGTGTCAGATTTACTCTTTAATAGCATTACTAATGAAAACGAACATAAAAAAAAAATAATTTTTCATAAGAAATATTTGTTCTATGGATATGCGTTTCATGCATAAACAGCATACGTATGAAGAATAAATAAAAAAAAAATTTTCATTTTTTTGAAGAAATTTTATTTCAAGAAGTGTCAGATTTACTCTTTAATAGCATTACTAATGAAAACGAACATAAAAAAAATTAATTTTTCATAAGAAATTTTTGTTCTATGGATATGCGTTTCATGCATAAACAGCATACGTATGAAGAATAAATGAAAAAAAATTTTCATTTTTTTGAAGAAATTTTATTTCAAGAAGTGTCAGATTTACTCTTTAATAGCATTACTAATGAAAACGAACATAAAAAAAAAATTAATTTTTCATAAGAAATTTTTGTTCTATGGATATGCGTTTCATGCATAAACAGCATACGTATGAAGAATAAATGAAAAAATTTTTTTCATATTTTTGAAGAAATTTTATTTCAAGAAGTGTCAGATTTACTCTTTAATAGCATTACTAATGAAAACGAACATAAAAAAACAATTAATTTTTCATAAGAAATTTTTGTTCTATGGATATGCGTTTCATGCATAAACAGCATACGTATGAAGAATAAATGAAAAAAATTTTCATTTTTTTTGAAGAAATTTTATTTCAAGAAGTGTCAGATTTACTCTTTAATAGCATTACTAACGAAAACGAACATAAAAAAAATTAATTTTTCATAAGAAATTTTTGTTCTATGGATATGCGTTTCATGCATAAACAGCATACGTATGAAGAATAAATGAAACAAAAAAATTTTTTTGAAGAAATTTTATTTCAAGAAGTGTCAGATTTACTCTTTAATAGCATTACTAATGAAAACGAACATAAAAAAACAATTATTTTTTCATAAGAAATTTTTGTTCTATGGATATGCGTTTCATGCATAAACAGCATACGTATGAAGAATAAATGAAAAAAAAAAATTTTTTTGAAGAAATTTTATTTCAAGAAGTGTCAGATTTACTCTTTAATAGCATTACTAATGAAAACGAACATAAAAAACAATTAATTTTTCATATGAAAGTTTTGTTCTATGGATATGCGTTTCATGCATAAACAGCATACGAATGAAGAATAAACAAAAAAAATTTAATTTTTTTGAAGAAATTTTATTTTAAGAAGTGTTAGATTTACTCTTTAATAGCATTACTAATGAAAACGAACATAAAAAAAAAATAATTTTTCATACGAAATATTTGTTCTATGGATATGCGTTTCATGCATAAACAGCATACGTATAGAGAATAAATAAAAAAAAATTTTCATATTTTTGAAGAAATTTTATTTCAAGAAGTGCCAGATTTACTCTTTACTAGCATTACTAATGAAAACGAACATAAAAAACAATTAATTTTTCAATATACGTATGAAGAATAAATGAAACACAATTTTATATCCTTGCGGAGGGTATATTAAAAATGTCACGATGTTTGTAACGCATTGAAGGAAGCATTTCCGACCACATAAAGTATTTATATTCTTGACGAGCTGAGTTCATTTCCGTTTGTCCGTCTGTCCGTCCGTCCGTCTGTTTCTATGCTATCTTCTCCCTCAGTTTTAAAGCTATCTTGGCCAAACTTTGCAAAAAGTCTTAAAATACAAATGCGCTGCACATTTGTCGGAACCGGCCGGATCGGATGACTATATCATATAGCTGCCATATGAACGATCGGCGCAAAAACTAGCTCTAGAAAGAAAAACTTTTTTGTTTTCCATCGCAGCATCACCAATCATGGTATATTTTAGTTTCATTTACTTCCACACAATTCTGGAAAAATTTATAAAAATCGGATTACTATAGCATATAGCTGCCGTAGGAACGATCGGTCCAAAAACTAGTTCTAATGAGAAAAACTTTTTTATTTTCCATCGAAGCGTCACCAATCGTGGTATATATTAGTTTTATATGCTTTCCCACAATTCTGGAAAAATTTATAAAAATCGGATGGCTATAGCATATAGCTGCCATATAAACGGTCGGCGCAAAAACTAGTTCTAGAAAGAAAAACTTTTTTGTTTTCCATCGCAGCATCACCAATCATGGTATATTTTAGTTTCATTTACTTCCACACAATTCTGGAAAAATTTATAAAAATCGGATTACTAAAGCATATAGCTGCCGTAGGAACGATCGGTCCAAAAACTAGTTCTAATGAGAAAAACTTTTTTATTTTCCATCGAAGCGTCACCAATCGTGGTATATATTAGTTTTATATGCTTTCCCACAATTCTGGAAAAATTTATAAAAATCGGATGACTATAGCATATAGCTGCCATATAAACGGTCGGCGCAAAAACTAGTTCTAGAAAGAAAAACTTTTTTGTTTTCCATCGCAGCATCACCAATCATGGTATATTTTAGTTTCATTTACTTCCACACAATTCTGGAAAAATTTATAAAAATCGGATGACTATAGCATATAGCTGCCATATAAACGGTCGGCGCAAAAACTAGTTCTAGAAAGAAAAACTTTTTTGTTTTCCATCGCAGCATCACCAATCGTGGTATATATTAGTTTTATATGCTTTCACACAATTGTGGAAAAATTTATAAAAATCGGATGACTATAGCATATAGCTGCCATATAAACGGTCGGTTCAAAAACTAGTTCTAGTGGGAAAAACTTTTTTGTTTTTTATTGTAGCGTCACCAATCGTGGTATATATTAGTTTTATATGCTTCCACACAATTCTGGAAAAATTGATCGAAATCGGACGACTATAGCATATAGCTGCCATAGGAACCTTCGGTCTAAAAAACTAATTCTAGTGAGAAAAACTTGTTTGTTATCAATGGTAGCGCCTTTCAAAAACTGCAAGGGTATTTAAAACATCGGCGTTTTATGAATATTCGTTTCATGCATAAACAGCATACGTCTGAAGAATAAATGAAAAAAATTGTCATTTTTTTGAAGAAACTTTATTTACTACTTTATTACTAATGAAAACGAACATAAAAAAATAATTTTTCATACGAAATATTTGTTCTATGGATATGCGTTTCATACATAAACAGCATACGTATAAAGAATAAATAAAAAAAAAATTTTTTGAAGAAATTTTATTTCAAGAAGTGTCAGATTTACTCTTTAATAGCATTACTAATGAAAACGAACATAAAAAAACCATTAATTTTTCATAAGAAAATTTTGTTACGTATGAAGAATAAATGAAAAAACTTTTTTCATATTTTTGAAGAAATTTTACTTCAAGAAGAGTCAGATACTCTTTAATAGCATTACTAATGAAAACGAAAATAAAAAAAAAAATTTTTCATAAGAAATTTTTGTTTTATGAATATGCGTTTCATGCATAAACAGCATACGTCTGAAGAATAAATGAAAAAAATTTTTCATATTTTTGAAGAAATTTTATTTCAAGAAGTGTCAGATTTACTCTTTAATAGCATTGCTAATAAAAACGAACACAAAAAAAAATTAATTTTTCATAAGAAATTTTTGTTCTATGGATATGCGTTTCATGCATAAACAGCATACGTATAAAGAATAAACAAAAAAAATTTTAATTTTTTTGAAGAAATTTTATTTCAAGAAGTGTCAGATTTACTCTTTAAAAGCATTACTAATGAAAACGAACATAAAAAATTAATTAATTTTACATAAGAAATTTTTGTTCTATGGATATACGTTTCATGCATAAACAGCATACGTATGAAGAATAAATGAAAAAAATTTTTCATATTTTTGAAGAAATTTTATTTTAAGAAGTGTCAGATTGACTCTTTAATAGCATTACTAAGGAAATCGAACATAAAAAACAATTCATTTTTCATAAGAAATTTTTGTTCTATGGATATGCGTTTCATGCATAAACAGCATAGGTATGAAGAATAAATGAAACAAAAATTTTCATTTTTTTGAAGAAATTTTATTTCAAGAAGTGTCAGATTTACTCTTTAATAGCATTACTAATGAAAACGAACATACAAAAAATAATTTTTCATACGAAATATTTGTTCTATGGATATGCGTTTCATACCTAAACAGCATACGTATAAAGAATAAATAAAAAAAAATTTAATTTTTTTGAAGAAATTTTATTTCAAGAAGTGTCAGATTTACTCTTTAATAGCATTACTAAAGAAAACGAACATAAAAACAATTAATTTTTTATAAGAAATTTTTGTTCTATGGATATGCGTTTCATGCATAAACAGCAAACGTATGAAGAATAAACAAAAAAAATTTTTAATTTTTTTGAAGAAATTTTATTTCAAGCAGTGTCAGATTTACGCTTTAAAAGCATTACTAACGAAAACGAACATAAAAACAATTAATTTTTCATAAGAAATTTTTGTTCTATGAATATGCGTTTCATGCATAAACAGCATACGTATGGAGAATAAACAAAAAAAAATTAATTTTTTTGAAGAAATTTTATTTCAAGAAGTGTCAGATTTACTCTTTAATAGCATTACTAATGAAAACGAACATACAAAAAAAATAATTTTTCATACGAAATATTTGTTCTATGGATATGCGTTTCATACCTAAACAGCATACGTATAAAGAATAAATAAAAAAAAATTTAATTTTTTTGAAGAAATTTTATTTCAAGAAGTGTCAGATTTACTCTTTAATAGCATTACTAAAGAAAACGAACATAAAAACAATTAATTTTTCATAAGAAATTTTTGTTCTATGGATATGCGTTTCATGCATAAACAGCAAACGTATGAAGAATATACAAAAAAAAATTTTAATTTTTTTGAAGAAATTTTATTTCAAGCAGTGTCAGATTTACGCTTTAAAAGCATTACTAATGAAAACGAACATAAAAAAAATAATTTTTCATACGAAATATTTGTTCTATGGATATGCGTTTCATGAATAAACAGCAAACGTATGAAGAATAAACAAAAAAAAATTTTAATTTTTTTGAAGAAATTTTATTTCAAGAAGTGTCAGATCTACTCTTTAATAGCATTACTAACGAAAACGAACATAAAAACAATTAATTTTTCATAAGAAATTTTTGTTCTATGGATATGCGTTTCATGCATAAACAGCATACGTATGGAGAATAAACAAAAAAAAATTAATTTTTTTGAAGAAATTTTATTTCAAGAAGTGTCAGATTTACTCTTTAATAGCATTACTAATGAAAACGAACATACAAAAAAATTAATTTTTCATAAGAAAGTTTTGTTCTATGGATATGCGTTTCATGCATAAACAGCATAGGTATGAAGAATAAATGAAACAAAAATTTTCATTTTTTTGAAGAAATTTTATTTCAAGAAGAGTCAGATTTCACTTTAAAACATTAATAATGAAAACGAACATAAAAAACAATTAATTCTTCATAGAAAGTTTTGTTCTATGGATATGCGTTTCATGCATAAACAGCATACGTATGAAGAATAAATGAAAATTTTTTTTTCATATTTTTGAAGAAATTTTATTTCAAGAAGACTTACTCTTTAATAGCATTACTAATAAAAACGAACATAATAAACAATTAATTTTTCGTAAGAAAGTTTTGTTCTATGGATGTGCGTTTCATGCATAAACAGCATACGTATGAAGAATAAATGAAAAAAATGTTCATTTTTTTGAAGAAATTTTATTTCAAGAAGTGTTAGATTTACTCTTTAATAGCATTACTAATGAAAAAGAGACATACAAAAAAATTAATTTTTCATAAGAAAGTTTTGTTCTATGGATATGCGTTTATGCATAAACAGCATACGTATGAAGAATAAATTAAACAAAAATTTTCATTTTTTTGAAGAATTTTTATTTCAAGAAGTGTCAGATTTACTCTTTAATAGCATTACTAATGAAAACGGACATAAAAAAACAATTAATTTTTCATAAGAAATTTTTGTTCTATGGATATGCGTTTCATGCATGAACAGCATACGTATGAAGAATAAATGAAAAAAAATGTTTCATAATTTTGAAGAAATTTTATTTCAAGAAGTGTCAGATTTACTCTTTAATAGCATTACTAATGAAAACGAACATAAAAAAACAATTAATTTTTCATAAGAAAGTTTTATTCTATGGATATGCGTTTCATGCATAAACAGCATGCGTATAAAGAATAAATAAAAAAAAAATGTAATTTTTTTGAAGAAATTTTATTTAAAGAAGTGTCAGATTTACTCTTTAAAAGCATTACTAATGAAAACGAACATAAAAAAACAATTAATTTTACATAAGAAATTTTTGTTCTATGGATATGCGTTTCATGCATAAACAGCATACGTATGAAGAATAAATGAAAAAAACTTTTTCATATTTTTGAAGAAATTTTATTTCAAGAGTGTCAGATTGACTCTTTAATAGCATTACTAAGGAAATCGAACATAAAAAACAATTCATTTTTCATAAGAAATTTTTGTTCTATGGATATGCGTTTCATGCATAAACAGCATAGGTATGAAGAATAAATGAAACAAAAATTTTCATTTTTTTGAAGAAATTTTATTTCAAGAAGTGTCAGATTTACTCTTTAATAGCATTACTAATGAAAACGAACATACAAAAAATAATTTTTCATACGAAATATTTGTTCTATGGATATGCGTTTCATACCTAAACAGCATACGTATAAAGAATAAATAAAAAAAAATTTAATTTTTTTTGAAGAAATTTTATTTCAAGAAGTGTCAGATTTACTCTTTAATAGCATTACTAAAGAAAACGAACATAAAAACAATTAATTTTTTATAAGAAATTTTTGTTCTATGGATATGCGTTTCATGCATAAACAGCAAACGTATGAAGAATAAACAAAAAAAATTTTTAATTTTTTTGAAGAAATTTTATTTCAAGCAGTGTCAGATTTACGCTTTAAAAGCATTACTAACGAAAACGAACATAAAAACAATTAATTTTTCATAAGAAATTTTTGTTCTATGAATATGCGTTTCATGCATAAACAGCATACGTATGGAGAATAAACAAAAAAAATTAATTTTTTTGAAGAAATTTTATTTCAAGAAGTGTCAGATTTACTCTTTAATAGCATTACTAATGAAAACGAACATACAAAAAAAATAATTTTTCATACGAAATATTTGTTCTATGGATATGCGTTTCATACCTAAACTGCATACGTATAAAGAATAAATAAAAAAAAAATTCAATTTTTTTGAAGAAATTTTATTTCAAGAAGTGTCAGATTTACTCTTTAATAGCATTACTAAAGAAAACGAACATAAAAACAATTAATTTTTCATAAGAAATTTTTGTTCTATGGATATGCGTTTCATGCATAAACAGCAAACGTATGAAGAATAAATGAAAAAAATGTTCATTTTTTTGAAGAAATTTTATTTCAAGAAGTGTTAGATTTACTCTTTAATAGCATTACTAATGAAAAAGAGACATACAAAAAAATTAATTTTTCATAAGAAAGTTTTGTTCTATGGATATGCGTTTATGCATAAACAGCATACGTATGAAGAATAAATTAAACAAAAATTTTCATTTTTTTGAAGAATTTTTATTTCAAGAAGTGTCAGATTTACTCTTTAATAGCATTACTAATGAAAACGGACATAAAAAAACAATTAATTTTTCATAAGAAATTTTTGTTCTATGGATATGCGTTTCATGCATGAACAGCATACGTATGAAGAATAAATAAAAAAAAAAAAAAAATTAATTTTTTTGAAGAAATTTTATTTAAAGAAGTGTCAGATTTACTCTTTAAAAGCATTACTAATGAAAACGAACATAAAAAAACAATTAATTTTACATAAGAAATTTTTGTTCTATGGATATGCGTTTCATGCATAAACAGCATACGTATGAAGAATAAATGAAAAAACTTTTTCATATTTTTGAAGAAATTTTATTTCAAGAGTGTCAGATTGACTCTTTAATAGCATTACTAAGGAAATCGAACATAAAAAACAATTCATTTTTCATAAGAAATTTTTGTTCTATGGATATGCGTTTCATGCATAAACAGCATAGGTATGAAGAATATATGAAACAAAAATTTTCATTTTTTTGAAGAAATTTTATTTCAAGAAGTGTCAGATTTACTCTTTAATAGCATTACTAATGAAAACGAACATAAAAAAAATAATTTTTCATACGAAATATTTGTTCTATGGATATGGGTTTCATACATAAACAGCATACGTATAAAGAATAAATAAAAAAAAATTTAATTTTTTTGAAGAAATTTTATTTCAAGAAGTGTCAGATTTACTCTTTATTAGCATTACTAATGAAAACGAACATAAAAAAATTAATTTTTCATAAGAAATTTTTGTTCTATGGATATGCGTTTCATGCATAAACAGCATACGTATAAAGAATAAATTGAAAAAAAATTTTCATTTTTTTGAAGAAACTTTATTTCAAGAAGTGTCAGATTTACTCTTTAAAAGCATTAATAATGAAAACGAACATAAAAAAAAATAATTTTTCATACGAAATATTTGTTCTATGGATATGCGTTTCATGCATAAACAGCATACGTATAGAGAATAAATAAAAAAAAAATTTTCATTTTTTTGAAGAAATTTTATTTCAAGAAGTGCCAGATTTACTCTTTACTAGCATTACTAATGAAAACGAACATAAAAAACAATTAATTTTTCAATAAACGTATGAAGAATAAATGAAACACAATTTTATATCCTTGCAGAGGGTATATTAAAAATGTCACGATGTTTGTAACGCATTGAAGGAAGCATTTCCGACCACATAAAGTATTTATATTCTTGATCAGCATGACGAGCTGAGTTCATTTCCGTTTGTCCGTCTGTCCGTCCGTCCGTCTGTTTCTATGCTATCTTCTCCCTTAGTTTTAAAGCTATCTTGGCCAAACTTTGCAAAAAGTCTTAAAATACAAATGCGCTGCACATTTGTCGGAACCGGCCGGATCGGATGACTATATCATATAGCTGCCATATGAACGATCGGCGCAAAAACTAGCTCTAGAAAGAAAAACTTTTTTGTTTTCCATCGCAGCATCACCAATCATGGTATATTTTAGTTTCATTTACTTCCACACAATTCTGGAAAAATTTATAAAAATCGGATTACTATAGCATATAGCTGCCGTAGGAACGATCGGTCCAAAAACTAGTTCTAATGAGAAAAACTTTTTTATTTTCCATCGAAGCGTCACCAATCGTGGTATATATTAGTTTTATATGCTTTCCCACAATTCTGGAAAAATTTATAAAAATCGGATGGCTATAGCATATAGCTGCCATATAAACGGTCGGCGCAAAAACTAGTTCTAGAAAGAAAAACTTTTTTGTTTTACATCGTAGCATCACCAATCATGGTATATTTTAGTTTCATTTACTTCCACACAATTCTGGAAAAATTTATAAAAATCGGATGACTATAGCATATAGCTGCCATATAAACGGTCGGCGCAAAAACTAGTTCTAGAAAGAAAAACTTTTTTGTTTTCCATCGCAGCATCACCAATCATGGTATATTTTAGTTTCATTTACTTCCACACAATTCTGGAAAAATTTATAAAAATCGGATTACTATAGCATATAGCTGCCGTAGGAACGATCGGTCCAAAAACTAGTTCTAATGAGAAAAACTTTTTTATTTTCCATCGAAGCGTCACCAATCGTGGTATATATTAGTTTTATATGCTTTCACACAATTGTGGAAAAATTTATAAAAATCGGATGACTATAGCATATAGCTGCCATATAAACGGTCGGTTCAAAAACTAGTTCTAGTGGGAAAAACTTTTTTGTTTTTTATTGTAGCGTCACCAATCGTGGTATATATTAGTTTTATATGCTTCCACACAATTCTGGAAAAATTGATCGAAATCGGACGACTATAGCATATAGCTGCCATAGGAACCTTCGGTCTAAAAACTAATTCTAGTGAGAAAAACTTGTTTGTTATCAATGGTAGCGCCTTTCAAAAACTGCAAGGGTATTTAAAACATCGGCGTTTTATGAATATGCGTTTCATGCATAAACAGCATACGTCTGAAGAATAAATGAAAAAAATTGTCATTTTTTTGAAGAAACTTTATTTACTACTTTATTACTAATGAAAACGAACATAAAAAAATAATTTTTCATACGAAATATTTGTTCTATGGATATGCGTTTCATACATAAACAGCATACGTATAAAGAATAAATAAAAAAAAATTTCATTTTTTTGAAGAAATTTTATTTCAAGAAGTGTCAGATTTACTCTTTAATAGCATTACTAATGAAAACGAACATAAAAAAACCATTAATTTTTCATAAGAAATTTTTGTTACGTATGAAGAATAAATGAAAAAAATTTTTCATATTTTTGAAGAAATTTTACTTCAAGAAGAGTCAGATTTACTCTTTAATAGCATTACTAATGAAAACGAAAATAAAAAAAATTAATTTTTCATAAGAAATTTTTGTTTTATGAATATGCGTTTCATGCATAAACAGCATACGTCTAAAGAATAAATGAAAAAAATTTTCATATTTTTGAAGAAATTTTATTTCAAGAAGTGTCAGATTTACTCTTTAATAGCATTGCTAATAAAAACGAACACAAAAAAAAATTAATTTTTCATAAGAAATTTTTGTTCTATGGATATGCGTTTCATGCATAAACAGCATACGTATAAAGAATAAACAAAAAAAATTTTAATTTTTTTGAAGAAATTTTATTTCAAGAAGTGTCAGATTTACTCTTTAAAAGCATTACTAATGAAAACGAACATAAAAAATTAATTAATTTTACATAAGAAATTTTTGTTCTATGGATATACGTTTCATGCATAAACAGCATACGTATGAAGAATAAATGAAAAAAATTTTTCATATTTTTGAAGAAATTTTATTTTAAGAAGTGTCAGATTGACTCTTTAATAGCATTACTAAGGAAATCGAACATAAAAAACAATTCATTTTTCATAAGAAATTTTTGTTCAATGGATATGCGTTTCATGCATAAACAGCATAGGTATGAAGAATAAATGAAACAAAAATTTTCATTTTTTTGAAGAAATTTTATTTCAAGAAGTGTCAGATTTACTCTTTAATAGCATTACTAATGAAAACGAACATACAAAAAAATAATTTTTCATACGAAATATTTGTTCTATGGATATGCGTTTCATACCTAAACAGCATACGTATAAAGAATAAATAAAAAAAAATTTAATTTTTTTGAAGAAATTTTATTTCAAGAAGTGTCAGATTTACTCTTTAATAGCATTACTAAAGAAAACGAACATAAAAACAATTAATTTTTCATAAGAAATTTTTGTTCTATGGATATGCGTTTCATGCATAAACAGCAAACGTATGAAGAATAAACAAAAAAAAATTTTTAATTTTTTTTGAAGAAATTTTATTTCAAGCAGTGTCAGATTTACGCTTTAAAAGCATTACTAACGAAAACGAACATAAAAAAAATTAATTTTTCATAAGAAATTTTTGTTCTATGGATATGCGTTTCATGCATAAACAGCATACGTATGGAGAATAAACAAAAAAATTTATTTTTTGAAGAAATTTTATTTCAAGAAGTGTCAGATTTACTCTTTAATAGCATTACTAATGAAAACGAACATACAAAAAAAAATTAATTTTTCGTAAGAAAGTTTTGTTCTATGGATATTCGTTTCATGCATAAACAGCATAGGTATGAAGAATAAATGAAACAAAAATTTTCATTTTTTTGAAGAAATTTTATTTCAAGAAGAGTCAGATTTACTCTTTAAAAGCATTAATAATGAAAACGAACATAAAAAAACAATTAATTTTTCATAAGAAAGTTTTGTTCTATGGATATGCGTTTCATGCATAAACAGCATACGTATGAAGAATAAATGAAAAATTTTTTTTCATATTTTTGAAGAAATTTTATTTCAAGAAGACTTACTCTTTAATAGCATTACTAATAAAAACGAACATAATAAACAATTAATTTTTCGTAAGAAAGTTTTGTTCTATGGATGTGCGTTTCATGCATAAACAGCATACGTATAAAGAATAAATGAAAAAAATGTTCATTTTTTTGAAGAAATTTTATTTCAAGAAGTGTTAGATTTACTCTTTAATAGCATTACTAATGAAAAAGAGACATACAAAAAAATTAATTTTTCATAAGAAAGTTTTGTTCTATGGATATGCGTTTATGCATAAACAGCATACGTATGAAGAATAAATTAAACAAAAATTTTCATTTTTTTGAAGAAATTTTATTTCAAGAAGTGTCAGATTTACTCTTTAATAGCATTACTAATGAAAACGGACATAAAAAAACAATTAATTTTTCATAAGAAATTTTTGTTTTATAAATATGCGTTTCATGCATAAACAGCATACGTCTGAAGAATAAATGAAAAAAATTTTTCATATTTTTGAAGAAATTTTATTTCAAGAAGTGTCAGATTTACTCTTTAATAGCATTGCTAATAAAAACGAACACAAAAAAAAATTAATTTTTCATACGAAATTTTTGTTCTATGGATATGCGTTTCATGCATAAACAGCATACGTATAAAGAATAAACAAAAAAAATTTTATTTCAAGAAGTGTCAGATTTACTCTTTAAAAGCATTACTAATGAAAACGAACATAAAAAATTAATTAATTTTACATAAGAAATTTTTGTTCTATGGATATACGTTTCATGCATAAACAGCATACGTATGAAGAATAAATGAAAACAATTTTTCATATTTTTGAAGAAATTTTATTTTAAGAAGATTGACTCTTTAATAGCATTACTAAGGAAATCGAACATAAAAAACAATTCATTTTTCATAAGAAATTTTTGTTCTATGGATATGCGTTTCATGCATAAACAGCATAGGTATGAAGAATAAATGAAACAAAAATTTTCATTTTTTTGAAGAAATTTTATTTCAAGAAGTGTCAGATTTACTCTTTAATAGCATTACTAATGAAAACGAACATACAAAAAAATAATTTTTCATACGAAATATTTGTTCTATGGATATGCGTTTCATGCCTAAACAGCATACGTATAAAGAATAAATAAAAAAAAATTTAATTTTTTTGAAGAAATTTTATTTCAAGAAGTGTCAGATTTACTCTTTAATAGCATTACTAAAGAAAACGAACATAAAAACAATTAATTTTTCATAAGAAATTTTTGTTCTATGGATATGCGTTTCATGCATAAACAGCATACATATGAAGAATAAACAAAAAAAAATTTTAATTTTTTTGAAGAAATTTTATGTCAAGAAGTGTCAGATTTACTCTTTAATAGCATTACTAATGAAAACGAACATAAAAAAATTTAATTTTTCATGAGAAATTTTTGTTCTATGGATATGCGTTTCATGAATAAACAGCAAACGTATGAAGAATAAACAAAAAAAAATTTTAATTTTTTTGAAGAAATTTTATTTCAAGAAGTGTCAGATCTACTCTTTAATAGCATTACTAACGAAAACGAACATAAAAACAATTAATTTTTCATAAGAAATTTTTGTTCTATGGATATGCGTTTCATGCATAAACAGCATACGTATGGAGAATAAACGAAAAAAAATAATCATTTTTTTGAAGAAATTTTATTTCAAGAACTGTCAGATTTACTCTTTAATAGCATTACTAATGAAAACGAACATAAAAAACAATTAATTTTTCATAAGAAAGTTTTGTTCTATGGATATGCGTTTCATACATAAACAGCATACGTATGAAGAATAAATGAAAAAAAAATGTTCATTTTTTTGAAGAAATTTTATTTCAAGAAGTGTCAGATTTACTCTTTAATAGCATTACTAATGAAAACGAACATAAAAAAACAATTAATTTTTCATAAGAAATTTTTGTTCTATGGATATGCGTTTCATGCATAAACAGCATACGTATGAAGAATAAATGAAAAAAATATTTCATATTTTTGAAGAAAAAAAAATTTTATTTTTCAAGAAGTGTCAGATTTACTCTTTAATAGCATTACTAATGAAAACGAACATAAAAAAACAATTAATTTTTCATAAGAAATTTTTGTTCTATGGATATGCGTTTCATGCATAAACAGCATACGATGTTGGATATGTTAACAGAATGAAGATATAGAAACAAAAATTTTCATTTTTTTGAAGAAATTTTATTTCAAGAAGTGTCAGATTTACTCTTTAATAGCATTACTAATGAAAACGAACATAAAAAAAATTAATTTTTCATAAGAAATATTTGTTCTATGGATATGCGTTTCATGCATAAACAGCATACGTATAAAGAATAAACAAAAAAAAATTTAATTTTTTTGAAGAAATTTTATTTCAAGAAGTGTCAGATTTACTCTTTAATAGCATTACTAACGAAAACGAACATAAAAACAATTAATTTTTCGTAAGAAAGTTTTGTTCTATGGATATGCGTTTCATGCATAAACAGCATACGTATGAAGAATAAACAAA
Organism: Lordiphosa mommai; assembly: GCA_018904225.1. Taxonomy (NCBI): domain Eukaryota; kingdom Metazoa; phylum Arthropoda; class Insecta; order Diptera; family Drosophilidae; genus Lordiphosa; species Lordiphosa mommai. The sequence continues at coordinate 409,843 of JAEIFT010000208.1, read as the reverse complement.
AAAAAATTTTAATTTTCTTGAAGAAATTTTATTTCAAGAAGTGTCAGATTTACTCTTTAATAGCATTACTAATGAAAACGAACATACAAAAAAATTAATTTTCCATAAGAAAGTTTTGTTCTATGGATATGCGTTTCATGCATAAACAGCATACGTATGAAGAATAAATTAAACAAAAATTTTAATTTTTTTGAAGAAATTTTATTTCAAGAAGACTTACTCTTTAATAGCATTACTAATAAAAACGAACATAATAAACAATTAATTTTTCGTAAGAAAGTTTTGTTCTATGGATGTGCGTTTCATGCATAAACAGCATACGTATGAAGAATAAATGAAAAAAATGTTCATTTTTTTGAAGAAATTTTATTTCAAGAAGTGTTAGATTTACTCTTTAATAGCATTACTAATGAAAACGAACATACAAAAAAATTAATTTTCCATAAGAAAGTTTTGTTCTATGGATATGCGTTTCATGCATAAACAGCATACGTATGAAGAATAAATGAAACAAAAATTTTAATTTTTTTGAAGAAATTTTATTTCAAGAAGTGTCAGATTTACTCTTTAATAGCATTACTAATGAAAACGGACATAAAAAAACAATTAATTTTTCATAAGAAATTTTTGTTCTATGGATATGCGTTTCATGCATGAACAGCATACGTATGAAGAATAAATGAAAAAAAATGTTTCATAATTTTGAAGAAATTTTATTTCAAGAAGTGTCAGATTTACTCTTTAATAGCATTACTAATGAAAACGAACATAAAAAAACAATTAATTTTTCATAAGAAAGTTTTATTCTATGGATATGCGTTTCATGCATAAACAGCATGCGTATAAAGAATAAATAAAAAAAAAAAATTTTTTTTTGAAGAAATTTTATTTCAAGAAGTGTCAGATTTACTCTTTAAAAGCATTACTAATGAAAACGAACATAAAAAAAAAATTATTTTTTATAAGAAATTTTTGTTCTATGGATATGCGTTTCATGCATAAACAGCATACGTATGAAGAATAAATGAAAAAAAATTTTTCATATTTTTGAAGAAATTTTATTTCAATAAGTGTCAGATTTACTCTTTAATAGCATTACTAATAAAAACGAACATAAAAAACAATTCATTTTTCATAAGAAATTTTTTTTCTATGGATATGCGTTTCATGCATAAACAGCATACGTATGAAGAATAAATGAAACAAAAATTTTCATTTTTTTGAAGAAATTTTATTTCAAGAAGTGTCAGATTTACTCTTTAATAGCATTACTAATGAAAACGAACATAAAAAAAATTAATTTTTCATACGAAATATTTTGTTCTATGGATATGCGTTTCATGCATAAACAGCATACGTATGAAGAATAAATGAAAAAAAAAATTTAATTTTTTTGAAGAAATTTTATTTCAAGAAGTGTCAGATTTACTCTTTAATAGCATTACTAACGAAAACGAACATAAAAAACAATTAATTTTTCATAAGAAATTTTTGTTCTATGGATATGCGTTTCATGCATAAACAGCATACGTATGAAGAATAAACAAAAAAAATATTAATTTTTTTTGAAGAAATTTTATTTCAAGAAGTGTCAGATTTACTCTTTAATAGCATTACTAATGAAAACGAACATACAAAAAAAAAAATTTTCATAAGAAATGTTTGTTCTATGGATATGCGTTTCATTCATAAATATGAAGAATAAATGAAACAAAAATTTTAATTTTTTTGAAGAAATTTTATTTCAAGAAGTGTCAGATTTACTCTTTAATAGCATTACTAATGAAAACGAACATAAAAAAACAATTAATTTGTCATAAGAAATTTTTGTTCTATGGATGTGCGTTTCATGCATAAACAGCATACGTATGAAGAATAAATGAAAAAAAATTTTCATTTTTTTGAAGAAATTTTATTTCAAGAAGTGTCAGATTTACTCTTTAATAGCATTACTACCGAAAACGAACATAAAAACAATAAATTTTGCATAAGAAATTTTTGTTCTATGGATATGCGTTTCATGCATAAACAGCATACGAATGAAGAATAAACAAAAAAAATTTAATTTTTTTGAAGAAATTTTATTTTAAGAAGTGTTAGATTTACTCTTTAATAGCATTACTAATGAAAACGAACATAAAAAAAAAATAATTTTTCATAAGAAAGTTTTGTTCTATGGATATGCGTTTCATGCATAAACAGCATGCGTATAATGAATACATAAAAAAAATTTTAATTTTTTTGAAGAAATTTTATTTCAAGAAGTGTCAGATTTACTCTTTAATAGCATTACTAACGAAAACGAACATACAAAAAAATTTATTTTTCATAAGAAAGTTTTGTTCTATGAATATGCGTTTCATGCATAAACAGCATACGTATGAAGAATAAATGAAACAAATATTTTCATTTTTTTGAAGAAATTTTATTTCAAGAAGAGTCAGATTTACTCTTTAATACGTAATGAAAACGAACATAAAAAAACAATTAATTTTTCATAAGAAAGTTTTGTTCTATGGATATGCGTTTCATGCATAAACAGCATACGTATGAAGAATAAATGAAACAAAAATTTTCATTTTTTTGAAGAAATTTTATTTCAAGAAGAGTCAGATTTACTCTTTAATAGCATTACTAATGAAAACGAACATAAAAAAACAATTAATTTTTCATAAGAAAGTTTTGTTCTATGGATATGCGTTTCATGCATAATCAGCATGCGTATAATGAATACATAAAAAAAATTTTAATTTTTTTGAAGAAATTTTATTTCAAGAAGTGTCAGATTTACTCTTAAATAGCATTACTAATTTAAACGAACATACAAAAAAATTAATTTTTCATAAGAAAGTTTTGTTCTATGGATATGCGTTTATGCAAAAACAGCATACGTATGAAGAATAAATGAAACAAAAATTTTCATTTTTTTGAAGAAATTTTATTTCAAGAAGTGTCAGATTTACTCTTTAATAGCATTACTAATGAAAACGAACATAAAAAAACAATTAATTTTTCATAAGAAATTTTTGTTCTATGGATATGCGTTTCATGCATAAACAGCATACGTATAAAGAATAAATGAAAAAAATTTTCATAATTTTGAAGAAATTTTATTTCAAGAAGTGTCAGATTTACTCTTTAATAGCATTACTAATGAAAACGAACATAAAAAAACAATTAATTTTCCATAAGAAATTTTTGTTCTATGGATATGCGTTTCATGCATAAACAGCATGCGTATAAAGAATAAATAAAGAAAAAATTTTAATTTTTTTGAAGAAATTTTATTTCAAGAAGTGTCAGATTTACTCTTTAATAGCATTACTAACGAAAACGAACATAAAAACAATTAATTTTTCATAAGAAATTTTTGTTCTATGGATATGCGTTTCATGCATAAACAGCATACGTATGAAGAATAAATGAAAAAAAATTTAAATTTTTTTGAAGAAATTTTATTTCAAGAAGTGTCAGATTTACTCTTTAATAGCATTACTAATGAAAACGAACATAAAAAAAAACAATTAATTTTTCATAAGAAATGTATGTTCTATGGATATGCGTTTCACGCATGAACAGCATACGTATGAAGAATAAATGAAAAAAATTTTTATAATTTTGAAGAAATTTTATTTCAAGAAGTTTGAGATTTACTCTTTAATAGCATTACTAATGAAAACGAACATAAAAAAAAAAAATTAATTTTTCATTAGAAAGTTTTGTTCTATGGATATGCGTTTCATGCATAAACAGCATACGTATGAAGAATAAATGAAAAAAAAAATTTAAATTTTTATACACTTGAAAAGTGTATATTAATTTTGCCCAGAAGTTTGTAACGCATTGAAATATTCATTTCCGACCCCATAAACTATATATATTCTTGATCAGGACGACGAGCCGAGTTCATTTCCGCTTGTCCGTCCGTCCGTCTGTCTGTCCGTCTGTCCGTCTGTCTGTTTCTACGCAAACTAGTCTCTCAGTTTTAAAGCTATCGAGCTGAAATTTTGCACAGAGTCTTCTTTTTACTGCACGCAACTAATATGTCGGAACCGGCCGGATCGGATGACTATATCATATAGCTGCCATAGGAACGATCGGTCTAAGAACTAGTTCTAGTGAGAAAAACTTTTTTGTTTTCCATCGTAGCGTCACTAATCTTGGTATATGTTAGTTTTATATGCTTCCACATAATTCTGGAAAAATGTATCAAAATCGGATCACTATAGCATATAGCTGCCATAGGAACGATCGGTCGAAAAATAAGTCTTTGTGAGAAAAACTTTTTTGATTTCCATCGTAGCGTCTTCAATCGTAGTATATATCTGTTTTATATGTTTCCACACAATTCTGGAGAAATTTATCAAAATCGGATGACTATAGCATATAGCTGCCATATAAACGGACGGTCAAAAAACTACTTCTAGTGAGAAAAACTTTTTTGTTTTCCATCGTAGCGTCACTTATCTTGGTATATGTTAGTTTTATATGCTTTCACATAATTCTGGAAAAATTTATCAAAATCGGATCACTATAGCATATAGCTGCCATAAAAACGGTCGGTCAAAAAACTAGTTCTAGTGAGAAAAACTTTTTCTTTTCCATCGTAGCGTCAATAATCTTGGTATATGTTAGTTTTATATGCTTTCACATAATTCTGGAAAAATTTATCAAAATCGGATGACTATAGCATATAGCTGCCATAGGACCAATCGGTCAGAAAATGTGATTTACTAAGAAAAGTTTTTTTTTATGGTATCAAATTTTTATTATCAATGATTTTAAAATTTTAAATATCTGATATCTATATCCTATATATATTTTACCGGTTAAATCAGTTGGAGTAAAGTTTTTCGAGTGTATTAAAACTTCGGCACAGTCGAAGTTAGCTTTGCCTTCTCGTTTTGAAGAAATTTTATTTCAAGAAGTGTCAGATTTACTCTTTAATAGCATTACTAACGAAAACGAACATAAAAACAATTAATTTTTCATAAGAAATTTTTGTTCTATCGATATGCGTTTCACGCATGAACAGCATACGTATGAAGAATAAATGAAAAAAATTTTTATAATTTTGAAGAAATTTTATTTCAAGAAGTGTCAGATTTACTCTTTAATAGCATTACTAATGAAAACGAACATAAAAAAAACAATTAATTTTTAATAAGAAAGTTTTGTTCTATGGATATGCGTTTCATGCATAAACAGCATGCGTATAAAGAATAAATAAAAAAAAAATTTAATATTTTTGAAGAAATTTTATTTCAAGAAGTGTCAGATTTACTCTTTAATAGCATTACTAACGAAAACGAACATAAAAACAATTAATTTTAAATAAGAAATTTTTGTTCTATCGATATGCGTTTCATGCATAAACAGCATACGTATGAAGAATAAACAAAAAAAATTTTTAATTTTTTGAAGAAATTTTATTTCAAGAAGTGTCAGATTTTCTCTTTAAAAGCATTACTAATGAAAACGAACATAAAAAAAACAATTTTTCATACGAAATATTTGTTCTATGGATATGCGTTTCATGCATAAACAGCATACGTATAAAGAATAAATAAAAAAATATTTTCATTTTTTTAAGAATTTTTATTTCAAGAAGTGTCAGATTTACTCTTTAATAGCATTACTAACGAAAACGAATATAAAAACAATTAATTTTTTATAAGAAATTTTTGTTCTATGGATATTCGTTTCATGCATAAACAGCATACGTATGAAGAATAAATGAAACAAAAATTTTCATTTTTTTGAAGAAATTTTATTTCAAGAAGTGTCAGATTTACTCTTTAATAGCATTACTAATGAAAACGAACATAAAAAAAAAAATAATTTTTCATAAGAAATTTTTGTTCTATGGATATGCGTTTCATGCATAAACAGCATACGTATGAAGAATAAACAAAAAAAATTTAATTTTTTTGAAGAAATTTTATTTTAAGAAGTGTCAGATTTACTCTTTAATAGCATTACTAATGAAAACGAACATAAAAAAAAAAATATTTTTTCATAAGAAAGTTTTGTTCTATGGATATGCGTTTCATGCATAAACAGCATGCGTATAAAGAATACATAAAAAAAATTTTAATTTTTTTGAAGAAATTTTATTTCAAGAAGTGTTAGATTTACTCTTTAATAGCATTACTACCAAAAACGAACATAAAAACAATTAATTTTGCATAAGAAATTTTTGTTCTATGGATATGCGTTTCATGCATAAACAGCATACGTATGAAGAATAAACAAAAAAATTTTTAATTTTTTTGAAGAAATTTTATTTTAAGAAGTTTTAGATTTACTCTTTAATAGCATTACTAATGAAAACGAACATAAAAAAAAAAATTAATTTTTCATAAGAAAGTTTTGTTCTATGGATATGCGTTTATGCATAAACAGCATACGTATGAAGAATAAATGAAACAAAAATTTAAATTTTTTTGAAGAAATTTTATATCAAGAAGTGTCAGATTTACTCTTTAATAGCATTACTAATGAAAACGAACATAAAAAAACAATTAATTTTTCATAAGAAAGTTTTGTTCTATGGATATGCGTTTCATGCATAAACAGCATACGTATGAAGAATAAATGAAAAAAAATTTAAATTTTTTTGAAGAAATTTTATTTCAAGAAGTGTCAGATTTACTCTTTAATAGCATTACTAATGAAAACGAACATAAAAAAAACAATTAATTTTTCATAAGAAATGTATGTTCTATGGATATGCGTTTCACGCATGAACAGCATACGTATGAAGAATAAATGAAAAAATTTTTTATAATTTTGAAGAAATTTTATTTCAAGAAGTGTCAGATTTACTCTTTAATAGCATTACTAATGAAAACGAACATAAAAAAACAATTAATTTTTAATCTATGGATATGCGTTTCATGCATGAACAGCATACGTATGAAGAATAAATGAAAAAAAAATTTAAATTTTTTTGAAGAAATTTTATTTCAAGAAGTGTCAGATTTACTCTTTAATAGCATTACTAATGAAAACGAACATAAAAAAAAACAATTAATTTTTCATAAGAAATGTATGTTCAATGGATATGCGTTTCACGCATGAACAGCATACGTATGAAGAATAAATGAAAAAAATTTTTATAATTTTGAAGAAATTTTATTTCAAGAAGTGTCAGATTTACTCTTTAATAGCATTACTAATGAAAACGAACATAAAAAAATATTAATTTTTCATAAGAAATTTTTGCTCTATGTAAATGCGTTTCATGCATAAACAGCATACGTATGAAGAATAAATGAAAAAAATGTTCATTTTTTTGAAGAAATTTTATTTCAAGAAGTGTTAGATTTACTCTTTAATAGCATTACTACCGAAAACGAACATAAAAACAATTAATTTTGCATAAGAAATTTTTGTTCTATGGATATGCGTTTATGCATAAACAGCATACGTATGAAGAATAAATGAAACAAAAATTTTCATTTTTTTGAAGAAATTTTATATCAAGAAGTGTCAGATTTACTCTTTAATAGCATTACTAATGAAAACGAACATAAAAAAACAATTAATTTTTCATAAGAAATTTTTGTTCTATGGATATGCGTTTCATGCATGAACAGCATTACGTATGAAGAATAAATGAAAAAAAATTTTTCAAAATTTTAAAGAAATTTTATTTCAAGAAGTGTCAGATTTACTCTTTAATAGCATTACTAATGAAAACGAGCATAAAAAAATATTAATTTTTCATAAGAAATTTATGCTCTATGTAAATGCGTTTCATGCATAAACAGCATACGTATGAAGAATAAATGAAACAAAATTTTATACCCTTGCAGAGGGTATATTAAAATTGTCATGGTTTGTAACGCATTGAATTAAGCATTTCCGACCACATAAAGTATATGTATTCTTGATCAGCATGACGAGCTGAGTTCATTTCCGTTTGTCCTTCATTCCGTCCGTCTGTTTCTATGAATCTCCTCCCTCAGTTTTAAAGCTATCTTGGCAAAACTTAGCAAAAAGTCTTTAAATACAAATGCGCTGCACATTTGTCGGAACCGGCCGGATCGGATGACTATATCATATAGCTGCCATAGGAACGATCGGTCCAAAATCTAGTTTTTGTGAGAAAAACTTTTTTATTTTCCATCTTAGCTGCACCAATCGTGGTATATATTAGATTTATATGCTTCCACACAATTCTGGAAAAATTTATCAAAATCGGTTGACTATAGCATATAGCTGCCATATAAACGGTCGGTGCAAAAACTAGTTCTAGAAAGAAAAACTTTTTTGTTCTCCATCGTAGCATCACCAATCATGGTATATTTTAGTTTCATACACTTCCACACAATTCTGGAAAAATTTATAAAAATCGGATGACTATAGCATATAGCTGCCGTAGGAACGATCGGTCCAAAAACTAGTTCTAATGAGAAAAACTTTTTTATTTTCGATCGTACGGCACCAATGTGGTATATATTAGTTTTATATGCTTTCACATAATTCTGGAAAAATTTATAAAAATCGGACGACTATAGCATATAGCTGCCAAATAAACGGTCGGACCAAAAACTAGTTCTAGTGGGAAAAACTTGTTTGTTTTCTATTGTAGCGTCACCAATCGTGGTATATATTAGTTTTATATGCTTCCACACAATTCTGGAAAAATTTATAAAAATCGGATGACTATAGCATATAGCTGCCATAGGAACCATCGGTCTAAAAACTAATTCTAGTGAGAAATACTTTTTTGTTATCAATGGTAGCGCCTTTCAAAAACTGTAAGGGTATTTAAAACATCGGCTTAGCCGATTTAAGCCTTTTATTTTTTTTCATTTTTATACTTTTGCAGAGGGTATATTATAATTGTCACGATGTTTGTAACGCTGTGAAGGAAGCATTTCCGACCACATAAAGTTTATATTTTCTTGATCAGCATGACGAGCTGAGTTCATTTCCGTTTGTTCGTCAGTCCGTCCGTCTGTTTCTATGAATCTCCCTCAGTTTTAAAGCTATCTTGACCAAACATTGCAAAAAGTCTTTAAATACAAATACGCTGCACATTTGTCGGAACCGGCCGGATCGGATGACTATATCATATAGCTGCCATAGGAACGATCGGTCCAAAAACTAGTTTTTGTGAGAAAAACTTTTTTATTTTCCATCTTAGCTGCACCAATCGTAATATATATTAGTTTTATATGCTTCCACACAATTCTGGAAAAATTTATCAAAATCGGATGACTATAGCATATAGATGCCATATAAACGGTCGGTGCAAAAACTAGTTCTAGAAAGAAAAACTTTTTTGTTTTTTATTGTAGCGTCACCAATCGAGGTATATATTTGTTTTATATGCTTCCACACAATTCTGGAAAAATTTATCGAAATCGGACGACAATAGCATATAGCTGCCATAGGAACCATCGGTCTAAAAACTAATACTAGTGAGAAAAACTTTTTTGTTATCAATGGTAGAGCCTTTCAAAAACTGCAAGGGTATTTAAAACATCGGCGTAGCCGATGTTAGCCTTCTATTTTTTCGAAGAAATTTTATTTCAAGAAGTGTCAGATTTACTCCTTAATAGCATTACTAATGAAAACGAACATAAAAAAACAATTAATTTATCATAAGAAATGTATGTTCTATGGATATGCGTTTCACGCATGAACAGCATACGTATGAAGAATAAATGAAAAAAAATTTTTATAATTTTGAAGAAATTTTATTTCAAGAAGTGTCAGATTTACTCTTTAATAGCATTACTAATGAAAACGAACATAAAAACACAATTAATTTTCCATAAGATAGTTTTGTTCTATGGATATGCGTTTCATGCATAAACAGCATGCGTATAAAGAATAAATAAAAAAAAATTTTAATTTTTTTTGAAGAAATTTTATTTCAAGAAGTGTCAGATTTACTCTTTAATAGCATTACTAACGAAAACGAACATAAAAACAATTAATTTTTCATAAGAAATTTTTGTTCTATCGATATGCGTTTCATGCATAAACAGCATACGTATGAAGAATAAACAAAAAAAAAGGTGTGAGTGTGGTTAACACTCACGAGGCTTTGATGTGAAACATGTTTATTGAAATAGTTTATATATACCGTGGGAAACGCCACGGCTAGCTTGGAAAACAGAGTTGGAAGCAGTGTCCCAGATCCCTGACCTCAGATACCAGACGCCCGATCCCTGAGCCCCATACAAAGATCCCAGACCCCTGATCCCAGACCCCTGATCCCCCATCCCAGATCCCTAATCCTTGATCCCAGATCCCTGATCCCTCATCGCAAATCCCAGTTGCTCCATCCCTGATCCTAGATCCCTGAACCCTCGTCCCAGATCCCTGATTCCTCGTCCCAGATCCCTGATTCCAAATCCCTGATCCCACATCTCTGATCCCTAATCCCAGACCCCCGATCCCAGACCCCCAATCCCAGATCCGTGAGCCCAAATCCCTGATCCCAGATCCGTGAGCCCAGATCCCAAATCCCCCATCCCAGACCCCTGATCTCCCATCAAAAATCCCTAATCCTTGATCCCAGATCCCTGATCCCCCATCCCTAATCCCAATTGCCCCATCCGTGGTCCCAGATCCCTGGTCCCTGATCCCTGATCCCAGATCCCAAATCCCTGATCCCACATCTCTGATCCCTAATCCCAGACCCCCGATCCCAGACCCCCGATACCAGATCCGTGAGCCCAGATCCCTGATCCCCCAACCCAAATCCCACATCCCTAATCCTTGATCCCAGATCCCTGATCCCCCATACCAAATCCCACTTGCCCCATCCCTGGTCCCAGATCCCTGATCCCCGATCCCTGATCCCAGATCCCAGATCCCTGATCCCAAATCCTTGATCCCACATCTCTGATCCCTAATCCCAGACCCCCGATCCCAGATCCGGGAGCCTTAATCCTTGATCCCAGATCCCTGATCCCTGATCCCCCATACCAAATCCCACTTGCCCCATCCCTGGTCCCAGATCCCTGATCCCCGATCCCTGATCCCAGATCCCTGATCCCAGATCCCTGATCCCAAATCCCTGATCCCACATCTCTGATCCCTAATCCCAGACCCCCGATCCCAGATCCGGGAGCCCAGATCCCCCATCCCTGATCCTAGACCCCTGATACCCCATCCTGAATCCCAGATCCCTCATCCCTATTCCTTGATCCCAGATCCCTGATCCCCCATCCCAAATCCCAGTTGCCCCATCGCTGGTTTCTGATCCCAGGTCCCAGATCCCTGGTCCCAAATCCCTGATCCCACATCTCTGATCCCTAATCCCAGACCCCCAATCCCAGATCCGTGAGCCCAGATCACCCATCCCTGATCCCAGACCCCTGATCCCCCATTCCAAATCCCTAATCCCAGATCCCTCATCCCAAATTCCTGATCCAAGATCCCAGATCCCTGATCCCAGATTCCTCTGCTGTGCTAAACTACTACTACTACCAAATTTAATTGAAATGGCACAATTGGCCAGGCGATTGCTTGCGCTTCAACATTGCTTCTACAGATTGGTAAAGTGGCCATGGTCAAGTGTCCATTAACAAATGGCCATGGTCAAGTAGCCATGGGCAAGTAGCCACGGTTGGCCAGGCCATTGCTTGGTGTATACCAGTGAACAATATGCAATATGCAATATGCGTTATGCGTTATGCGTTACGCGTTATGCGTTATTTCCAAATTGAATTTTACCCCTACTATAAAATGATTTTATTAAAATCATCGTACCGAAATTAAAGATGTTTCACATCAAAAAATTTTAATTTTTTGAAGAAATTTTATTTCAAGAAGTGTCAGATTTTCTCTTTAAAAGCATTACTAATGAAAACGAACATAAAAAAAACAATTTTTCATACGAAATATTTGTTCTATGGATATGCGTTTCATGCATAAACAGCATACGTATAAAGAATAAATAAACAAAATTTTCATTTTTTTTAAGAAATTTTATTTCAAGAAGTGTCAGATTTACTCTTTAATAGCATTACTAACGAAAACGAATATAAAAACAATTAATTTTTCATAAGAAATTTTTGTTCTATGGATGTTCGTTACATGCATAAACAGTATACGTATGAAGAATAAACAAAAAAAATTTTAATTTTGTTGAAGAAATTTTATATCAAGAAATGTCAGATTTACTCTTTAATAGCATTACTAATGAAAACGAACATACAAAAAAATTAATTTTCCATAAGAAATTTTTGTTCTATGGATATGCGTTTCATGCATAAACAGCATACGTATAAAGAATAAATGAAACAAAAATTTTCATTTTTTTGAAAAAATTTTATTTCAAGAAGTGTCAGATTTACTCCTTAATAGCATTACTAATGAAAACGAACATAAAAAAAAATTAATTTTTCATAAGAAATTTTTGTTCTATGGATATGCGTTTCATGCATAAACAGCATACGTATGAAGAATAAATGAAAAATATTTTTCATATTTTTGAAGAAATTTTATATGAATTCTCCTATGAATCTCCTCCCTCAGTTTTAAAGCAATCTTGACCAAACATTGCAAAAAGTCTTTAAATACAAATACGCTGCACATTTGTCGGAACCGGCCGGATCGGATGACTATATCATATAGCTCATAGGAACGATCGGTCCAAAAACTAGTTTTCGTGAGAAAAACTTTTTTATTTTCCATCTTAGCTTATATGCTTAGTTTTATATGCTTCCACACAATTCTAAAAAAAATATATCAAAATCGGATGACTATAGCATATAGCTGCCATATAAACGGTCGGTGCAAAAACTAGTTCTAGTGGAAAAAACTTTTTTGTTTTTTATTGTAGCGTCACCACTCGTGGTATATATTAGTTTTATGTGCTTCCACACAATTCTGGAAAAATTTATAAAAATCGGATGACTACAGCATATAGCTGCCGTAGGAACGATTGGTCCAAAAACTAGTTCTAATGAGAAAAACTTTTTTTTTTCGATCGTAGCGTCACCAATCGTGGTATATATTAGTTTTAAAAGCTTCCACACAATTCTGGAAAAAGTTATAAAAATCGGATGACTATAGCATAGAGCTGCCATAGGAACCATCGGTCTAAAAACTAATTCTAGTGAGAAAAACTTATTTGTTATCAATGGTAGCGCCTTTCAAAAACTGCAAGGGTATTTAAGACATCGGCGTAGTCGATGTTAGCCTTCATTTTTTTGAAGAAATTTTATTTCAAGAAGTGTCAGATTTACTCCTTAATACCATTACTAATAAAAACGAACATAAAAAAAAAATTAATTTCTCATAAGAAATTTTTGTTCTATGGATATGCGTTTCATGCATAAACAGCATACATATGAAGAATAAATGAACATTTTTTTCATTTTTTTGAAGAAATTTTGTTTCAAGAAGTGTCAGATTGACTCTTTATTAGCATTACTAATGAAAACGAACATACAAAAAAATTAATTTCTCATAAGAAAGTTTTGTTCTATGGATATGCGTTTCATGCATAAACAGCATACGTATGAAGAATAAATGAAAATTTTTTTTCATTTTTTTGAAGAAATGTTATTTCAAGAAGTGTCAGATTAACTCTTTGATAGCATTAATAATGAAAACGAACATAAAAAATCAGAAGGCTAACATCGGCTACGCCGATGTTTTAAATACCCTTGCAGTTTTTGAAAGGCGCTACCATTTATAACAAAAAAGTTTTTCTCACTAGAATTAGTTTTTAGACCGATCCTTCCAATTGCAGCTATATGCTATAGTCATCCGATTTCGATAAATTTTTCTAGAATTGTATGGAAGTATATGAAACTAATATATACCAAGATAGGTGATGCTTCGATGGAAAACAAAAAAGTTTTTCTCACTAGAACTAGTTTTTGAACCGACCGTTTATATGGCAGCTATATGCTATAGTTACCCGATTTTGATCAATTTTTCCAGAATTGTGTGGAAGCATATAAAACTTATATGTACCACGATTGGTGACGCTACGATGGAAAACAAAAATGTTTTTCTCGTTAGAACACGTTTTTTGACCGACCGTTTATATGGCAGCTATATGCTATAGTCATCCGATTTTTATAAATTTTTCCATAATTGTGTGGAAGCATATAAAACTTAATTGTACCACGATTGGTGATGCTTCGATGGAAAACAAAAAAGTTTTTCTCATTAGAACTAGTTTTCGGACCGATCGTTCCTATGGCAGCTATATGATATAGTCAACCGATCCGGCCAATTCCGACAAATGTGCAGCGTATTTGTATTTAAAGACTTTTTGCAAAGTTTGGTCAAGATAGCTTCAAAACTGAGGGAGGAGATAGCATAGAAACAGACGGACAGACGGTGCAGCGTATTTGTATTTAAAGACTTTTTGCAAAGTTTGGTCAAGATAGCTTCAAAACTGAGGGAGGAGATAGCATAGAAACAGACGGACAGACGGACGGACGGACAGACGGAAATGAACTCAGCTCGTCATGCTGATCAAGAATATATATACTTTATGTGGTCGGAAAAGCTTCCTTCACTGCGTTACAAACATCGTGACAATTTTAATATACCCTCTGCAAGGGTATAAAAAATTAATTTTTCATAAGATATTTTTGTTCTATGGATATGCGTTTCATGCATAAACAGCCTACGTATGAAGAATACATGAAAAATTTTTTTAATTTTTTTGAAGAAATTTTATTTCAATAAGTGTCAGATTTACGCTTTTGTTGAAATATGTATGTGAACCAATACCAATGCACGCATGTATTCTAGTATGTATGTATTCTAGTATGTATGTATTCTAGTATGTATGTATGTGCTTAATATGAAGAAGAGGCAAACGCAATTATGGAAACCGCGTTTGCTCTGCACTCGCGAATAAACTTTCAAACCGAACACACGTCTTTTCTTCTTTTGCTCAGTCCCTTTGATTTCTACTGCCTGACAAAGTTAATCCTGCCTCAACAGGTTATGGGCCCAGGTCACAGTAAATAAAGTAGTCATAGGGTTTTTGATATAGTCAACGGTCTACGTCTCGGTGGAGCAAAAAGTTGTTTTCGGGCAAAGTAAATTGAAGAGTTACGAACTCAAGGTCAATTAAAAGACAGTCGTGTTTCGAGACAAATTGCGGTACACACAATAGCAAAATGAGTGCCATGTACCAAATAGAAAAACTGGAGGAAAAGAACTATGATTCTTGGAGCATACAGATGCGGAGTGTTTTGGTGCATGCGGAGCTATGGAATGTGGTGTCGGGCGATTTGGTGCAGTCAAACGCCGGTGAAGGCGTCAATTGGTCAGCGTTGGATCAGAAGGCATTGGCCATGATCACATTGAGTGTAAAACCATCGCAACTGGGATATGTCAAGAACTGTGGATCGGCATATGAGGCATGGACAAAGCTAAGAGATGTTTATCAGCCTAGTGGGCCAGTGCGGAAGGTATCACTTTACAAAAAGTTGCTCAGTTTACGTATGGCAGAAGGTCAGAGCATGCCAAGTTATATAAATTTGTTCTGTGAAATCTTGGATCAACTAGCGGCAGTTGGAATTGAGATGAACGATGAGTTACGAGCTATCATTCTGCTTTCCAGTCTTCCAGCCGGCTATGAGAATTTCGTTGTCGCCATAGAGACGCGCGACAGTTTGCCGAGTTTTGAAATTCTCTGTATAAAGTTGAAGGAAGAAGGAGAACGAAGGGGCATAGCAGAGACACACAGCGAGAATGCGCAAGCATTTACAGTTATACAGAAGAAGAACAGTTGGTCGAAGGCAGGCACAAAGAAGAAATTTGCAAACGTTTCTTGCTTTAAGTGTGGAAAGATGGGACATGTTAAAGCACAGTGTCAAAGCGAGAAAGCACACAGAGAAGAGAGCAAGAGAGAGAACAGCACAGAGAGCAAGCAGCGGAACATGCAGTGCAGCTTGCTGAATGCGTTGGACGCTGGAAGTTTCGAGAAATCGAAATGGTGCTTGGACTCAGGGGCAACAAGCCATATGTGTTGCAATAAGGTTATGTTTTCGAGGCTGGAGGCGCATACAGAGATGATCGGATTGGCGAACGCGGATTTTCTACAGGCTAAAGGCAAAGGAGAAGTTACGCTGGAAACTGATTCGTGTACATTGACTTTGAATAATGTGTTGTATGTACCAGGGCTGGCAGGCAATTTTATGTCAGTGTCTCGAACTATGGATTACGATTGCGAGGTGCACTTTAGACCAGGGATGGCAAAAATCGTTCAAAAAGGAAAATGCATACTGAAGGCGAATAAAGTTGGAAACTTGTACTTGTTTGAAGGCAAGAGAAATAATTGTTTTGCTGCTGTTGAAGCTGATGGAGCATTGTGGCATAAACGATTTGGACACCTAAATTATGCAAGTCTCAAGGAAGCTGCAAGGAAAAATTTAGTGCGCGGGATGGAAAAGGTGGATTTTTCTCCCAAGGGTTCATGCAAGACGTGCATGATCAGCAAAATACACGTTCAGTCGTTTCCAAAGGCGACAGAGAATCGTGCGTGTGAGCTTTTGGAAGTGGTTCACAGTGATGTATGCGGGCCATTTGAGACAAGATCACTTGGTGGTTCACGATACTTCTTAACGTTTGTCGATGACAAGTCCAGGCGTATGTTTGTTTATTTCCTGAAGGGCAAGGACGAGGTCTTCAGCAAGTTTGTGGAATACAAGAACCTGGTGGAGCGACAAACCGGCAAGAAGCTAAAATGTATTCGCAGCGACAACGGGCGCGAATATGTGAACAAGACGTTTGATGAATTTCTCAAGACAAATGGAATTGCCCGGCAGTTGACGGTGGCATACACACCGCAGCAGAATGGAGTTGCGGAAAGAGCTAACCGTACTTTGGTAGATATGGCCAGATGTTTGCTGACACAGTCAGGATTATGTGAGGCGTTGTGGGCTGAGGCAATCTACACAGCAGTGTACTTGCGGAATCGCTCTCCCACTAGCGCATTAATCGAGATGACACCTATGGAAGCGTGGACTGGTAAGAAGCCCTCTATTAGTCACCTAAAAGTTTTTGGTTCCGTTTCAGTGGCATTATCCAAGGGTCGCCACAGAAGCAAGTTTCAACCAAAAGGGAAAGAGTATCGTATGGTCGGATATTCCAGAGAAGCCAAAGGTTATCGGCTTTATGACCCAGAGACGCGGCAGATTGTCGAAAAGCGTGACGTTCTTTTCGATGAGCATGACGTTTCGGAGCAGGGTGATGGTGCGACCGTCACATTTGATATGCCAGGCGGCAAGGATCAAGTTAAGACTCCAGACGTTGAGAGCAGCGTGGGCGTTGAGACCGAGTCAAGTAGTGACAGCGATATATCTGAAGATGAGGCAGATGCTACTAAGCATAGTAGCGGAAATGATTCGTTCCAGAGTGCAGAAGAAGACGGTGCTGTGCAAGGGAGCGAGGTTCATATTGGGCCAGGAAGACCAAAATTGCTTAGGTCGGGCAGACCCGGTCGCCCAAGGAAGCAATATAACATACTCAGCGCTATGGTTACCGGAGAGGTAACAATTCCGTCATCCTACGAGGAGGCAATGAGTGGCGCATATGCATCACAGTGGCGTGAGGCAATGCAGAAAGAGTATGAGGCTCTGATTACGAATCAGACCTGGGAGCTGGCGGATTTACCAAGTAATCAGCGGGCAATCGGCTCCAAATGGGTATTCAATCTCAAGAGGGATGCGCAAGGCGGCATTGAGCGTTTCAAGGCGCGCTTGGTTGCGAAAGGCTGTTCGCAACAGTATGGGGTGAATTATACCGATACGTTTTCACCAGTATGCCGACTTGAGAGTGTACGGTTCGTGCTGGCGTTGGCAGCAGAGTTGCAGCTATATTTGCATCAGATGGATGTATGCACGGCATACCTCAATAGCGATCTAACAGATACCGTGTACATGAGGCAACCACAAGGGTACACAGATGAGCATCATCCCAAGGCGGCTTTATTGTTAAAGAAGGCCTTATATGGATTAAAACAATCAGGAAGGGAGTGGAACTCCAAGCTTGATGGTGTGCTGCGTCAAAACGGCTTTATCCCGTGCAGCAGTGAGCCATGCTTATATCAAAAGCAAGGTGGAGGTAATTTGTCACTTATTCTTGTTTATGTTGATGACCTCCTTATAGCATGTCAATCGAAACTGGATTTGGCGGAAATTAAGGCGGCAATCTCGAGGTCATTTGATTGCACTGACAAGGGTGCATCAGAGCTATTTCTTGGAATGGAAATCCATCGGGAAGGTGAGCTCGGAGAGATCACTCTGGGTCACTCGCAATATATTAAGGAGTTATTGCGGCGTTATGGCATCGAGAATTGCAGACCAGCAGCTACGCCTTTAGATGCAGGGCATCAGGTGGCGTGTAGCAACAACCAGTGCCAAAAGGTAGACCCAACCTTGTATCAGACACAGGTCGGTGAACTGATGTGGCTGGCGCTTACGACAAGGCCGGATATTTTGCACTCAGTGGCAAAATTGGCTCAGCGGAACAAGGATCCGCACAATGAGCACCTAGCAGGTGTGAAGCACATCCTGCGTTATCTGGCGGCTACTGTCGACATGAGGCTGCACTACAAGAAGTGCGGGCAAGCCTTTGTTGGCTATGTTGATGCTGACTGGGGCGGAGACCAAGTCGACCGCAAATCGTATACTGGCTATGTGTTCCTATTAGCTGGTGGTCCGATATCTTGGAAATCGGAGAAGCAACGCAGTGTGGCACTCAGTAGCACGGAAGCTGAGTATATGGCGCTTTCGTCTGCATGCAAAGAGGCAATTGTCATGCGGAGACTTATTGTGGAGATTGGCTGCGGCGATCCTGACACCCCTATGGCGCTATACGGAGACAATTTAAGTGCGCAACAACTGGCGAAGAATCCTGTCCATCATGCAAGGACTAAGCATGTGGACATTAGGTATCATTTTGTGAGACAAATTGTATCTGAGGGTCTCATTGAATTAAAGTATGCTTCGACAGATGTAATGATAGCTGATATATTAACAAAGAATCTGCCGAAGAAAAAGCATAATGGGTTTACAAATATGTTAAATTTGAAATGAAATTTTGTAATCATGCTTGCATTGAGGAAGGGTGTTGAAATATGTATGTGAACCAATACCAATGCACGCATGTATTCTAGTATGTATGTATTCTAGTATGTATGTATTCTAGTATGTATGTATGTGCTTAATATGAAGAAGAGGCAAACGCAATTATGGAAACCGCGTTTGCTCTGCACTCGCGAATAAACTTTCAAACCGAACACACGTCTTTTCTTCTTTTGCTCAGTCCCTTTGATTTCTACTGCCTGACAAAGTTAATCCTGCCTCAACAAAAACAATTAATTTTTCATAAGAAAGTTTTGTTCTATGGATATCCGTTTCATGCATAAACAGCATACGTTTGAAGAATAAATGAAAAAAAATTTTCATTTTTTTTGAAGAAATTTTATTTCAAGAAGAGTCAGATTTACTCTTTCATAGCATTACCAATGAAAACGAACATAAAAAAATATAAATTTTTCACAAGAAATTTTTGTTCTATGGATATGCGTTTCATGCATAAACGGCATACGTCTGAAGAATAAATGAAAAAATTTTTCATTTTTTTGAAGAAATTTTATTTCAAGAAGTGTCAGATTTACTCTTTAAAATCATTACTAATGAAAACAAACATAAAAAAAAATAATTTTTCATAAGAAAGTTTTGTTCTATGGATATGCGTTTCATGCATAAACAGCATACGAATGAAGAATAAATGAAAATTTTTTGTCATTTTTTTGAAGAAATGTTATTTCAAGAAGTGTCAGATTAACTCTTTGATAGCATTAATAATGAAAACGAACATAAAAAAAAATTAATTTTTCATAAGATATTTTTGTTCTATGGATATGCGTTTCATGCATAAACAGCATACGTATGAAGGATACATGAAAAATTTTTTTCATTTTTTTGAAGAAATTTTATTTCAAGAAGTGCCAGATTTACACTTTAATAGCATTACTAATGAAAACGAACATAAAAAACAATTAATTTTTCATAAGATATTTTTTGTTCTATGGATATGCGTTTCATGCATAAACAGCATACGTATAAAGAATAAATGAAAAAATTTTCATTTTTTTGAAGAAATTTTATTTCAAGAATTGCCAGATTTACTCTTTAATAGCATTACTAATGAAAACGAACATAAAAAACAATTAATTTTTCAATATACGTATGAAGAATAAATGAAACACAATTTTATATCCTTGCAGAGGGTATATTAAAATTGTCACGATGTTTGTAACGCATTGAAGGAAGCATTTCCGACCACATAAAGTATTTATATTCTTGATCAGCATGACGAGCTGAGTTCATTTCCGTTTGTCCGTCTGTCCGTCCGTCCGTCTGTTTCTATGCTATCTTCTCCCTCAGTTTTAAAGCTATCTTGGCCAAACTTTGCAAAAAGTCTTTAAATACAAATGCGCTGCACATTTGTCGGAACCGGCCGGATCGGATGACTATATCATATAGCTGCCATATAAACGGTCGGTTCAAAAACTAGTTCTAGTGGGAAAAACTTTTTTGTTTTTTATTGTAGCGTCACCAATCGTGGTATATATTAGTTTTATATGCTTCCACACAATTCTGGAAAAATTGATCGAAATCGAACGACTATAGCATATAGCTGCCATAGGAACCTTCGGTCTAAAAACTAATTCTAGTGAGAAAAACTTGTTTGTTATCAATGGTAGCGCCTTTCAAAAACTGCAAGGGTATTTAAAACATCGGCGTAGCCGATGTTAGCCTTCTATTTTTTTGAAGAAATTTTATTTCAAGAAGTGTCAGATTTACTCTTTAATAGCATTACTAATGAAAACGAAAATAAAAAAATTAATTTTTCATAAGAAATTTTTGTTTTATGAATATGCGTTTCATACATAAACAGCATACGTATGAAGAATAAATGAAACAAAAAATTTTAATTTTTTTTGAAGAAATTTTATTTCAAGAAGTGTCAGATTTACTCTTTAATAGCATTACTAATGAAAACGAAAATAAAAAAAAATTAATTTTTCATAAGAAATTTTTGTTCTATGGATATGCGTTTCATGCATAAACAGCATACGTATGAAGAATAAATGTATTTGTATTTTGTATTTATTCATGAAAACATCCTAACGCTACAAGTAAACTACTTATTATTAATGCGTTAGTCACAATTGGTTGTAAAAAGTTTCTATATCCATCGAACTTATGTCTAAAGGTGTTAGAGCTAGTTTTAACAAATTTGTGAATACATGTATAATTTCCTAATAACTAATGACAATAGAATAATTTTTTTAGATTGTTCTATTTATTATTATTATTATGTTTTTTTTTTTTTTTTTTTATTATTTTTTTATATATGTTTATATTTAATATAAAAATTAATTTGTTTTTAGGTGTGCCTTTAGTTTTTCCTGAAATTGCTTTGTGCTTTTGATAGATTTAAGACTATGTGGTAATTGGTTCCATTTTCGAACAGCATGAACATAAAATTGTTTTTCAGAGGTAGACAGCTTGGATCGAATGCAAACGATATTTTGTGTTCTTTTTGAGCTTGTAAAACTAAGTAAGTCATATAAATATGTCGGTTCTCTTGAGTTTACTATTTTGTGGAGGAGTATTAATATTCTGAAGCTAATCCAAGAATTTAAGTCTATATCAAAAATTTCTGTTGCATAATCGGTTACGTGGTCTGTTCTCCTAAGATCAAACACATATCTAGCAATGCTGTTGAATGCTACATGTAGTTTGTGCAGACTAGCTGCATCACAGTTGCCAAATGCCTCTATGCCATAAAACAAAACCGGTGTCACAAAGGCTTTTGCCACGAGCATTTTTGTTTCCATTGTTAAATACGACTGTGTGATAGCTAGTTGCCGTAAAAGCCCATATGTTTTCCCTACCGATTTGTTGACATGATCACTCCACGATAGCGTGTTGTTAAAAGTGAACCCTAAATTTTCAGCCTTGTCTACATAATCTATAACTACATTGTCTATTCTTAACTTCTCCAGAAGGTCTGTGTTCAGGGTGTTTTTGTAAAGTACAAGGCACTTCGATTTAACAGGGTTAAGCCCTAGACCATTTTTCTTTGCCCAATCATTAACATTAAACAGGTCACGATTACAAGAATTAATACAATCACTGATTTGACTGAATGGACGACTTATATACATTTGAACATCGTCCGCGTACATATGGACTTCGCACGAAGACAACACAGTGGGAAGATCATTAACATATATGGTAAACAAAAGTGGTCCCAAAACTGATCCTTGTGGCACACCACGCTTAACAGCCAAGAGATCAGACGCCTTTGACTGTGCCATTACAGTCTGTCTTCTACCACCCAAGTAAGACTGCAACAATTTAATTGCGGTGTTTGAAAAATTATAACATTTCGACAGTTTTGTCAAAAGGATTTCGTGAGTTACTGTGTCAAATGCCTTGCTGTAGTCAATAAGGGTCAAGAAAGTAACATAGCTATTGTCTAGGTTTTTTCGTATATCCTCAGCTATTTTGATGATTGCCGTGGTGCAACTTCTTAATTTTCTAAATCCTGATTGCTTACAATTTAAAAGTAAGTTGTTTTCCAAGAAGCTGTTTATTTGGGCAGAGACAATATGCTCAAAAGCTTTGGAGAGAAAGGACAAAATAGATATTGGACGAAAATCGGAATTAGCTTTGGGTATAGGTACGATTTTAGCATCTTTCCACATATCTGGGAAATTAGAGGTAGTTAGAATCGTATTAAAAATGTGAGTGATGTGTCCTAAAATTCTGGGTAGAAGTATTTTTAAAAATTTTGGATCTATGTTATCAAGCCCAACAGCGTTTGACTTAATTTTTAGAATTGATTCCAAAACATCACATTGACTCACACAAACAAAATCAAATACGTTTTCAAAATTATTAACAGACACAGAGCTTAGATACGAATTACAAGTAACTTCAGGTACATTTGACAGTAAGAATTTACGGTTAAGGACATCAACATCTATTTCAGATATAAGCGTGGGCTTTGATTTGCCAATTCCCATGTTTTTAATCTCCTTCCATTTTTGACCCACCGATATTGCACTTTTGATTTTTTGATTATAAAATGTCCGTTTAGCCGCGTTTATTAACTTAGTCGCCAACCGTCTTTTTTGTTTGAAAATCTTTGTAAAAGTGGTCAATCCTATACCGTTTCCATTTATTATAAGCCTTATCACGTTTTATAATGACATCATTTATCTGGCTATTAAACCAAGGTTTTAGAGATGGTCTGATTATTTTTTCTTTAAGTGGTACAAAAGTGCTGTACAGACTGTCAATGTTCATTTGAAAGTGCCTTAATTGTAGATCTGCTGTCGGTAAAGAGTAAATTAAGTTCCAATCACATAAATCGCACTCAGTATTCAGTCTACCATAGTCTATATTGTGATAGTCTCTGTATTTAATCCTATATTCTTCTTCATAGTCAAGTTTGAAGTCGTACGTCAAGTATATTAAGTCGTGTTTTGAAAAAATGGGCGTTGAGATTTGATCGTATAGTATGATATTGTTGGTGTTGTTAACAAAGTAAACGTCAAGTAGAGTATCAGTGGTATGAGAAAAATGAGTGGGTTGAGTGACGTTTACGATGTTTAGGCCCAGTGCCTCCATTTCACATAAAAGGTGTTTTTCTTTTAGCATATTACTGTTTAAGTCTCCGGTCAAGATTATATCTGTGTAGTTAAGAGATAATGACGAGATTAAGTCAACTATTTGCGAGTATTCTATGTTTTTGTGTGGTCTGTATAAACAGCCAATTAATATTTTTGAATGGACTCCCAAGATTTCGAGAAACAAGTATTCTATAGGGCAAGATATTGGCTGCTTAGATAAAATCTTGCATTTTAGATTGTTAATGACATATACAGCCACACCCCCAGCGTGTCCAACTCGGTCAGAACGGAACAATTTATAGCCATCACACAACACTAGAGATTCGTTTAACTTAGGAGCAAACCACGTTTCCGAAACACATATAATATCAACCTTCGAGTTGACAAAGAGATATCTAAAATCATCCATTTTTCTAACAAGACTTTGCGCATTTATATGACATACCCGAAGCCCAACTTTATGGTTGCAGAGAATCCTAACCATGGCATGACTATTCGATTTTAAATTATCTAAACTATGCAGTGGATACTTTTACAGTCACAAACATCAAATGCACAAGCTTTTTACATATAACAAGAAACAGAAAGCACACATTGAAAGAAATAGAAACATATTTTTTAAGAGAAAATAGCTTAAAACTAATATATCTAATGTGTAATTTTAATTTTAAAGCTCCTTTATGCTCTTCAGTTGCGAAAGAGAGGATCTTCCGCCAAATTCCCAGCACTAGATGGGCCAGAGCTTTCTAGCTGGAGCTGTAGCTGATTAAGCTTTTGCATGCGCTCAACGCATACGAAGTTTCCCCCCATGGTCTGCTTGACATGTACGAGACCACGACGAGAAAAAACTGCAGTTAGAAGCTTTTTCTTCTTCATACGCATGGCCTCTTTAAAAATTTCATAGTTTTGTTTTGATAATTGTTCGTTAATGTAAAACGGAGTAGATGATTTAAAGCCCAACAACTCGAGGTTTAGTTGTTGTTTTGTTGTGCGCCTGTATACGCCGGCTGCTTGCAAAATTGTAGTTTTGTCGCGAGTGTTTTCTAACTTGACAATAATGATTGGGTCGACCACAGTGTTAGCGTGATTTGCATACGCCCTCTTCACCCTAAAAATGTCTTTGATTTTTGGGGCAGGCTTGACGCCTAGCGCAAGTGACAGAGTGGTAAACAAATTGTTGAGATTTTCCTCTTCAAGAGCCGGAATGCCGTGGAGTCGCAATTCGCAAGCTAGGTTGGAGTTTGCCTGCAATTCTATTTTCAATTCCAGCCTGTCCACCAAGTCACGTAGAGCTTGGACATCGGACTTCTCAGACTTGGATCTCTCAGCCTCCAACTTTTCTACACGATGAAGGAGCTGCTGCATATTACCTTCCATTTCATCAAGGCGGCTGTGCAGCACAGATAGGATGCGCTGCTCGGACTCATTCATCTTTGAGGAGATAAGCTCCGCTTGCTCCTCGAAACGCTTGTTAATCGTCTCCATGACTTCCGTAAGCTTGGCCTTAGAAATTTCAGACGATGAGCCAGGTTTCATCTCGCCTGCAGAGTTTTCCCGTTGACGCTTAGAGATTGGTTTCATTGTGATGAGGGTATTGTTTGTGTTTGTGTGTGATCAAAGAATCAGTTTTAGAATCACTTGTGTTTATTAGAAAGTTAGAAGTCACTTGTGTGTGTATCAGATTTGTGGATTGTGATTGTATTAGTTTAGCTGTTGCTTTGTGTTTGCTTCTGATATGTAATTTCACTTTAATTGCAAACGGAATTTATTTTATTTGTGGAACAGTTTATTGTAAAATGTATGTAGTGTTGTTTTAGAAGTTTGTTTAAATATTTAAACAGGTTAGTTGAACAATTTTCAAATAAAATTTTTGGAGCCAAAAGTAAGCACGTCCAGCCTCGATAACGATTTCGATTTCGATACAAATACAAATACGTATAAAGAATAAATGAAACAAAAATTTTCATTTTTTTGAAGAAATTTTATTTCAAGAAGTGTCAGATTTACTCTTTAATAGCATTACTAATGAAAACGAAAATAAAAAAAATTAATTTTTCATAAGAAATTTTTGTTCTATGGATATGCGTTTCATGCATAAACAGCATACGTATGAAGAATAAATGAAATTTTTTTTTCATATTTTTGAAGAAATTTTATTTCAAGAAGTGTCAGACTTACTCTTTAATAGCACTACTAATGAAAACGAAAATAAAAACAATTAATTTTTCATAAGAAATATTTGTTCTATGGATATGAGTTTGTTACATAAACAGCATACGTATAAAGAATAAATAAAACAATTTTTCATTTTTTTGAAGAAATTTTATTTCAAGAAGTTTCAGATTTACTCTTTAATAGCATTACTAACGAAAACGAACATAAAAACAATTAATTTTTCATAAGAAATTTTTGTTCTATGGATATGCGTTTCATGCATAAACAGCATACGTATGAAGAATAAATGAAACAAAAGAAAAAGAAATTTTATTTCAAGAAGTGTCCGATTTACTCTTCATTAGCATAACTAATGAAAACGAACATACAAAAAAATTAATTTTTCATAAGAAAGTTTTGTTCTATGGATATGCGTTTCATGCATAAACAGCATACGTATAAAGAATAAATGAAAAAAAAAATTTAATTTTTTTGAAGAAACTTTATTTCAAGAAGTGTCAGATTTACTCTTTAATAGCATTTTTAATGAAAACGAACATAAAAAACAATTAATTTTTCAATATTCGTATGAAGAATAAATGAAACACAATTTTATATCCTTGCAGAGGGTATGTTAAAAATGTCACGATGTTTGTAACGCATTGAAG
This sequence comes from Lordiphosa mommai, assembly GCA_018904225.1. Classification (NCBI taxonomy): domain Eukaryota; kingdom Metazoa; phylum Arthropoda; class Insecta; order Diptera; family Drosophilidae; genus Lordiphosa; species Lordiphosa mommai. Next base: position 383,356 of record JAEIFT010000208.1, on the reverse strand, counting down.
GAAGCATTTCCGACCACATAAAGTATTTATATTCTTGATCAGCATGACGAGCTGAGTTCATTTCCGTTTGTCCGTCTGTCCGTCCGTCCGTCTGTTTCTATGCTATCTTCTCCCTCAGTTTTAAAGCTATCTTGGCCAAACTTTGCAAAAAGTCTTAAAATACAAATGCGCTGCACATTTGTCGGAACCGGCCGGATCGGATGACTATATCATATAGCTGCCATAGGAACGATCGGCGCAAAAACTAGCTCTAGAAAGAAAAACTTTTTTGTTTTCCATCGTAGCATCACCAATCATGGTATATTTTAGTTTCATTTACTTCCACACAATTCTGGAAAAATTTATAAAAATCGGATGACTATAGCATATAGCTGCCGTAGGAACGATCGGTCCAAAAACTAGTTCTAATGAGAAAAACTTTTTTATTTTCCATCGAAGCGTCACCAATCGTGGTATATATTAGTTTTATATGCTTTCACACAATTGTGGAAAAATTTATAAAAATCGGATGGCTATAGCATATAGCTGCCATATAAACGGTCGGCGCAAAAACTAATTCTAGAAAGAAAAACTTTTTTGTTTTCCACGTAGCATCACCAATCATGGTATATTTTAGTTTCATTTACTTCCACACAATTCTGGAAAAATTTATAAAAATCGGATGACTATAGCATATAGCTGCCATATAAACGGTCGGCACAAAAACTAGTTCTAATGAGAAAAACTTTTTTATTTTCCATCGAAGCGTCACCAATCGTGGTATATATTAGTTTTATATGCTTTCACACAATTGTGGAAAAATTTATAAAAATCGGATGGCTATAGCATATAGCTGCCATATAAACGGTCGGCGCAAAAACTAGTTCTAGAAAGAAAAACTTTTTTGTTTTCCATCGTAGCATCACCAATCATGGTATATTTTAGTTTCATTTACTTCCACACAATTCTGGAAAAATTTATAAAAATCGGATGACTATAGCATATAGCTGCCATATAAACGGTCGGCACAAAAACTAGTTCTAATGAGAAAAACTTTTTTATTTTCCATCGAAGCGTCACCAATCGTGGTATATATTAGTTTTATATGCTTTCACACAATTGTGGAAAAATTTATAAAAATCGGATGGCTATAGCATATAGCTGCCATATAAACGGTCGGCGCAAAAACTAGTTCTAGAAAGAAAAACTTTTTTGTTTTCCATCGTAGCATCACCAATCATGGTATATTTTAGTTTCATTTACTTCCACACAATTCTGGAAAAATTTATAAAAATCGGATGACTATAGCATATAGCTGCCATATAAACGGTCGGCGCAAAAACTAGTTCTAGAAAGAAAAACTTTTTTGTTTTCCATCGTAGCATCACCAATCATAGTATATTTTAGTTTCATTTACTTCCACACAATTCTGGAAAAATTTATAAAAATCGGATGACTATAGCATATAGCTGCCGTAGGAACGATCGGTCCAAAAACTAGTTCTAATGAGAAAAACTTTTTTATTTTCCATCGAAGCGTCACCATTCGTGGTATATATTAGTTTTATATGCTTTCACACAATTGTGGAAAAATTTATAAAAATCATAAACTAAACTATAGCTGCCATATAAACGGTCGGTTCAAAAACTAGTTCTAGTGGGAAAAACTTTTTTGTTTTTTATTGTAGCGTCACCAGTCGTGGTATATATTAGTTTTATATGCTTCCACACAATTCTGGAAAAATTGATCGAAATCGGACGACTATAGCATATAGCTGCCATAGGAACCTTCGGTCTAAAAACTAATTCTAGTGAGAAAAACTTGTTTGTTATCAATCAAAAACTGCAAGGGTACTTAAAACATCGGCGTAGCCGATGTTAGCCTTCTATTTTTTTGAAGAAATTTTATTTCAAGAACTGTCAGATTTACTCTTTAATATCATTACTAATGAAAACGAACATAAAAAAAATTTATTTTTCATAAGAAATTTTTTGTCTATGGATATGCGTTTCATACATAAACAGCATACGCATAAAGACTAAATAAAACAAATTTTCATTTTTTTGAAGAAATTTTATTTCAAGAAGTGTCAGATTTACTCTTTAATAGCATTACTAATGAAAACGAAAATAAAAAAATTTATTTTTCATAAGAAATTTTTGTTTTATGAATATGCGTTTCATGCATAAACAGCATACGTCTGAAGAATAAATGAAAAAATTTGTCATTTTTTTGAAGAAACTTTATTTCAAGAAGTGTCAGATTTACTCTTTAAAAGCATTACTAATGAAAACGAACATAAAAAAAATAATTTTTCATACGAAATATTTGTTCTATGGATATGCGTTTCATACATAAACAGCATACGAATAAAGAATAAATAAAAAAAATTTTCATTTTTTTGAAGAAATTTTATTTCAAGAAGTGTCAGATTTACTCTTTAATAGCATTACTAATGAAAACGAACAAAAAAAAACCATTAATTTTTCATAAGAAATTTTTGTTCTATGGATATGCGTTTCATGCATAAACAGCATACGTATGAAGAATAAATGAAAAAACTTTTTTCATATTTTTGAAGAAATTTTATTTCAAGAAGTGTCAGATTTACTCTTTAATAGCATTACTAATGAAAACGAAAATAAAAAAAATTAATTTTTCATAAGAAATTTTTGTTTTATGAATATGAGTTTCATGCATAAACAGCATACGTCTGAAGAATAAATGAAAAAAATTTTTCATATTTTTGAAGAAATTTTATTTCAAGAAGTGTCAGATTTACTCTTTAATAGCATTGCTAATAAAAACGAACACAAAAAAAATTAATTTTTCATAAGAAATTTTTGTTCTATGGATATGCGTTTCATGCATAAACAGCATACGTATAAAGAATAAACAAAAAAATTTTAATTTTTTTGAAGAAATTTTATTTCAAGAAGTGTCAGATTTACTCTTTAAAAGCATTACTAATGAAAACGAACATAAAAAAACAATTAATTTTACATAAGAAATTTTTGTTCTATGGATATGCGTTTCATGCATAAACAGCATACGTACGAAGAATAAATGAAAAAAATTTTCATATTTTTGAAGAAATTTTATTTCAAGAAGTGTCAGATTGACTCTTTAATATCATTACTTAGGAAAACGAACATAAAAAAACAATTCATTTTTCATAAGAAATTTTTGTTCTATGGATATGCGTTTCATGCATAAACAGCATAGGTATGAAGAATAAATGAAACACAAAATTTAATTTTTTTGAAGAAATTTTATTTCAAGAAGTGTCAGATTTACTCTTTAATAGCATTACTAATGAAAACGAACATAAAAAAAATAATTTTTCATACGAAATATTTGTTCTATGGATATGCGTTTCATACATAAACAGCATACGTATAAAGAATAAATAAAACAATTTTTTATTTTTTTGAAGAAATTTTATTTCAAGAAGTGTCAGATTGACTCTTTAATAGCATTACTAAGAAAAACGAACATAAAAAAACAATTCATTTTTCATAAGAAATTTTTGTTCTATGGATATGCGTTTCATGCATAAACAGCATAGGTATGAAGAATAAATGAAACAAAAATTTTCATTTTTTTGAAGAAATTTTATTTCAAGAAGTGTCCGATTTACTCTTTAATAGCATGAAAACGAACATAAAAAAAATAATTTTTCATACGAAATATTTGTTCTATGGATATGCGTTTCATGAATAAACAGCAAACGTATGAAGAATAAACAAAAAAAATTTAATTTTTTTGAAGAAATTTTATTTCAAGAAGTGTCAGATTTACTCTTTAATAGCATTACTAACGAAAACGAACATAAAAACAATTAATTTTTCATAAGAAATTTTTGTTCTAAGGATATTCGTTTCATGCATAAACAGCATACGTATGGAGAATAAACAAAAAAAATTTAATTTTTTTGAAGAAATTTTATTTCAAGAAGTGTCAGATTTACTCTTTAATAGCATTACTAATGAAAACGAACATACAAAAAAATTAATTTTTCATAAGAAAGTATTGTTCTATGGATATGCGTTTCATGCATAAACAGCATAGGTATGAAGAATAAATGAAACAAAAATTTTCATTTTTTTGAAGAAATTTTATTTCAAGAAGAGTCAGATTTACTCTTTAAAAGCATTACTAATGAAAACGAACATAAAAAAACAATAAATTTTTCATAAGAAAGTTTTGTTCTATGGATATGCGTTTCATGCATAAACAGCATACGTATGAAGAAATTTTATTTCAAGAAGTGTCAGATTTACTCTTTAATAGCATTACTAATGAAAACGAACATAAAAAAACAATTAATTTTTCATAAGAAAGTTTTGTTCTATGGATATGCGTTTCATGCATAAACAGCATGCATATAAAGAATAAAAAAAAAATTTTTTAATATTTTTGAAGAAATTTTATTTCAAGAAGTGTCAGATTTACTCTTTAATAGCATTACTAACGAAAACGAATATAAAAACAATTAATTTTTCATAAGAAATTTTTGTTCTATGGATATGCGTTTCATGCATAAGCAGCATACGTATAAAGAATAAACAAAAAAAATTTTTAATGTTTTTGAAGAAATTTTATTTCAAGAAGTGTCAGATTTACTCTTTAACAGCATTACTAATGAAAACGAACATAAAAAAACAATTAATTTTACATAAGAAATTTTTGTTCTATGGATATGCGTTTCATGCATAAACAGCATACGTACGAAGAATAAATGAAAAAAATTTCATATTTTTGAAGAAATTTTATTTCAAGAAGTGTCAGATTGACTCTTCAATATCATCACTTAGGAAAACGAACATAAAAAAACAATTCATTTTTCATAAGAAATTTTTGTTCTATGGATATGCGTTTCATGCATAAACAGCATAGGTATGAAGAATAAATGAAACACAAAATTTAATTTTTTGAAGAAATTTTATTTCAAGAAGTGTCAGATTTACTCTTTAATAGCATTACTAATGAAAACGAACATAAAAAAAAATAATTTTTCGTACGAAATATTTGTTCTATGGATATGCGTTTCATACATAAACAGCATACGTATAAAGAATAAATAAAACAATTTTTTATTTTTTTGAAGAAATTTTATTTCAAGAAGTGTCAGATTGACTCTTTAATAGCATTACTAAGAAAAACGAACATAAAAAAACAATTCATTTTTCATAAGAAATTTTTGTTCTATGGATATGCGTTTCATGCATAAACAGCATAGGTATGAAGAATAAATGAAACAAAAATATTCATTTTTTTGAAGAAATTTTATTTCAAGAAGAGTCAGATTTACTCTTTAATAGCATTACTAACGAAAACGAACATAAAAAAACAATTAATTTTTCATAAGAAATTTTTGTTCTATGGATATTCGTTTCATGCATAAACAGCATACGTATGGAGAATAAACAAAAAAAATTTAATTTTTTTGAAGAAATTTTATTTCAAGAAGTGTCAGATTTACTCTTTAATAGAATTACTAATGAAAACGAACATACAAAAAAATTAATTTTTCATAAGAAAGTATTGTTCTATGGATATGCGTTTCATGCATAAACAGCATAGGTATGAAGAATAAATGAAACAAAAATATTCATTTTTTTGAAGAAATTTTATTTCAAGAAGAGTCAGATTTACTCTTTAATAGCATTACTAATGAAAACGAACATAAAAAAACAATAAATTTTTCATAAGAAAGTTTTGTTCTATGGATATGCGTTTCATGCATAAACAGCATACGTATGAAGAAAATTTTATTTCAAGAAGTGTCAGATTTACTCTTTAATAGCATTACTAATGAAAACGAACATAAAAAAACAATAAATTTTTCATAAGAAAGTTTTGTTCTATGGATATGCGTTTCATGCATAAACAGCATACGTATAAAGAATAAAAAAAAAAAATTTTAATATTTTTGAAGAAATTTTATTTCAAGAAGTGTCAGATTTACTCTTTAATAGCATTACTAACGAAAACGAATATAAAAACAATTAAATTTTATTTCAAGAAGTGTCAGATTTACTCTTTAATAGCATTACTAATGAAAACGAACATAAAAAAAATAATTTTTCGTACGAAATATTTGTTCTATGGATATGCGTTTCATACATAAACAGCATACGTATAAAGAATAAATAAAACAATTTTTATTTTTTTGAAGAAATTTTATTTCAAGAAGTGTCAGATTGACTCTTTAATAGCATTACTAAGAAAAACGAACATAAAAAAACAATTCATTTTTCATAAGAAATTTTTGTTCTATGGATATGCGTTTCATGCATAAACAGCATAGGTATGAAGAATAAATGAAACAAAAATTTTCATTTTTTTGAAGAAATTTTATTTCAAGAAGTGTCAGATTTACTCTTTAATAGCATTACTAATGAAAACGAACATAAAAAAAATAATTTTTCATACGAAATATTTGTTCTATGGATATGCGTTTCATGAATAAACAGCAAACGTATGAAGAATAAACAAAAAAAATTTAATTTTTTTTGAAGAAATTTTATTTCAAGAAGTGTCAGATTTACTCTTTAATAGCATTACTAACGAAAACGAACATAAAAACAATTAATTTTTCATAAGAAAGTTTTGTTCTATGGATATTCGTTTCATGCATAAACAGCATACATATGAAGAATAAACAAAAAAAAATTTAATTTTTTTGAAGAAATTTTATTTCAAGAAGTGTCAGATTTACTCTTTAATAGAATTACTAATGAAAACGAACATACAAAAAAATTAATTTTTCATAAGAAAGTATTGTTCTATGGATATGCGTTTCATGCATAAACAGCATAGGTATGAAGAATAAATGAAACAAAAATTTTCATTTTTTTTGAAGAAATTTTATTTCAAGAAGAGTCAGATTTACTCTTTAAAAGCATTACTAATGAAAACGAACATAAAAAAACAATAAATTTTTCATAAGAAAGTTTTGTTCTATGGATATGCGTTTCATGCATAAACAGCATACGTATGAAGAAATTTTATTTCAAGAAGTGTCAGATTTACTCTTTAATAGCATTACTAATGAAAACGAACATAAAAAAACAATTAATTTTTCATAAGAAAGTTTTGTTCTATGGATATGCGTTTCATGCATAAACAGCATGCATATAAAGAATAAAAAAAAAAAATTTTAATATTTTTGAAGAAATTTTATTTCAAGAAGTGTCAGATTTACTCTTTAATAGCATTACTAACGAAAACGAATATAAAAACAATTAATTTTTCATAAGAAATTTTTGTTCTATGGATATGCGTTTCATGCATAAGCAGCATACGTATAAAGAATAAACAAAAAAAATTTTTAATGTTTTTGAAGAAATTTTATTTCAAGAAGTGTCAGATTTACTCTTTAACAGCATTACTAATGAAAACGAACATAAAAAAACAATTAATTTTACATAAGAAATTTTTGTTCTATGGATATGCGTTTCATGCATAAACAGCATACGTACGAAGAATAAATGAAAAAAATTTTCATATTTTTGAAGAAATTTTATTTCAAGAAGTGTCAGATTGACTCTTCAATATCATTACTTAGGAAAACGAACATAAAAAAACAATTCATTTTTCATAAGAAATTTTTGTTCTATGGATATGCGTTTCATGCATAAACAGCATAGGTATGAAGAATAAATGAAACACAAAATTTAATTTTTTTGAAGAAATTTTATTTCAAGAAGTGTCAGATTTACTCTTTAATAGCATTACTAATGAAAACGAACATAAAAAAAATAATTTTTCGTACGAAATATTTGTTCTATGGATATGCGTTTCATACATAAACAGCATACGTATAAAGAATAAATAAAACAATTTTTTATTTTTTTTGAAGAAATTTTATTTCAAGAAGTGTCAGATTGACTCTTTAATAGCATTACTAAGAAAAACGAACATAAAAAAACAATTCATTTTTCATAAGAAATTTTTGTTCTATGGATATGCGTTTCATGCATAAACAGCATAGGTATGAAGAATAAATGAAACAAAAATTTTCATTTTTTGAAGAAATTTTATTTCAAGAAGTGTCAGATTTACTCTTTAATAGCATTACTAATGAAAACGAACATAAAAAAAATAATTTTTCATACGAAATATTTGTTCTATGGATATGCGTTTCATGAATAAACAGCAAACGTATGAAGAATAAACAAAAAAAATTTAATTTTTTTGAAGAAATTTTATTTCAAGAAGTGTCAGATTTACTCTTTAATAGCATTACTAACGAAAACGAACATAAAAACAATTAATTTTTCATAAGAAATTTTTGTTCTAAGGATATTCGTTTCATGCATAAACAGCATACGTATGGAGAATAAACAAAAAAAATTTAATTTTTTTGAAGAAATTTTATTTCAAGAAGTGTCAGATTTACTCTTTAATAGAATTACTAATGAAAACGAACATACAAAAAAATTAATTTTTCATAAGAAAGTATTGTTCTATGGATATGCGTTTCATGCATAAACAGCATAGGTATGAAGAATAAATGAAACAAAAATTTTCATTTTTTTGAAGAAATTTTATTTCAAGAAGAGTCAGATTTACTCTTTAAAAGCATTACTAATGAAAACGAACATAAAAAAACAATAAATTTTTCATAAGAAAGTTTTGTTCTATGGATATGCGTTTCATGCATAAACAGCATACGTATGAAGAAAAATTTTATTTCAAGAAGTGTCAGATTTACTCTTTAATAGCATTACTAATGAAAACGAACATAAAAAAAACAATTAATTTTTCATAAGAAAGTTTTGTTCTATGGATATGCGTTTCATGCATAAACAGCATGCATATAAAGAATAAAAAAAAAAATTTTAATATTTTTGAAGAAATTTTATTTCAAGAAGTGTCAGATTTACTCTTTAATAGCATTACTAACGAAAACGAATATAAAAACAATTAATTTTTCATAAGAAATTTTTGTTCTATGGATATGCGTTTCATGCATAAGCAGCATACGTATAAAGAATAAACAAAAAAAATTTTTAATGTTTTTGAAGAAATTTTATTTCAAGAAGTGTCAGATTTACTCTTTAACAGCATTACTAATGAAAACGAACATAAAAAAACAATTAATTTTTCATAAGAAATTTTTGTTCTATGGATATGCGTTTCATGCATAAACAGCATACGTACGAAGAATAAATGAAAAAAAATTTTTCATATTTTTGAAGAAATTTTATTTCAAGAAGTGTCAGATTGACTCTTCAATATCATTACTTAGGAAAACGAACATAAAAAAAAATTCATTTTTCATAAGAAATTTTTGTTCTATGGATATGCGTTTCATGCATAAACAGCATAGGTATGAAGAATAAATGAAACACAAAATTTAATTTTTTTGAAGAAATTTTATTTCAAGAAGTGTCAGATTTACTCTTTAATAGCATTACTAATGAAAACGAACATAAAAAAAATAATTTTTCATACGAAATATTTGTTCTATGGATATGCGTTTCATACATAAACAGCATACGTATAAAGAATAAATAAAACAATTTTTTATTTTTTTGAAGAAATTTTATTTCAAGAAGTGTCAGATTTACTCTTTAATAGCATTACTAATGAAAACGAACATAAAAAAAATAATTTTTCATACGAAATATTTGTTCTATGGATATGCGTTTCATGAATAAACAGCAAACGTATGAAGAATAAACAAAAAAAATTTAATTTTTTTGAAGAAATTTTATTTCAAGAAGTGTCAGATTTACTCTTTAATAGCATTACTAACGAAAACGAACATAAAAACAATTAATTTTTCATAAGAAATTTTTGTTCTAAGGATATTCGTTTCATGCATAAACAGCATACGTATGGAGAATAAACAAAAAAAATTTAATTTTTTTGAAGAAATTTTATTTCAAGAAGTGTCAGATTTACTCTTTAATAGCATTACTAATGAAAACGAACATACAAAAAAATTAATTTTTCATAAGAAAGTATTGTTCTATGGATATGCGTTTCATGCATAAACAGCATAGGTATGAAGAATAAATGAAACAAAAATTTTCATTTTTTTGAAGAAATTTTATTTCAAGAAGAGTCAGATTTACTCTTTAAAAGCATTACTAATGAAAACGAACATAAAAAAACAATTAATTTTTCATAAGAAAGTTTTGTTCTATGGATATGCGTTTCATGCATAAACAGCATACGTATGAAGAAATTTTATTTCAAGAAGTGTCAGATTTACTCTTTAATAGCATTACTAATGAAAACGAACATAAAAAAACAATTAATTTTTCATAAGAAAGTTTTGTTCTATGGATATGCGTTTCATGCATAAACAGCATGCGTATAAAGAATAAAAAAAAAAAAATTTTAATATTTTTGAAGAAATTTTATTTCAAGAAGTGTCAGATTTACTCTTTAATAGCATTACTAATGAAAACGAATATATAAACAATTAATTTTTCATAAGAAATTTTTGTTCTATGGATATGCGTTTCATGCATAAACAGCATACGTATAAAGAATAAACAAAAAAAATTTTTAATGTTTTTGAAGAAATTTTATTTCAAGAAGTGTCAGATTTACTCTTTAAAAGCATTACTAATGAAAACGAACATAAAAAAAAATAATTTTTCATACGAAATATTTGTTCTATGGATATGCGTTTCATGCATAAACAGCATACGTATAAAGAATAAATAAACAAAAATTTCATTTTTTTAAGAATTTTTATTTCAAGAAGTGTAAGATTTACTCTTTAATAGCATTACTAACGAAAACGAATATAAAAACAATTAATTTTTCATAAGAAATTTTTGTTCTATGGATATTCGTTTCATGCATAAACAGCATACGTATGAAGAATAAACAAAAAAATTTTAATTTTTTTGAAGAAATTTTAAATCAAGAAGTGTCAGATTTACTCTTTAATAGAATTACTAATGAAAACGAACATAGAAAAAAATTAATTTTCCATAAGAAAGTTTTGTTCTATGGATATGCGTTTCATGCATAAACAGCATACGTATGAAGAATAAATGAAACAAAAATTTTCATTTTTTTGAAGAAATTTTATTTCAAGAAGTGTCAGACTTACTCTTTAATAGCATTAAAAATAAAAACGAACATAATAAACAATTAATTTTTCGTAAGAAAGTTTTGTTCTATGGATGTGCGTTTCATGCATAAACAGCATACGTATGAAGAATAAATGAAAAAAATGTTCATTTTTTTGAAGAAATTTTATTTCAGGAAGTGTTAGATTTACTCTTTAATAGCATTACTACCGAAAACGAACATAAAAACAATTAATTTTGCATAAGAAATTTTTGTTCTATGGATATGCGTTTTATGCATAAACAGCATACGTATGAAGAATAAATGAAAAATTTGTTTCATATTTTTGAAGAAATTTTATTTCAAGAAGTGTCAGACTTACTCTTTAATAGCATTAAAAATAAAAACGAACATAATAAACAATTAATTTTTCGTAAGAAAGTTTTGTTCTATGGATGTGCGTTTCATGCATAAACAGCATACGTATGAAGAATAAACGAAAAAAATGTTCATTTTTTTGAAGAAATTTTATTTCAAGAAGTGTTAGATTTACTCTTTAATAGCATTACTAATGAAAACGAACATAAAAAAAATTTATTTTTCATAAGAAATTTTTTGTCTATGGATATGCGTTTCATACATAAAAAGCATACGCATAAAGACTAAATAAAACAAATTTTCATTTTTTTGAAGAAATTTTATTTCAAGAAGTGTCAGATTTACTCTTTAATAGCATTACTAATGAAAACGAACATAAAAAACACCATTAATTTTTCATAAGAAATTTTTGTTCTATGGATATGCGTTTCATGCATAAACAGCATACGTATGAAGAATATATGAAAAAAATTTTTTCATATTCTTGAAGAAATTTTATTTCAAGAAGTGTCAGATTTACTCTTTAATAGCATTACTAATGAAAACGAAAATAAAAAAAATTTATTTTTCATAAGAAATTTTTTGTTTTATGAATATGCGTTTCATGCATAAACAGCATACGTCTGAAGAATAAATGAAAAAAAATTTGTCATTTTTTTTGAAGAAACTTTATTTCAAGAAGTGTCAGATTTACTCTTTAAAAGCATTACTAATGAAAACGAACATAAAAAAAAATTAATTTTTTCATACGAAATATTTGTTCTATGGATATGCGTTTCATACATAAACAGCATACGTATAAAGAATAAATAAAAAAAATTTTCATTTTTTGAAGAAATTTTATTTCAAGAAGTGTCAGATTTACTCTTTAATAGCATTACTAATGAAAACGAACAAAAAAACCATTAATTTTTCATAAGAAATTTTTGTTCTATGGATATGCGTTTCATGCATAAACAGCATACGTATGAAGAATAAATGAAAAAAAATGTTTCATAATTTTGAAGAAATTTTATTTCAAGAAGTGTCAGATTTACTCTTTAATAGCATTACTAATGAAAACGAACATAAAAAAACAATTAATTTTTCATAAGAAAGTTTTGTTCTATGGATATGCGTTTCATGCATAAACAGCATGCGTATAAAGAATAAAAAAAAAAAATGTTAATATTTTTGAAGAAATTTTATTTCAAGAAGTGTCAGATTTACTCTTTAATAGCATTACTAACGAAAACGAACATAAAAACAATTAATTTTTCATAAGAAATTTTTGTTCTATGGATATGCGTTTCATGCATAAGCAGCATACGTATAAAGAATAAACAAAAAAAAATTTTTATGTTTTTGAAGAAATTTTATTTGAAGAAGTGTCAGATTTACTCTTTAAAAGCATTACTAATGAAAACGAACATAAAAAAAAATAATTTTTCATACGAAATATTTGTTCTATTGATATGCGTTTCATGCATAAACAGCATACGTATAAAGAATAAATAAAAAAAATTTCATTTTTTTAAGAATTTTTATTTCAAGAAGTGTAAGATTTACTCTTTAATAGCATTACTAACGAAAACGAATATAAAAACAATTAATTTTTCATAAGAAATTTTTGTTCTATGGATATTCGTTTCATGCATAAACAGCATACGTATGAAGAATAAACAAAAAAAATTTAATTTTTTTGAAGAAATTTTATATCAAGAAGTGTCAGATTTACTCTTTAATAGCATTACTAATGAAAACGAACATACAAAAAAATTAATTTTCCATAAGAAAGTTTTGTTCTATGGATATGCGTTTCATGCATAAACAGCATACGTATGAAGAATAAATGAAACAAAAATTTTCATTTTTTTGAAGAAATTTTATTTCAAGAAGTGTCAGATTTACTCTTTAATAGCATTACTAATGAAAACGAACATAAAAAAACAATTAATTTTTCATTAGAAATTTTTGTTCTATGGATGTGCGATTCATGCATAAACAGCATACGTATGAAGAATAAATGAAAAAAATGTTCATTTTTTTGAAGAAATTTTATTTCAAGAAGTGTTAGATTTACTCTTTAATAGCATTACTACCGAAAACGAACATAAAAAAAACAATTAATTTTGCATAAGAAATTTTTGTTCTATGGATATGCGTTTTATGCATAAACAGCATACGTATGAAGAATAAACAAAAAAAAATTTAATTTTTTTGAAGAAATTTTATTTTAAGAAGTGTCAGATTTACTCTTTAATAGCATTACTAACTAAAACGAACATACAAAAAACAATTAATTTTTCAGAAGAAAGTTTTGTTCTATGGATATGCGTTTCATGCATAAACAGCATACGTATGAAGAATAAATGAAAAAAAAAATTTCATATGTGTCAGACTTACTCTTTAATAGCATTACTAATAAAATCGAACATAATAAACAATTAATTTTTCTTAAGAAATTTTTGTTCTATGGATGTGCGTTTCATGCATAAACAGCATACGTATGAAGAATAAATGAAAACGAGAAGGCAAAGCTAACTTCGACTGTGCCGAAGTTTTAATACACTTGAAAAACTTTACTTCAACTGATATAACCGGTAAAATATATATAGGATATAGATATCAGATATTTAAAATTATGAAATCATTGATAATAAAAATTTGATACCATAAAAAAAACTTTTCTTAGTAAAACACATTTTCCGACCGATCGGTCCTATGGCAGCTATATGCTATAGTCATCCGATTTTGATAATTTTTTTCAAAATTATGTGAAAGCATATAAAACTAATATATACCAAGATTGGGGACGCTACGATAATAAACAAAAAAGTTTTTCTCACTAGAAGTGGTTTTTTGACCGACCGTTTATATGGCAACTATATGCTATAGTCATCCGATTTTGATAAATTTTTTCAGAATTATGTGGAAACATATAAAACAAATATATACTACGATTGGAGACGCTACGATGAAAATCAAAAAAGTTTTTCTCACAACGACTTATTTTTCGACCGATCGTTGCTATGGCAGCTATATGCTATAGTGATCCGATTTTGATACATTTTTCCAGAATTATGTGGAAGCATATAAAACTAACATATACCAAGATTAGTGACGCTACGATGGAAAACAAAAAAGTTTTTCTAACTAGAACTTGTTCTTAGACCGATCGTTCCTATGGCAGCTATATGATATAGTCATCCGATCCGGTTCCGGTTCCGACATATTAGTTGCGTGCAGTAAAAAGAAGACTCTGTGCAAAATTTCAGCTCGATAGCTTTAAAACTGAGGGACTAGTTCGCGTAGAAACAGACAGACAGACGGACAGACAGACGGACGGACGGACAAGCGGAAATGAACTCAGCTCGTCGTCCTGATCAAGAATATATATAGTTTAAGGGGTCGGAAATTAATATTTCTATGCGTTACAAACTTCTGGGCAAAATTAATATACACTTTTCAAGTGTATAAAAATGTTCATTTTTTTGAAGAAATTTTATTTCAAGAAGTGTTAGATTTACTCTTTAATAGCATTACTAATGAAAACGAACATAAAAAAAAATTAATTTTTCATAAGAAAGTTTTGTTCTATGGATATGCGTTTCATGCATAAACAGCATGCGTATAAAGAATATATAAAAAAAATTTTAATTTTTTTGAAGAAATTTTATTTCAAGAAGTGTCAGATTTACTCTTTAATAGCATTACTAACTAAAACGAACATACAAAAAACAATTAATTTTTCATAAGAAAGTTTTGTTCTATGGATATGCGTTTCATGCATAAACAGCATACGTATGAAGAATAAATGATAAAAAAAATTTCATATGTTTGAAGAAATTTTATTTCAAGAAGTGTCAGACTTACTCTTTAATAGCATTACTAATAAAATCGAACATAATAAACAATTAATTTTTCTTAAGAAAGTTTTGTTCTATGGATGTGCGTTTCATGCATAAACAGCATACGTATGAAGAATAAATAAAACAAAAATTTTCATTTTTTTGAAGAAATTTTATTTCAAGAAGTGTCAGATTTACTCTTTAATAGCATTACTAATGAAAACGAACATAAAAAAACAATTAATTTTTCATAAGAAATGTATGTTCTATGGATATGCGTTTCACGCATGAACAGCATACGTATGAAGAATAAATGAAAAAAAATGTTTATAATTTTGAAGAAATTTTATTTCAAGAAGTGTCAGATTTACTCTTTAATAGCATTACTAATGAAAACGAACATAAAAAAGCAATGCATTTTTCATAAGAAAGTTTTGTTCTATGGATATGCGTTTCATGCATAAACAGCATGCGTATAAAGATAAATAAAAAAATTTTTAATTTTTTTGAAGAAATTTTATTTCAAGAAGTGTCAGATTTACTCTTTAATAGCATTACTAACGAAAACGAACATAAAAACAATTAATTTTTCATAAGAAATTTTTGTTCTATCGATATGCGTTTCATGCATAAACCGCATACGTATGAAGAATAAACAAAAAAAATTTTTAATTTTTTGAAGAAATTTTATTTCAAGAAGTGTCAGATTTTCTCTTTAAAAAGCATAACTAATGAAAACGAACATAAAAAAAACAATTTTTCATACGAAATATTTGTTCTATGGATATGCGTTTCATGCATAAACAGCATACGTATAAAGAATAAACAAAATTTTCATTTTTTTTAAGAAATTTTATTTCAAGAAGTGTCAGATTTACTCTTTAATAGCATTACTAACGAAAACGAATATAAAAACAATTAATTTTTCATAAGAAATTTTTGTTCTATGGATATTCGTTTCATGCATTAACAGCATACGTATGAAGAATAAACAAAAAAAATTTTAATTTTGTTGAAGAAATTTTATATCAAGAAATGTCAGATTTACTCTTTAATAGCATTACTAATGAAAACGAACATAGAAAAAATTAATTTTCCATAAGAAAGTTTTTTCTATGGATATGCGTTTCATGCATAAACAGCATACGTATAAGGAATAAATGGAACAAAAATTTTCATTTTTTGAAAAAATTTTATTTCAAGAAGTGTCAGATTTACTCTTTAATAGCATTACTAATGAAAACGAACATAAAAACACAATTAATTTTTCATAAGAAATTTTTGTTCTATGGATGTGCGTTTCATGCATAAACAGCATACGTATGAAGAATAAATGAAAAAAATGTTCATTTTTTTGAAGAAATTTTATTTCAAGAAGTGTTAGATTTACTCTTTAATAGCATTACTAATTTAAACGAACATACAAATAAATTAATTTTTCATAAGAAAGTTTTGTTCTATGGATATGCGTTTATGCATAAACAGCATACGTATGAAGAATAAATGAAACAAAAACTTTCATTTTTTTGAAGAAATTTTATATCAAGAAGTGTCAGATTTACTCTTTAATAGCATTACTAATTTAAACGAACATACAAAAAAATTAATTTTTCATAAGAAAGTTTTGTTCTATGGATATGCGTTTATGCATAAACAGTATACGTATGAAGAATAAATGAAAAAAAATTGTTCATAATTTTGAAGAAATTTTATTTCAAGAAGTGTCAGATTTACTCTTTAATAGCATTACTAATGAAAACGAACATAAAAAAATATTAATTTTTATACACTTGAAAAGTGTATATTAATTTTGCCCAGAAGTTTGTAACGCATAGAAATATTAATTTCCGACCCCATAAACTATATATATTCTTAATCAGGACGACGAGCTGAGTTCATTTCCGCTTGTCCGTCCGTCCGTCTGTCTGTCTGTCTGTCTGTCTGTCTGTCTGTCTGTTTCTACGCGAACTAGTCTCTCAGTTTTAAAGCTATCGAGCTGAAATCTTGCACAGAGTCTTCTTTTTACTGCACGCAACTAATATGTCGGAACCGGCCGGATCGGGTGACTATATCTTATAGCTGCCATAGGAACGATCGGTCGAAAAATAAGTCTTTGTGAGAAAAACTTTTTGGATTTCCATCCTAGCGTCTCCAATCGTAGTATATATTAGTTTTATATGTTTCCACGCAACTCTGAAAAAATTTATCAAAATCGGATGACTATAGCATATAGCTGCCATATAAACGGTCGGTCAAAAAACTACTTCTAGTGAGAAAAACTTGTTTGTCTTCTATCGTAGCGTCCCCAATCTTGGTATATATTAGTTTTATATGCTTTCATATAATTTTGAAAAAATTTATCAAAATCGGATGACTATAGAATATAGCTGCCATATAAACGGTCGGTCAAAACACAAGTTCTAGTGAGGAAAACTTTTTGTTTTCCATCGTATCGTCACCAATCTTGGTATATATTAGTTTTATATGCTTTTACATAATACAGAAAAAATTGATCAAAATCGGATGACTATAGCATATAGCTGCCATAGGACCGATCGGTCGGAAAATGTGTTTTACTAAGAAAAGTTTTTTTATGGTATCAAATTTTTATTTTCAATGATTAAAAAATTTTAAATATCTGATATCTATATCCTATATATATTTTACCGGTTAAATCAGTTGGAGAAAAGTTTTTCAAGTGTATTAAAACTTCGGCACAGTCGAAGTTAGCTTTGCCTTCTCGTTCATATTTCAAGAAGTGTCAGATTTACTCTTTAATAGCATTACTAATGAAAACGAACATAAAAAACAATTAATTTTTCATAAGAAATTTTTGTTCTATGGATGTGCGTTTCATGCATAAACAGCATACGTATGAAGAATAAATGAAAAAAAGGTTCATTTTTTGAAGAAATTTTATTTCAAGAAGTGTCAGATTTACTCTTTAATAGCATTACTAACTAAAACGAACATACAAAAAACAATTAATTTTTCATAAGAAAGTTTTGTTCTATGGATATGCGTTTCATGCATAAACAGCATACGTATGAAGAATAAATGAAAAAAAAATTTCATATGTTTGAAGAAATTTTATTTCAAGAAGTGTCAGATTTACTCTTTAATAGCATTACTAATAAAATCGAACATAATAAACAATTAATTTTTCTTAAGAAAGTTTTGTTCTATGGATGTGCGTTTCATGCATAAACAGCATACGTATGAAGAATAAATGAAAAAAAATTGTTCATAATTTTGAAGAAATTTTTTTTCAAGAAGAGTCAGATTTACTCTTTAATAGCATTACTAATGAAAACGAACATAAAAAAATATTAATTTTTCATAAGAAATTTTTGCTCTATGTAAATGCGTTTCATGCATAAACAGCATACGTATGAAGAATAAATGAAACACAATTTTATATCCTTGCAGAGGGTATATTAAAATTGTCACGATGTTTGTAACGCAGTGAAGGAAGCATTTCCGACCACATAAAGTATTTATATTTTTGATCAGCATGACGAGCTGAGTTTATTTCCGTTTGTCCGTCTGTCCGTCCGTCCGTCTGTTTCTATGCTATCTTCTCCCTCAGTTTTAAAGCTGTCTTGGCCAAACTTTGCAAAAAGTCTTTAAATACAAATGCGCTGCACATTTGTCGGAACCGGCCTGATCGGATGACTATATCATATAGCTGCCATAGGAACGATCGGTCCAAAAACTAGTTTTTGTGAGAAAAACTTTTTTATTTTCCATCTTAGCTTATATGCTTAGTTTTATATGCTTCCACACAATTCTGAAAAAATTTATTAAGATCGGATGACTATAGCATATAGCTGCCATATAAACGGTCGGTGCAAAAACTAGTTCTAGTGGAAACAACTTTTTTGTTTTTTATTGTAGCGTCACCACTCGTGGCATATATTAGTTTTATATGCTTCCACACAATTCTGGAAAAATTTATAAAAATCGGATGACTACAGCATATAGCTGCCGTAGGAACGATCGGTCCAAAAACTAGTTCTATTGAGAAAAACTTTGTTTTTCGATCGTAGCGTCACCAATCGTGGTATATATTAGTTTTAAAAGCTTCCACACAATTCTGGAAAAAGTTATAAAAATCGGATGACTATAGCATAGAGCTGCCATAGGAACCATCGGTCTAAAAACTAATTCTAGTGAGAAAAACTTATTTGTTATCAATGGTAGCGCCTTTCAAAAACTGCAAGTTATTTAAGACATCGGCGTAGCCATTTTTAGCCTTCTATTTTTTTGAAGAAATTTTATTTCAAGAAGTGTCAGATTTACTCCTTAATACCATTACTAATGAAAACGAACATAAAAAAAAATTAATTTCTCATAAGAAATTTTTGTTCTATGGATATGCGTTTCATGCATAAACAGCATACGTATGAAGAATAAATGAAAAATTGTTTTCATTTTTTTGAAGAAATTTTATTTCAATAAGTGTCAGATTTACTCTTTATTAGCATTACTAATGAAAACGAACATAAAAAATATTAATTTTTCATAAGAAATTGTTGCTCTATGTAAATGCGTTTCATGCATAAACAGCATACGTATGAAGAATAAATGAACATTTTTTTCATTTTTTTGAAGAAATTTTATTTCAAGAAGTGTCAGATTGACTCTTTGATAGCATTACTAATGAAAACGAACATACAAAAAAAAATTAATTTTTCATAAGAAAGTTTTGTTCTATGGATATGCGTTTCATGCATAAACAGCATACGTATGAAGAATAAATGAAAATTTTTTTTCATTTTTTTGAAGAAATGTTATTTCAAGAAGTGTCAGATTAACTCTTTGATAGCATTAATAATGAAAACGAACATAAAAAAAATTAATTTTTCATAAGATATTTTTTGTTCTATGGATATGCGTTTCATGCATAAACAGCATACATGAAAATCAAAAAATTTATTTCAAGAAGTGTCAGATTTACACTTTACATAGCATTACTAATGAAAACGAACATAAAAAACAATTAATTTTTCATACGAAATTTTTGTTCTATGGAGCTGCGTTTCATGCATAAAATACGTCTGAAGAATAAATGAAAAATTTTTTCATTTTTTTGAAGAAATTTTATTTCAAGAAGTGTCAGATTTACTCTTCAAAATCATTACTAATGAAAACAAACATAAAAAAAATAATTTTTCATAAGAAAGTTTTGTTCTATGGATATGCGTTTCATGCATAAACAGCATACGTCTGAAGAATAAATGAAAAAATTTTATTTCAAGAAGTGTCAGATTTACTCTTTAAAATCATTACTAATGAAAACAAACATAAAAAAAAAATCATTTTTCATACGAAATTTTTGTTCTATGGATATGCGTTTCATGCATAAAAAACATACTTATAAAGAATAAATGAAAAAAAAATTTCATTTTTTTGAGAAATTTTATTTCAAGAAGTGTCAGATTTACTCTTTAATAGCATTACTAACGAAAACGAACATAAATACAATTAATTTTTCATTAGAAATTTTTGTTCTATGGATATGAGTTTCATGCATAAACAGCATACGTCTGAAGAATAAATTAAAAAAATTTTCATTTTTTGAAGAAATTTTATTTCAAGAAGTGTCAGATTTACTCCTTAATAGCATTACTAATGAAAACGATCATAAAAAAACTTAATTTTCATAAGAAATTTTTCTTCTATGGATATGCGTTTCATGCTTAACAGCATACGTATGAAGAATAAATGGAAAAAAATTTCATTGTTTTTGAAGAAATTTTATTTCAAGAAGTGTCAGATTTACTCTTTAATAGCATTACTAATGAAAACGAACATAAAAACAATTAATTTTCATAAGAAATTTTTCTTCTATGGATATGCGTTTCATGCATAAACAGCATACGTATGAAGAATAAATGAAAAAAAATTTCATTTTTTTGAAGAAATTTTATTTCAAGAAGTGTCAGATTTACTCTTTAATAGCATTACTAATGAAAACGAACATAAAAAACAATTAATTTTTCATACGAAATTTTTGTTCTATAGATATCCGTAAACAGCATACGTTTGAAGAATAAATGAAAAAAAATTTTAATATTTTTGAAGAAATTTTATTTCAAGAAGAGTCAGATTTACTCTTTTATAGCATTACTAATGAAAACGAACATAAGAACATACGTATAAAGAATAAATGAAAAATTTTTTTTCATTGTTTTGAAGAAATTTTATTTCAAGAAGTGTCAGATTTACTCTTTAATAGCATTACTAATGAAAACGATCATAAAAAAAAATTAATTTTCATAAGAAATTTTTCTTCTATGGATATGCGTTTCATGCATAAACAGCATACGTATGAAGAATAAATGAAAAAAAATTTCATTTTTTTGAAGAAATTTTATTTCAAGAAGTGTCAGATTTACTCTTTAATAGCATTACTAATGAAAACGAACATAAAAACAATTAATTTTCATAAGAAATTTTTCTTCTATGGATATGCGTTTCATGCATAAACAGCATACGTCTGAAGAATAAATGAAAAAATTTTTCATTTTTTGAAGAAATTTTATTTCAAGAAGTGTCAGATTTATTCTTTAAAAGCATTACTAATACAAACGAACATAAAACGAGAAGGCAAAGCTAACTTCGACTGTGCCAAAGTTTTAATACACTTGAAAAACTTTACTCCAACTGATTTAACCGGTAAAATATATATAGGATATAGATATCAGATATTTAAAATTTTAAAATCATTGATAATAAAAATTTGATACCATAAAAAAAACTTTTCTTAGTAAAACACATTTTCCGACCGATCGGTCCTATGGCAGCTATATGCTATAGTCATCCGATTTTGATAAATTTTTTCAAATTGATGTGAAAGCATATAAAACTAATATATACCAAGATTAGTGACGCTACGATGGAAAACAAAAAAGTTTTTCTCACTAGAACTAGTTTTTGAACGACCGTTTATATGGCAGCTATATGCTATTGTGATCCGATTTTGATAAATTTTTCCAGAATTATGTGAAAGCATATAAAACTAACATATACCAAGATTGGTGACGCTACGATGGAAAACAAAAAAGTTTTTCTAACTAGAACTGGTTCTTAGACCGATCGTTCCTATGGCAGCTATATGATATAGTCATCCGATCCAGCCGGTTCCGACATATTAGTTGCGTGCAGTAAAAAGAAGACTCTGTGCAAAATTTCAGCTCGATAGCTTTAAAACTGAGAGACTATTTCGCGTAGAAACAGACAGACGGACAGACAGACGGACGGACGGACAAACGGAAATGAACTCAGCTCGTCGTCCTGATCAAGAATATATATACTTTATGGGGTCGAAAATGAATATTTCTATGCGTTACAAACTTCTGGGCAAAATTAATATACACTTTTCAAGTGTATAAAAATTAATTTTCATAAGAAATTTTTGTTCTATGGATATGCTTTTCATGCATAAACAGCATACGTATGAAGAATAAATTAAAAAAATAGAAGGCTAACATCGGCTATGCCGATGTTTTAAATACCCTTGCAGTTTTTGAAAGGCTCTACCATTGATAACAAAAAGTTTTTCTCACTAGAATTAGTTTTTAGACCGATCGTTCCTATGGCAGCTATATGCTATAGTCATCCGATTTCGGTAAATTTTTCCAGAATTATGTGCAAGTGTATGAAACTAATATATACCACGATTGGTAATGCTACGATGGAAAACAAAAAAGATTTTCTTTCTGGAACTAAATTTTGCACCGACCGTTTATATGGCAGCTATATGCTATAGTCACCCGATTTTGATAAATTTTTCATGAGTTGTGTGGAAGCATATAAAACTTATATATACCACGATTGGTGACGCTACGATGGAAAACAAAAAAGTTTTTCGCACTAGAACTAGTTTTGGTACGACCGTTTATATGGCAGCTATATGCTATAGTCATCCGATTTTTATAAATTTTTTCAGAATTGTGTGGAAGCATATAAAACTAATATATACCACGATTGGTGACGCTACGATGGAAAACAAAAAAGTTTTTCTCATTAGAACAAGTTTTTGGACCGATCGTTTCTATGGCAGCTATATGCTATAGTCATCCGATTTCGATAAATTTTTCCAGAATTATGTGGAAGTATATGAAACTAATATATACCACGGTTGGTGATGCTACGATGGAAAACAAAAAAGTTTTTCTTTCTGGAACTAGTTCTTGCACCGACCGTTTATATGGCAGCTATATGCTATAGTCATCCGATTTTGATTAATTTTACCAGAATTGTGTAGAAGCATATAGAACTAATATATACCACGATTGGTGCAGCTAAGATGGAAAATAAAAAAGTTTTTCCTACAAAAACTAGTTTTTGGACCGATCGTTCCTATGGCAGCTATATGATATAGTCATCCGATCCGGCCGGTTCCGACAAATGTGCAGCGTATTTGTATTTAAAGACTTTTTGCAAAGTTTGGTCAAGATAGCTTTAAAACTGAGGGAGGAGATAGCATAGAAACAGACGGACAGACGGACAGACGGACGGACAGACGGACAGACGGAAATGAACTCAGCTCGTCATGCTGATCAAGAATATATATACTTTATGTGGTCGGAAATGCTTCCTTCACTGCGTTACAAACATCGTGACAATTTTAATATACCCTCTGCAAGGG
Organism: Lordiphosa mommai; assembly: GCA_018904225.1. Lineage (NCBI taxonomy): Eukaryota > Metazoa > Arthropoda > Insecta > Diptera > Drosophilidae > Lordiphosa > Lordiphosa mommai. Next base: position 359,467 of record JAEIFT010000208.1, on the reverse strand, counting down.
TATAAAAATATGTAATTTTTTTGAAGAAATTTTATTTCAAGAAGTGTCAGATCTACTCTTTAATAGCATTACTAATGAAAACGAACATAATAAACAATTAATTTTTCATACGAAATTTTTGTTCTATGGATATGCGTTTCATGCATAAACAGCATATGTCTGAAGAATAAATGAAAAAATTTTTCATTTTTTGAAGAAATTTTATTTCAAGAAGTGTAGAACTAGTTTTTATATGACAGCTATATGATATAGTCATCCAATTTTTATAAATTTTTCCTGTATTATGTGAAAGCATATAAAACTAACATATACCAAGTTTGGTGACGCTACGATGGAAAACAAAAAAGTTTTTCTAACTAGAACTGGTTCTTAGACCGATCGTTCCTATGGCAGCTATATGATATAGTCATCCGATCCGGCCGGTTCCGACATATTAGTTGCGTGCAGTAAAAAGAAGACTCTGTGCAAAATTGAAAAAATTTTTCATTTTTTGAAGAAATTTTATTAAAAATTAATTTTCATAAGAAATTTTTGTTCTATGGATATGCGTTTCATGCATAAACAGCATACGTATGAAGAATAAATTAAAAAAAAATGTAATTTTTTTGAAGAAATTTTATTTCAAGAAGTGTCAGATCTACTCTTTAATAGCATTACTAATGAAAACGAACATAAAAAACAATTAATTTTTCATACGAAATTTTTGTTCTATGGATATCCGTAAACAGCATACGTTTGAAGAATATATGAAAAAAAATTTAAATTTTTTTGAAGAAATTTTATTTCAAGAAGAGTCAGATTTACTCTTTCATAGCATTACTAATAAAAACGAACATAAAAAAAAAATTAATTTTGCATAAGAAATTTTTGTTCTATGAATACGTATGAAGAATAAATGAAAAACGAGAAGGCAAAGCTAACTTCGACTATGCCGAAGTTTTAATACACTTGAAAAACTTTACTCCAACTGATTTAACTGGAAAAATATATATAGGATATAGATATCAGATATTTTAAATTATTAAATCATTGATAATAAAAATTTGATAGCATAAAAAAAAACTTTTCTTAGTAAAACACATTTTCCGACCGATCGGTCCTATGGCAGCTATATGATATAGTCATCCGATTTTGATAAATTTTTTTAAAATTATGTAAAAGCATATAAAACTAATATATACCAAGATTGGGGACGCTACGATAAAAAACAAAAAAGTTTTCCTCACAAGAAGTAGTTTTTTGACCGACCGTTTATATGGCAGCTATATGCTATAGTCATCCGATTTTGATACATTTTTCAGATGTGTGGAAACATATAAAACAAATATATGCTACGATTGGAGACGCTACGATGGAAATCAAAAAAGTTTTTCCCACAAAGACTTATTTTTCGAGCGATCGTTCCTATGGCAGCTATATGACATATTCACCCGATCCGGCCGGTTCCGACATATTAGTTGCGTGCAGTAAAAAGAAGACTATGTGCAAAATTTCAGCTCGATAGCTTTAAACCTGAGAGACTAGTTCGCGTAGAAACAGACAGACAGACGGACAGACAGACGGACAGACGGACGGACGGGCAGACGGAATTGAACTCAGCTCGTCGTCCTGATCAAGAATATATATAGTTTATGGGGTCGGAAATGAATATTTCTATGCGTTACAAACTTCTGGGCAAAATTAATATACACTTTTCAAGTGTATAAAAATTTCATTTTTTTGAAGAAATTTTATTTGAAGAAGTGTCAGATTTACTCTTTAATAGCATAACTAACGAAAACGAACATAAAAACAATTAATTTTTCATAAGAAATTTTTGATCTATGGATATGCGTTTCATGCATAAACAGCATACGTCTGAAGAATAAATGAAACAATTTTTTATTTTTTGAAGAAATTTTATTTCAAGAAGTGTCAGATTAATTCTTTAATAGCATTACTAATAAAAACGAACATAAAAAACAATTAATTTTTCATAAGAATTTTTTTTCTATGGATATGCGTTTCATGCATAAACAGCATACGTATGAAGAATAAATGAAAAAAATATTTTAATGTTTTTGAAGAAATTTTATTTCAAGAAGTGTCAGATTTACTCTTTAATAGCATTACTAATGAAAACGAACATTCAAAAAAATTTATTTTTCATAAGAAAGTTTTGTTCTATGGATATGCGTTTAATGCATAAACAGCATATGTATGAAGAATAAATGAAAAAAAAATTTCATTTGTTTAAAGAAATTTTATTTCAAGAAGTGTCAGATTTACTCTTTAATAGCATTACTAATGAAAACGAACATACAAAAAATGAAGAATAAATGAAAATTTTTTTCATTTTTTGAAGAAATTTTATTTCAAGAAGTGTAGAACTAGTTTTTAGACTTACCCTTTATATGACAGCTATATGATATAGTCATCCAATTTTTATAAATTTTTCCTGTATTATGTGAAAGCATATAAAACTAACATATACCATTTTGGTGACGCTACGATGGAAAACAAAAAAGTTTTTCTAACTAGAACTGGTTCTTAGATCGATCGTTCCTATGGCAGCTATATGATATAGTCATCCGATCCGGCCGGTTCCGACATATTAGTTGCGTGCAGTAAAAAGAAGACTCTGTGCAAAATTTCAGCTCGATAGCTTTAAAACTGAGAGACTATTTCGCGTAGAAACAGACAGACGGACAGACAGACGGACGGACAAACGGAAATGAACTCAGCTCGTCGTCCTGATCAAGAATATATATAGTTTATGGGGTCGGAAATGAATATTTCTATGCGTTACAAACTTCTGGGCAAAATTAATATACACTTTTCAAGTGTATAAAAATTAATTTTCATAAGAAATTTTTGTTCTATGGATATGCTTTTCATGCATAAACAGCATACGTATGAAGAATAAATTTAAAAAAAATGTAATTTTTTTGAAGAAATTTTATTTCAAGAAGTGTCAGATCTACTCTTTAATAGCATTACTAATGAAAACGAACATAAAAAACAATTAATTTTTCATACGAAATTTTTGTTCTATGGATATGCGTTTCATGCATAAACAGCATACGTCTGAAGAATAAATGAAAAAATTTTTCATTTTTTGAAGAAATTTTATTTCAAGAAGTGTCAGATTTATTCTTTAAAAGCATTACTAATACAAACGAACATAAAAAAATTAATTTTCATAAGAAATTTTTGTTCTATGGATATGCGTTTCATGCATAAACAGCATACGTATGAAGAATAAATTAAAAAAAAATGTAATTTTTTTGAAGAAATTTTATTTCAAGAAGTGTCAGATCTACTCTTTAATAGCATTACTAATGAAAACGATCATAAAAAAATTAATTTTCATAAGAAATTTTTCTTCTATGGATATGCGTTTCATGCATAAACAGCATACGTATGAAGAATAAATGAAAAACGAGAAGGCAAAGCTAACTTCGACTGTGCCGAAGTTTTAATACACTTGAAAAACTTTACTCCAACTGATTTAACTGGAAAAATATATATAGGATATAGATATCAGATATTTTAAATTATTAAACCATTGATAATAAAAATTTGATAGCATAAAAAAAAACTTTTCTTAGTAAAACACATTTTCCGACCGATCGGTCCTATGGCAGCTATATGATATAGTTATCCGATTTTGATAAATTTTTTCAAAATTATGTAAAAGCATATAAAACTAATATATACCAAGATTGGGGACGCTACGATAAAAAACAAAAAAGTTTTCCTCACAAGAAGTAGTTTTTTGACCGACCGTTTATATGGCAGCTATATGCTATAGTCATCCGATTTTGATACATTTTTTCAGAATTGTGTGGAAACATATAAAACAAACATATGCTACGATTGGAGACGCTACGATGGAAATCAAAAAAGTTTTTCCCACAAAGACTTATTTTTCGAGCGATCGTTCCTATGGCAGCTATATGCTATAGTGATCCGATTTTGATACATTTTTCCAGAATTATGTGGAAGCATATTAAACTAATATATGCCAAGATCAGTGACGCTACGATGGAAAACAAAAAAGTTTTTCTAACCAGAACTAGTTCTTAGACCGATCGTTCCTATGGCAGCTATATGATATAGTCACCCGATCCGGCCGGTTCCGACATATTAGTTGCGTGCAGTAAAAAGAAGACTATGTGCAAAATTTCAGCTCGATAGCTTTAAAACTGAGAGACTAGTTCGCGTAGAAACAGACAGACAGACGGACAGACAGACGGACAGACGGACGGACGGACCGACGGAATTGAACTCAGCTCGTCGTCCTGATCAAGAATATATATAGTTTATGGGGTCGGAAATGAATATTTCTATGCGTTACAAACTTCTGGGCAAAATTAATATACACTTTTCAAGTGTATAAAAATTTCATTTTTTTGAAGAAATTTTATTTGAAGATGTTGAGGCAGGATTAACTTTGTCAGGCAGTAGAAATCAAAGGGACTGAGCAAAAGAAGAAAAGACGTGTGTTCGGTTTGAAAGTTTATTCGCGAGTGCAGAGCAAACGCGGTTTCCATAATTGCGTTTGCTTCTTCTTCATATTAAGCACATACATACATACTAGAATACATACATACTAGAATACATACATACTAGAATACATGCGTGCATTGGTATTGGTTCACATACATATTTCAACACCCTTCCTCAATGCAAGCATGATTACAAAATTTCATTTCAAATTTAACATATTTGTAAACCCATTATGCTTTTTCTTCGGCAGATTCTTTGTTAATATATCAGCTATCATTACATCTGTCGAAGCATACTTTAATTCAATGAGACCCTCAGATACAATTTGTCTCACAAAATGATACCTAATGTCCACATGCTTAGTCCTTGCATGATGGACAGGATTCTTCGCCAGTTGTTGCGCACTTAAATTGTCTCCGTATAGCGCCATAGGGGTGTCAGGATCGCCGCAGCCAATCTCCACAATAAGTCTCCGCATGACAATTGCCTCTTTGCATGCAGACGAAAGCGCCATATACTCAGCTTCCGTGCTACTGAGTGCCACACTGCGTTGCTTCTCCGATTTCCAAGATATCGGACCACCAGCTAATAGGAACACATAGCCAGTATACGATTTGCGGTCGACTTGGTCTCCGCCCCAGTCAGCATCAACATAGCCAACAAAGGCTTGCCCGCACTTCTTGTAGTGCAGCCTCATGTCGACAGTAGCCGCCAGATAACGCAGGATGTGCTTCACACCTGCTAGGTGCTCATTGTGCGGATCCTTGTTCCGCTGAGCCAATTTTGCCACTGAGTGCAAAATATCCGGCCTTGTCGTAAGCGCCAGCCACATCAGTTCACCGACCTGTGTCTGATACAAGGTTGGGTCTACCTTTTGGCACTGGTTGTTGCTACACGCCACCTGATGCCCTGCATCTAAAGGCGTAGCTGCTGGTCTGCAATTCTCGATGCCATAACGCCGCAATAACTCCTTAATATATTGCGAGTGACCCAGAGTGATCTCTCCGAGCTCACCTTCCCGATGGATTTCCATTCCAAGAAATAGCTCTGATGCACCCTTGTCAGTGCAATCAAATGACCTCGAGATTGCCGCCTTAATTTCCGCCAAATCCAGTTTCGATTGACATGCTATAAGGAGGTCATCAACATAAACAAGAATAAGTGACAAATTACCTCCACCTTGCTTTTGATATAAGCATGGCTCACTGCTGCACGGGATAAAGCCGTTTTGACGCAGCACACCATCAAGCTTGGAGTTCCACTCCCTTCCTGATTGTTTTAATCCATATAAGGCCTTCTTTAACAATAAAGCCGCCTTGGGATGATGCTCATCTGTGTACCCTTGTGGTTGCCTCATGTACACGGTATCTGTAAGATCGCTATTGAGGTATGCCGTGCATACATCCATCTGATGCAAATATAGCTGCAACTCTGCTGCCAACGCCAGCACGAACCGTACACTCTCAAGTCGGCATACTGGTGAAAACGTATCGGTATAATTCACCCCATACTGTTGCGAACAGCCTTTCGCAACCAAGCGCGCCTTGAAACGCTCAATGCCGCCTTGCGCATCCCTCTTGAGATTGAATACCCATTTGGAGCCGATTGCCCGCTGATTACTTGGTAAATCCGCCAGCTCCCAGGTCTGATTCGTAATCAGAGCCTCATACTCTTTCCGCATTGCCTCACGCCACTGTGATGCATATGCGCCACTCATTGCCTCCTCGTAGGATGACGGAATTGTTACCTCTCCGGTAACCATAGCGCTGAGTATGTTATATTGCTTCCTTGGGCGACCGGGTCTGCCCGACCTAAGCAATTTTGGTCTTCCTGGCCCAATATGAACCTCGCTCCCTTGCACAGCACCGTCTTCTTCTGCACTCTGGAACGAATCATTTCCGCTACTATGCTTAGTAGCATCTGCCTCATCTTCAGATATATCGCTGTCACTACTTGACTCGGTCTCAACGCCCACGCTGCTCTCAACGTCTGGAGTCTTAACTTGATCCTTGCCGCCTGGCATATCAAATGTGACGGTCGCACCATCACCCTGCTCCGAAACGTCATGCTCATCGAAAAGAACGTCACGCTTTTCGACAATCTGCCGCGTCTCTGGGTCATAAAGCCGATAACCTTTGGCTTCTCTGGAATATCCGACCATACGATACTCTTTCCCTTTTGGTTGAAACTTGCTTCTGTGGCGACCCTTGGATAATGCCACTGAAACGGAACCAAAAACTTTTAGGTGACTAATAGAGGGCTTCTTACCAGTCCACGCTTCCATAGGTGTCATCTCGATTAATGCGCTAGTGGGAGAGCGATTCCGCAAGTACACTGCTGTGTAGATTGCCTCAGCCCACAACGCCTCACATAATCCTGACTGTGTCAGCAAACATCTGGCCATATCTACCAAAGTACGGTTAGCTCTTTCCGCAACTCCATTCTGCTGCGGTGTGTATGCCACCGTCAACTGCCGGGCAATTCCATTTGTCTTGAGAAATTCATCAAACGTCTTGTTCACATATTCGCGCCCGTTGTCGCTGCGAATACATTTTAGCTTCTTGCCGGTTTGTCGCTCCACCAGGTTCTTGTATTCCACAAACTTGCTGAAGACCTCGTCCTTGCCCTTCAGGAAATAAACAAACATACGCCTGGAATTGTCATCGACAAACGTTAAGAAGTATCGTGAACCACCAAGTGATCTTGTCTCAAATGGCCCGCATACATAACTGTGAACCACTTCCAAAAGCTCACACGCACGATTCTCTGTCGCCTTTGGAAACGACTGAACGTGTATTTTGCTGATCATGCACGTCTTGCATGAACCCTTGGGAGAAAAATCCACCTTTTCCATCCCGCGCACTAAATTTTTGCTTGCAGCTTCCTTGAGACTTGCATAATTTAGGTGTCCAAATCGTTTATGCCACAATGCTCCATCAGCTTCAACAGCAGCAAAACAATTATTTCTCTTGCCTTCAAACAAGTACAAGTTTCCAACTTTATTCGCCTTCAGTATGCATTTTCCTTTTGAACGATTTTTGCCATCCCTGGTCTAAAGTGCACCTCGCAATCGTAATCCATAGTTCGAGACACTGACATAAAATTGCCTGCCAGCCCTGGTACATACAACACATTATTCAAAGTCAATGTACACGAATCAGTTTCCAGCGTAACTTCTCCTTTGCCTTTAGCCTGTAGAAAATCCGCGTTCGCCAATCCGATCATCTCTGTATGCGCCTCCAGCCTCGAAAACATAACCTTATTACAACACATATGGCTTGTTGCCCCTGAGTCCAAGCACCATTTCGATTTCTCGAAACTTCCAGCGTCCAACGCATTCAGCAAGCTGCACTGCATGTTCCGCTGCTTGCTCTCTGTGCTGTTCTCTCTCTTGCTCTCTTCTCTGTGTGCTTTCTCGCTTTGACACTGTGCTTTAACATGTCCCATCTTTCCACACTTAAAGCAAGAAACGTTTGCAAATTTCTTCTTTGTGCCTGCCTTCGACCAACTGTTCTTCTTCTGTATAACTGTAAATGCTTGCGCATTCTCGCTGTGTGTCTCTGCTATGCCCCTTCGTTCTCCTTCTTCCTTCAACTTTATACAGAGAATTTCAAAACTCGGCAAACTGTCGCGCGTCTCTATGGCGACAACGAAATTCTCATAGCCGGCTGGAAGACTGGAAAGCAGAATGATAGCTCGTAACTCATCGTTCATCTCAATTCCAACCGCCGCTAGTTGATCCAAGATTTCACAGAACAAATTTATATAACTTGGCATGCTCTGACCTTCTGCCATACGTAAACTGAGCAACTTTTTGTAAAGTGATACCTTCCGCACTGGCCCACTAGGCTGATAAACATCTCTTAGCTTTGTCCATGCCTCATATGCCGATCCACAGTTCTTGACATATCCCAGTTGCGATGGTTTTACACTCAATGTGATCATGGCCAATGCCTTCTGATCCAACGCTGACCAATTGACGCCTTCACCGGCGTTTGACTGCACCAAATCGCCCGACACCACATTCCATAGCTCCGCATGCACCAAAACACTCCGCATCTGTATGCTCCAAGAATCATAGTTCTTTTCCTCCAGTTTTTCTATTTGGTACATGGCACTCATTTTGCTATTGTGTGTACCGCAATTTGTCTCGAAACACGACTGTCTTTTAATTGACCTTGAGTTCGTAACTCTTCAATTTACTTTGCCCGAAAACCACTTTTTGCTCCACCGAGACGTAGACCGTTGACTATATCAAAAACCCTATGACTACTTTATTTACTGTGACCTGGGCCCATAACCTGTTGAGGCAGGATTAACTTTGTCAGGCAGTAGAAATCAAAGGGACTGAGCAAAAGAAGAAAAGACGTGTGTTCGGTTTGAAAGTTTATTCGCGAGTGCAGAGCAAACGCGGTTTCCATAATTGCGTTTGCTTCTTCTTCATATTAAGCACATACATACATACTAGAATACATACATACTAGAATACATACATACTAGAATACATGCGTGCATTGGTATTGGTTCACATACATATTTCAACAGAAGAAGTGTCAGATTTACTCTTTAATAGCATTACTAACGAAAACGAACATAAAAACAATTAATTTTTCATAACAAATTTTTGATCTATGGATATGCGTTTCATGCATAAACAGCATACGTCTGAAGAATAAATGAAACAATTTTTCATTTTTTGAAGAAATTTTATTTCAAGAAGTGTCAGATTTATTCTTTAAAAGCATTACTAATACAAACGAACATAAAAAATTAATTTTCATAAGAAATTTTTCTCCTATGGATATGCGTTTCATGCATAAACAGCATACGTATGAAGAATAAATGAAAAAAAATGTTTCATTGTTTTGAAAAATTTTATTTCAAGAAGTGTCAGATTTATTCTTTAATAGCATTACTAATAAAAACGAACATAAAAAACAATTAATTTTTCATAAGAATTTTTTTTCTATCGATATGCGTTTCATGCATAAACAGCATACGTATGAAGAATAAATGAAACACAATTTTATATCCTTGCAGACGGTATATTAAAATTGTCACGATGTTTGTAACGCAGTGAAGGAAGCATTTCCGACCACATAAAGTATTTATATTCTTGATCAGCATGACGAGCTGAGTTTATTTCCGTTTGTCCGTCTGTCCGTCCGTCCGTCTGTTTCTATGCTATCTTCTCCCTCAGTTTTAAAGCTGTCTTGGCCAAACTTTGCAAAAAGTCTTTAAATACAAATGCGCTGCACATTTGTCGGAACCGGCCGAATCGGATGACTATATCATATAGCTGCCATAGCAACGATCGGTCCAAAAACTAGTTTTTGTGAGAAAAACTTTTTATACACTTGAAAAGTGTATATTAATTTTGCCCAGAAGTTTGTAACGCATAGAAATATTAATTTCCGACCCCATAAACTATATATATTCTTAATCAGGACGACGAGCTGAGTTCATTTCCGCTTGTCCGTCCGTCCGTCTGTCTGTCTGTCTGTCTGTCTGTCTGTCTGTCTGTCTGTCTGTCTGTTTCTACGCGAACTAGTCTCTCAGTTTTAAAGCTATCGAGCTGAAATCTTGCACAGAGTCTTCTTTTTACTGCACGCAACTAATATGTCGGAACCGGCCGGATCGGGTGACTATATCTTATAGCTGCCATAGGAACGATCGGTCGAAAAATAAGTCTTTGTGAGAAAAACTTTTTGGATTTCCATCCTAGCGTCTCCAATCGTAGTATATATTAGTTTTATATGTTTCCACGCAACTCTGAAAAAATTTATCAAAATCGGATGACTATAGCATATAGCTGCCATATAAACGGTCGGTCAAAAAACTACTTCTAGTGAGAAAAACTTGTTTGTCTTCTATCGTAGCGTCCCCAATCTTGGTATATATTAGTTTTATATGCTTTCATATAATTTTGAAAAAATTTATCAAAATCGGATGACTATAGAATATAGCTGCCATATAAACGGTCGGTCAAAACACAAGTTCTAGTGAGGAAAACTTTTTTGTTTTCCATCGTATCGTCACCAATCTTGGTATATATTAGTTTTATATGCTTTTACATAATACAGAAAAAATTGATCAAAATCGGATGACTATAGCATATAGCTGCCATAGGACCGATCGGTCGGAAAATGTGTTTTACTAAGAAAAGTTTTTTTATGGTATCAAATTTTTATTTTCAATGATTAAAAAATTTTAAATATCTGATATCTCTTTCCTATATATATTTTACCGGTTAAATCAGTTGGAGAAAAGTTTTTCAAGTGTATTAAAACTTCGGCACAGTCGAAGTTAGCTTTGCCTTCTCGTTTTATTTCCATCTTAGCTGCACCAATCGTGGTATATATTAGTTGTATATGCTTCCCCACAATTCTGGAAAAATTTGTCAAAATCGGATGACTATAGCATATAGCTGCCATATAAACGGTCGGTGCAAAAACTAGTTCTAGAAAGAAAAACTTTTTTGTTTTCGATCGTAGCATCACCAATCATGGTATACTTTAGTTTCATTTACTTCCCCATAATTCTGAAAAAATTTATAAAAATCGGATGACTATAGCATATAGCTGCCGTGGGAACGATCGGTCCAAAAACTAGTTCTAATGAGAAAAACTTTTTTATTTTCCATCGAAGCGTAACCAATCGTGGTATATATTAGTTTTATATGCTTTGACACAATTCTGGAAAAATTTATAAAAATCGGATGAGTATAGCATATAGCTGACATATAAACGGTCGGTTCAAAAACTAGTTCTAGTGGGAAAAACTTTTTTGTTTTTTATTGTAGCGTCACCAATCGTGGTATATATTATGGATATGCGTTTCATGCATAAACAGCATACGTATGAAGAATAAATGAAAAAAAATTTCAGTTTTTTGAAGAAATTTTATTTCAAGAAGTGTCAGATTGACTCTTTATTAGCATTACTAATGAAAACGAACAAACAAAAAAATTAATTTTTCATAAGAAATTTTTCTTCTATGGATATGCGTTTCATGCATAAACAGCAAACGTCTGAAGAATAAATGAAAAATTTTTTAATTTTTTGAAGAAATTTTATTTCAAGAAGTGTCAGATTTATTCTTTAAAAGCATTACTAATACAAACGAACATAAAAAAATTAATTTTCATAAGAAATTTTTGTTCTATGGATATGCGTTTCATGCATAAACAGCATACGTATGAAGAATAAATGAAAAAAATATTTTAATGTTTTTGAAGAAATTTTATTTCAAGAAGTGTCAGATTTACTCTTTAATAGCATTAATAATGAAAACGAGCATTAAAAAAAAATTATTTTTCATAAGAAAGTTTTGTTCTATGGATATGCGTTTCATGCATAAACAGCATACGTATGAAGAATAAATGAAAAAAATTTTAATTTTTTTGAAGAAATTTTATTTCAAGAAGTGTCAGATTTACTCTTTAATAGCATTACTAATGAAAACGAACATTAAAAAAAAATTATTTTTCATAAGAAAGTTTTGTTCTATGGATATGCGTTTAATGCATAAACAGCATATGTATGAAGAATAAATGAAAAAAAATTTCATTTGTTTGAAGAAATTTTATTTCAAGAAGTGTCAGATTTACTCTTTAATAGCATTACTAATGAAAACGAACGTACAAAAATATTAATTTTTCATAAGAAAGTTGTGTTCTATGGATATGCGTTTCATGCATAAACAGTATACGTATGAAGAATAAACAAAACAAAGTTTTTTCATTTTTTTGAAGAAATTTTATTTCAAGAAGTGTCAGATTTACTCTTTAATAGCATTACTTATAAAAACGAACATAAAAAACAATTAATTTTTCATAAGAAATTTTTGTTCTATGGATATGCGTTTCATGCATAAACAGCATACGTATGAAGAATAAATGAAACAAAAATTTAAATTTTTTTGAATAAATTTTATTTCAAGAAGTGTCAGATTTACTCTTTAAAAGCATTACTAATGAAAACGAACATAAAAAAATAGAAGGCTAACATCGGCTACGCCGATGTTTTAAATACCCTTGCAGTTTTTGAAAGGGGCTACCATTGATAACAAAAAAGTTTTTCTCATTAGAATTAGTTTTTAGACCGATCGTTCCTATGGCAGCTATATGCTATAGTCATCCGATTTTGATCAATTTTTCAGAATTGTGTAAAAGCATATAAAACTAATATATACCACGATTGGTGACGCTACGATGGAAAACAAAAAAGTTTTTCTCACTAGAACTTGTTTTTGGACCGATCGTTCCTATGGCTGCTATATGCTATAGTCATCCGATTTTGATAAAAAATTTTCAGAATTGTGTGGAAGTATATAAAACTAATATATACCACGATTGGTGATGCTACGATGGAAAACAAAAAAGTTTTTCTCACTAGTCATCCGATTTTGATCAATTTTTTCAGAATTGTGTGGAAGCATATTAAACTTATATATACCACGACTGGTGACGCTACGATGGAAAACAAAAAAGTTTTTCTCATTAGAACTAGTTTTTGGACCGATCGTTTCTATGGCAGCTATATGATATAGTCATCCGATCCGGCCGATTCCGACAAATGTGCAGCATATTTGTAGTTAAAGACTTTTTGCAAAGTTTGGTCAAGATAGCTTCAAAACTGAGGGAGGAGATAGCATAGAAACAGACGGACAGACGGACGGACGGACGGTCAGACGGAAATGAACTCAGCTCGTCATGCTGATCAAGAATATATACTTTATGTGGTCGGAAATGCTTCCTTCTATGCGTTACAAACATCGTGACAATTTTAATATACCCTCTGCAAGGGTATAAAAAAAATTTTTTCATACGAAATATTTGTTCTATGGATATGCGTTTCATGCATAAGCAGCATACGTATAAAGAATAAATAAAAAAATTTTTTAATTTTTTTGAAGAAATTTTATTTCAAGAAGTGCCAGATTTACTCTTTATTTATTTATTTATTCGCCAATTGAACAACTTCTTAACTGGCTACACTAACTTTAAACTTAAAATATAATTAAAACAATTTAAATCCTTGAAGAGGAAAAATACTCTGCTAGCAAGATTCTGATTCCAGACTTATTAGAGTCAAAGTCGAAGCGCATGAAAATGGGCAATGAGTTATAATTCCTAAGAGCTCTACAATTAGGCTCATTTAAAGAATAATTGCTTCGGGTAATATGATGGGAAAAAGGTTGAAAAGATCTTAGATTTCTGCTTGGTACATTAAAATTGACCTTGTTTAATAAGATGGAACTGTCAATGGTTCCAGAAATAAGATCATTTAAAAATATCAATGATGAAATTGTTCTTCGATCTTCAAGAGTTGACAGATGCTGCATAGCACATCTACTAGAATACGGCGGCAACGGTTCAGAAAAGTTGAGTGGGAGAAGCGCGTATTTGAGAAACTTTTTCTGTAATCTTTCAACTCTATTTATATGGACTGCACTTGTAGGATTCCAAATAAATGAAGCATACTCTAATTTGGAACGAACAAATGCAGAGTAAAGGCTTAACACAGTGTAAGGATCTTTAAATTGGCTAGTATTGCGTCTTACAAATCCGAGTATGGAATAGGCTTTTGGCAAAATATAATTCAAGTGCTCAATAAAGTGGAATTTTAAGTCGAATTTAACTCCTAGATCAATGGCCTCATCTCGGCTCAATAAATCTTGATTACCAATTGTAAGAATATTAAATAGGCATTTGCTATATCGAACAAAAAAACATTTGTTTATGTTAAGTGGTAGCAAATTACCTGCACACCAAATGTTGACCATATTTAGGTCGGCTTGCAACAAGCGAGTATCACCTATGGATTTAATTGATCGAAAAATTTTTAGATCGTCAGCATACAGCAGAAATTCTGAATTATGAATAAATTTGCCAATGTCATTAATAACGAGAGCGTAAGTTGAAGTCGGCCCTGCTCGACTTCGATATACCCGTTACTCAGGGTTAGGTTTATTTAAGAATATTTTATTAGATCACATTATGCCAAAATTGTGGAGATATGAGTTTTTTTCTCCAAATTGCGGGGGTGGCAACTCTACTATAGCTTATCTGATCCCGAAATGATGTATGGCGGATCGATAAGTAATGATGATTAAAATATATGTCTATAAGGTTCGAACAATCTATTTCCAAAATTGTGGGAGATATGAGGTATTTTTCAAATTGCGGGGGCGTGAACTTTTCTATCGTTCATCTGATCAAGAAATGATGTATGGCGGATCGGTAGGTAGGCAACTCTTCTATCGTTCGTCTGATCGGAAAATGATGTATGGCGGATCGATAGGTAATGATGATTATAATATTTGTCTAGAAGGTCCGAACAATCTATTTTTAAAATTGTGGGAGATATGAGGTTTTTTTCATATTGCGGGGGCGGGAGGGGGCGTGGCAAAAATTTTAAACAACCTTGATCTGCCTGCAGACAATACAAGTCTACACTGAAAAAATGGTAGCTCTAGCTCTTATAGTCTCTGAGATCTAGGTGTTCATACGGACGGACGGACGGACGGACAGACGGACAGACGGACGGACGGACAGACGGACATGTCTATATCGACTCGGCTATTGATGCTGATCAAGAATATATATACTTTATGGGGTCGGAGATGCTCCCTTCTGCCTGTTACATACATTTGCACGAACTTAGTATACCCTTTTTACTCTACGAGTAACGGGTATAAAAATAATAAAGAGTAAAGGTCCTAGCACACTCCCCTGAGGAAGGCCAGAAGTGGCCACATATGGACTGGAAAATGAACTATTTATTTTAACTCTGTAAGTTCGGTGGTCCAAATAAGATTTAATCCAAGCTAGCAAGGTAGAATGGAGGCCAAGCTTAAAAACCTTGGAAATTAGAGCGCCGTGGCAAACTTTATCAAATGCCTTCGAAAAATCTGTGTAAACCACATCAACTTGACAGCGATTGTCGAAAGAATTGATGCAATAATTACTGAAGACCGCTAAGTTCGATGTAGTCGAGCGTCCTGGCATAAAACCATGTTGATTTGGGCAAATGTACATCTTTACGAAAAATGACAACTGTTGTGCAACTATCCGTAATTAGAAACCTCACCTTTGTTACCAGATTTAAATACAGGCGTAACAGTAGCAATCTTCCACTTATCAATAAATTTTCCAGTAGAGAGTGACATTGAGAATATTATTCTGAGCGGCTCACAAAGCTCACCAATGCAATTTTTTTAGAAAAAAAGATGAAATTCCATCACAATCCGGATAGTTAGAGTCATCACAACTCATAACAGCTTGGAGGATGTCATCATCTGAAATGGATAAAGTGCACAAATTCTGAAGGTGAGGAATTACACTCAAATAGCGTGGATTATTCCATGATGCAGGAGGTTCAAAGTTGGCACTAAAAAATTTTGCAAATAAATTTGATATGCCAATATCTGATACTGCAACTAGATCATCCAGTGTCATGGAAGCTGGTGTTGCTGATTTTGATTTTTTTGAATTCACAAAACGCCAGAGTAACCTAGGATTTAATTTTAAGCCATTTTCAACATCAGTACTATATTGATTATATAGAAATTTATTAAGAAATTCAAGCTCACGCTTGTGTTGCCTATATCTTTCCCAATCAGAAGAATCATGTGACTTCAGAAAGCGTTTATAGAACTTGTTTCGCCAATTCTTATATTTTTTTAAACCTTTAGTGTACCAAGGTAATCTATAAGATCCCTGCACCCTCATATTGGTATTTTTATTCACAATGTTATTTAAAGTTCTGATAAAGTTAGTATAGCAGCCATCTACGTTGTCATGCGATAAGACTAGACTCCAGTCAACCTCAGAAATATCATTTCGAATTCTATTAAAAGAAATCTCATTAAAATTAAATTTAAAAAATTCACGAGCAGAAGGAGCAAATGTGTAGAAAGTTAAAGTTAATAGCAAAGGCATATGATGAGAATCGCAATTTGAGATAGGCATTTCACAATTGTTAAGTTTACAGTTAAGTTCAGGACAAATATAAACTAAATCTAGTAATTTATTTAACTTGTTAAGCCCATACAAAATAACTCATCAATTACTATGATTTCATGAGATTGGTGAACATTGCTAGGTATCATTGAGGAAGTATCAGGATCAAAGGTCCATACCAGCGATCCAAGGTTAAAATCACCCAGCACAAAAATATGCTGATCATCCGAAAGGGAATTGTAAACATGGGAAATGTTCAGAATATGCTCCTCATAAATTCCAAATTCACTGTTCGGGGGTATATACGAAGCAACAATAAAAGCTTCTCCAGAAGATCCAAGAATTGATACGCAAAGTTGATCAAGGAGCGAGTTCTCATTTGCTAGACGGATGGCCCTGCAGCGCAGACCACGTCGTACAGCCACTATGATGCCGCCACCCCGCGTACTTTGCGCTCTTACATAATCTCTATCTTTGCGAAATACCTGATAGAGCATCGCATCAAAGAACTCGCTGCTATAAAAATTCGAGCTGAGCCAAGTTTCAACAAGAATTATGACATCAAAGTTGCACTGAGAGGTAGCCAAAAAAAACAGCTTCTCCTTTTGTTCTCATGTCAGAGATATTTTGGAAGTAAACGGTTAGAGAAGGGTTACTAACACCAGTTTGAATAGTGTCCACAGATGGAGAATCAAGCTGCGGTAAACAAAATGATGAAGGCTCAGAAGTCGTCTCAGTTTGGGTCACTCGATGAGATGAAGAAAGAATAACTCTTAATAGTGATGCAACTCGTACTGACAAGGAACCGCTTGAGATATTCGGCGATTCAAAAAGCATGTTGACGAGCCTACTTGCGGAGATAGTTCAAGTTGACGCCACATAAATGTTGTATCCAAATCCAGTGTAAGAGAAGCAGAATCCAAATTGCCAATACAGGGAAGTAAAGCAAACAATGATTGCTCCCGAGGGTATTGCCCAGCCAGCTGATGACATTTTAAAGAGACCTCCGCTTTTAAGTGTGAGGTGCTAAGAGCAAGCATGCGTATAGCTTCAAAATCATAAGAACTATGACGAATACAGCATAAAACGTAAATTGACAAAGTCAGCAGCTGATGATATTTAATATATGGAGTTGAAATGTACGTCTCTTTTAAGCGCAGGTCACGCAGAGCGCCGATGATAAGCTCCGCGAATGCACCAGTGCGAATGGAACAGAAGGCAGAAGACATAGACGCTAACAGTTGCTGCAACAGTTGTTGTTGTTGTTGAAGCGGTAGTGATAAGAGAGTATAAACGATGTAAGGCAAGGGTTCCCACGAAGAGTTAAAGCGTCTGCAAGCAATAGCATCAGTGCCTCTGGCACTGATTAAAGAGAGTTTTTTGATGAAGCGCTAGGAATAAGTGTAGATGTTTTAGCATTTAGATTTAATAGCATTACTAATGAAAACGAACATAAAAAATAGAAGGCTAACATCGGCTATGCCGATGTTTTAAATACCCTTGCAGTTTTTGAAAGGCTCTACCATTGATAACAAAAAAGTTTTTCTCACTAGAATTAGTTTTTAGACCGATCGTTCCTATGGCAGCTATATGCTATAGTCATCCGATTTCGATAAATTTTTCCAGAATTATGTGCAAGTGTATGAAACTAATATATACCACGATTGGTGATGCTACGATGGAAAACAAAAAAGTTTTTCTTTCTGGAACTAGTTTTTGCACCGACCGTTTATATGGCAGCTATATGCTATAGTCACCCGATTTTGATAAATTTTTCATGAGTTGTGTGGAAGCATATAAAACTTATATATACCACGATTGGTGACGCTACGATGGAAAACAAAAAGTTTTTCGCACTAGAACTAGTTTTGGTACGACCGTTTATATGGCAGCTATATGCTATAGTCATCCGATTTTTATAAATTTTTTCAGAATTGTGTGGAAGCATATAAAACTAATATATACCACGATTGGTGACGCTACGATGGAAAACAAAAAAGTTTTTCTCATTAGAACAAGTTTTTGGACCGATCGTTCCTATGGCAGCTATATGCTATAGTCATCCGATTTCGATAAATTTTTCCAGAATTATGTGGAAGTATATGAAACTAATATATACCACGGTTGGTGATGCTACGATGGAAAACAAAAAGTTTTTCTTTCTGGAACTAGTTCTTGCACCGACCGTTTATATGGCAGCTATATGCTATAGTCATCCGATTTTGATTAATTTTACCAGAATTGTGTAGAAGCATATAGAACTAATATATACCACGATTGGTGCAGCTAAGATGGAAAATAAAAAAGTTTTTCCTACAAAAACTAGTTTTTGGACCGATCGTTCCTATGGCAGCTGTATGATATAGTCATCCGATCCGGCCGGTTCCGACAAATGTGCAGCGTATTTGTATTTAAAGACTTTTTGCAAAGTTTGGTCAAGATAGCTTTAAAACTGAGGGAGGAGATAGCATAGAAACAGACGGACAGACGGACAGACGGACAGACGGACGGACGGACGGACAGACGGACAAACGGAAATGAACTCAGCTCGTCATGCTGATCAAGAATATATATACTTTATGTGGTCGGAAATGCTTCCTTCTATGCGTTACAAACATCGTGACAATTTTAATATACCCTCTGCAAGGGTATAAAAAATTTCATATTTTTGAAGAAATTTTATTTCAAGAAGTGTCAGATTTACTCTTTAATAGCATTACTAATGAAAACGAACATAAAAAAACAATTATTTTTTCATAAGAAATTTTTGTTCTATGGATATGCGTTTCATGCATAAACAGCATACGTATGAAGAATAAATGAACAAACATTTTTCATTTTTTTGAAGAAATTTTATTTCAAGAAGTGTCAGACTTACTCTTTGATAGCTTTAATAGCATAATAATAACATAATAAACAATTCATTTTTCATAAGACATTTTTGTTCTATAGATATGCGTTTCATGCATAAACAGCATACGCATGAAGAATAAATGAAACAAAATTTTACACCCTTGCAGAGGGTATATTAAAATTGTCACGATGTTTGTAACGCAGTGAAGGAAGCATTTCCGACCACATAAAGTATATGTTTTCTTGATCAGCATGACGAGCTGAGTTCATTTCCGTTTGTCCGTCTGTCCGTCCGTCCGTCTGTTTCTATGCTATCTCCACATTTTCCATCTTAGCTGCACCAATCGTAATATATATTATTTTTATATGCTTCCACACAATTCTGGAAAAATTTATCAAAATCTGATGACTATAGCATATAGCTGCCATATAAACGGTCGGTGCAAAAACTAGTTCTAGAAAGAAAAACTTTTTTGTTTTTTATTGTAGCGTCACCAATCGTGGTATATATTAGTTTTAAAATTCTAGTGGTAAAAACTTTTTTGTTATCAATGGTAGCGCCTTTCAAAAACTGCAAGGGTATTTAAAACATCGGCGTAGCCGATGTTAGAATTCTATTTTTTTGAAGAAATTTTATTTCAAGAAGTGTCAGATTTACTCTTTAATAGCATTACTAATGAAAACGAACATACAAAAAATTAATTTTTCATAAGAAAGTTTTGTTCTATGGATATGCGTTTCATGCATAAACAGCATACGTATGAAGAATAAATGAAAAAAAATTTGCATTTTTTTGAAGAAATTTTATTTCAAAAAGTGTCAGATTTACTCTTTAATATCATTAATAATGAAAACGAACATAAAAAAAAATAATTTTTCATAAGAAATTTTTGTTCTATGAATATGCGTTTCATGCATAAACAGCATACTTATGAGGAATAAATGAAAAATTTTTTTCATTTTTTTGAAGAAATATTATTTCAAGAAGTGTCAGACTTACACTTTAATAGCATTACTAATGAAAACGAACATAAAAAATTAATTTTTTCATAAGAAATTTTTAATTTATGGATATGTGTTTCATGTATAAACAGCATAAGTCTGAAGAATAATTGAAAAATTTTTTCATTTTTTTGAAGAAATTTTATTTCAAGAAATGTCAGATTTACTCTTTAATATCATTAATAATGAAAACGAACATAAAAAAAAAATAATTTTTCATAAGAAATTTTTGTTCTATGAATATGCGTTTCATGCATAAACAGCATACTTATGAGGAATAAATGAAAAATTTTTTTCATTTTTTTGAAGAAATATTATTTCAAGAAGTGTCAGACTTACACTTTAATAGCATTACTAATAAAAACGAACATAAAAAATTTATTTTTCATAAGAAATTTTTAATTTATGGATATGTGTTTCATGTATAAACAGCATAAGTCTGAAGAATAATTGAAAATTTTTTCATTTTTTTGAAGAAATTTTATTTCAAGAAGTGTCAGATTTACTCTTTAATAGCATTACTAATGAAAACGAAAATAAAAAAATTAATTTTTCATAAGAAATTTTTGTTTTATGAATATGCGTTTCATACATAAACAGCATACGTATGAAGAATAAATGAAACAAAAATTTTCATTTTTTTTGAAGAAATTTTATTTCAAGAAGTGTCAGATTTACTCTTTAATAGCATTACTAATGAAAACGAAAATAAAAAAAAATTAATTTTTCATAAGAAATTTTTGTTCTATGGATATGCGTTTCATGCATAAACAGCATACGTATGAAGAATAAATGAAAAAATTTTTCATTTGTTTTGAAGAAATTTTATTTCAAGAAGTGTCAGACTTACTCTTTAATAGCATTACTAATGAAAACGAAAATAAAAAAAAATTAATTTTTCATAAGAAATTTTTGTTTTATGAATATGCGTTTCATACATAAACAGCATACGTATAAAGAATAAATGAAACAAAAATTTTCATTTTTTTGAAGAAATTTTATTTCAAGAAGTGTCAGATTTACTCTTTAATAGCATTACTAATGAAAACGAAAATAAAAAAAAATTAATTTTTCATAAGAAATTTTTGTTCTATGGATATGCGTTTCATGCATAAACAGCATACGTATGAAGAATAAATGAAATTTTTTTTTCATATTTTTGAAGAAATTTTATTTCAAGAAGTGTCAGACTTACTCTTTAATAGCATTACTAATGAAAACGAAAATAAAAAAAATTAATTTTTCATAAGAAATATTTGTTCTATGGATATGAGTTTCATACATAAACAGCATACGTATAAAGAATAAATAAAACAGTTTTTCATTTATTTGAAGAAATTTTATTTCAAGAAGTTTCAGATTTACTCTTTAATAGCATTACTAACGAAAACGAACATAAAAACAATTAATTTTTCATAAGAAATTTTTGTTCTATGGATATGCGTTTCATGCATAAACAGCATACGTATGAAGAATAAATGAAATTTTTTTTTCATATTTTTGAAGAAATTTTATTTCAAGAAGTGTCAGATTTACTCTTTAATAGCATTACTAATGAAAACGAAAATAAAAAAAATTAATTTTTCATAAGAAATATTTGTTCTATGGATATGAGTTTGTTACATAAAGAGCATACGTATAAAGAATAAATAAAACAATTTTTCATTTTTTTTGAAGAAATTTTATTTCAAGAAGTTTCAGATTTACTCTTTAATAGCATTACTAACGAAAACGAACATAAAAACAATTAATTTTTCATAAGAAATTTTTGTTCTATGGATATGCGTTTCATGCATAAACAGCATACGTATGAAGAATAAATGAAACAAAAGAAAAAGAAATTTTATTTCAAGAAGTGTCCGATTTACTCTTCATTAGCATAACTAATGAAAACGAACATACAAAAAAATTAATTTTTCATAAGAAAGTTTTGTTCTATGGATATGCGTTTCATGCATAAACAGCATACGTATAAAGAATAAATGAAAAAAAAATTTTAATTTTTTTGAAGAAACTTTATTTCAAGAAGTGTCAGATTTACTCTTTAATAGCATTTTTAATGAAAACGAACATAAAAAACAATTAATTTTTCAATATTCGTATGAAGAATAAATGAAACACAATTTTATATCCTTGCAGAGGGTATGTTAAAAATGTCACGATGTTTGTAACGCATTGAAGGAAGCATTTCCGACCACATAAAGTATTTATATTCTTGATCAGCATGACGAGCTGAGTTCATTTCCGTTTGTCCGTCCGTCCGTCTGTTTCTATGCTATCTTCTCCCTCAGTTTTAAAGCTATCTTGGCCAAACTTTGCAAAAAGTCTTAAAATACAAATGCGCTGCACATTTGTCGGAACCGGCCGGATCGGATGACTATATCATATAGCTGCCATAGGAACGATCGGCGCAAAAACTAGCTCTAGAAAGAAAAACTTTTTTGTTTTCCATCGTAGCATCACCAATCATGGTATATTTTAGTTTCATTTACTTCCACACAATTCTGGAAAAATTTATAAAAATCGGATGACTATAGCATATAGCTGCCGTAGGAACGATCGGTCCAAAAACTAGTTCTAATGAGAAAAACTTTTTTTATTTTCCATCGAAGCGTCACCAATCGTGGTATATATTAGTTTTATATGCTTTCACACAATTGTGGAAAAATTTATAAAAATCGGATGTCTATAGCATATAGCTGCCATATAAACGGTCGGCGCAAAAACTAGTTCTAGAAAGAAAAACTTTTTTGTTTTCCATCGTAGCATCACCAATCATGGTATATTTTAGTTTCATTTACTTCCACACAATTCTGGAAAAATTTATAAAAATCGGATGACTATAGCATATAGCTGCCGTAGGAACGATCGGTCCAAAAACTAGTTCTAATGAGAAAAACTTTTTTATTTTCCATCGAAGCGTCACCAATCGTGGTATATATTAGTTTTATATGCTTTCACACAATTGTGGAAAAATTTATAAAAATCGGATGTCTATAGCATATAGCTGCCATATAAACGGTCGGCGCAAAAACTAGTTCTAGAAAGAAAAACTTTTTTGTTTTCCATCGTAGCATCACCAATCATGGTATATTTTAGTTTCATTTACTTCCACACAATTCTGGAAAAATTTATAAAAATCGGATGACTATAGCATATAGCTGCCATATAAACGGTCGGCGCAAAAACTAGTTCTAGAAAGAAAAACTTTTTTGTTTTCCATCGTAGCATCACCAATCATGGTATATTTTAGTTTCATTTACTTCCACACAATTCTGGAAAAATTTATAAAAATCGGATGACTATAGCATATAGCTGCCGTAGGAACGATCGGTCCAAAAACTAGTTCTAATGAGAAAAACTTTTTTATTTTCCATCGAAGCGTCACCAATCGTGGTATATATTAGTTTTATATGCTTTCACACAATTGTGGAAAAATTTATAAAAATCATAAACTAAACTATAGCTGCCATATAAACGGTCGGTTCAATAACTAGTTCTAGTGGGAAAAACTTTTTTGTTTTTTATTGTAGCGTCACCAGTCGTGGTATATATTAGTTTTATATGCTTCCACACAATTCTGGAAAAATTGATCGAAATCGGACGACTATAGCATATAGCTGCCATAGGAACCTTCGGTCTAAAAACTAATTCTAGTGAGAAAAACTTGTTTGTTATCAATCAAAAACTGCAAGGGTATTTAAAACATCGGCGTAGCCGATGTTAGCCTTCTATTTTTTTGAAGAAATTTTATTTCAAGAACTGTCAGATTTACTCTTTAATAGCATTACTAATGAAAACGAACATAAAAAAAATTTATTTTTCATAAGAAATTTTTTGTCTATGGATATGCGTTTCATACATAAACAGCATACGCATAAAGACTAAATAAAACAAATTTTCATTTTTTTGAAGAAATTTTATTTCAAGAAGTGTCAGATTTACTCTTTAATAGCATTACTAATGAAAACGAACATAAAAAAAACATTAATTTTTCATAAGAAATTTTTGTTCTATGGATATGCGTTTCATGCATAAACAGCATACGTATGAAGAATATATGAAAAAACTTTTTTCATATTTTTGAAGAAATTTTATTTCAAGAAGTGTCAGATTTACTCTTTAATAGCATTACTAATGAAAACGAAAATAAAAAAATTTATTTTTCATAAGAAATTTTTGTTTTATGAATATGCGTTTCATGCATAAACAGCATACGTCTGAAGAATAAATGAAAAAATTTGTCATTTTTTGAAGAAATTTTATTTCAAGAAGTGTCAGATTTACTCTTTAAAAGCATTACTAATGAAAACGAACATAAAAAAAATAATTTTTCATACGAAATATTTGTTCTATGGATATGCGTTTCATACATAAACAGCATACGTATAAAGAATAAATAAAAAAATTTTTTCATTTTTTTGAAGAAATTTTATTTCAAGAAGTGTCAGATTTACTCTTTAATAGCATTACTAATGAAAACGAACAAAAAAAACCATTAATTTTTCATAAGAAATTTTTGTTCTATGGATATGCGTTTCATGCATAAACAGCATACGTATGAAGAATAAATGAAAAAACTTTTTTTCATATTTTTGAAGAAATTTTATTTCAAGAAGTGTCAGATTTACTCTTTAATAGCATTACTAATGAAAACGAAAATAAAAAAAATTAATTTTTCATAAGAAATTTTTGTTTTATGAATATGAGTTTCATGCATAAACAGCATACGTCTGAAGAATAAATGAAAAAAATTTTTCATATTTTTGAAGAAATTTTATTTCAAGAAGTGTCAGATTTACTCTTTAATAGCATTGCTAATAAAAACAAACACAGCATACGTATAAAGAATAAACAAAAAAATTTTAATTTTTTGAAGAAATTTATTTCAAGAAGTGTCAGATTTACTCTTTAAAAGCATTACTAATGAAAACGAACATAAAAAAACAATTAATTTTACATAAGAAATTTTTGTTCTATGGATATGCGTTTCAAAAAAATTTTCATATTTTTGAAGAAATTTTATTTCAAGAAGTGTCAGATTGACTCTTTAATATCATTACTTAGGAAAACGAACATAAAAAAACAATTCATTTTTCATAAGAAATTTTTGTTCTATGGATATGCGTTTCATGCATAAACAGCATAGGTATGAAGAATAAATGAAACACAAAATTTAATTTTTTTGAAGAAATTTTATTTCAAGAAGTGTCAGATTTACTCTTTAATAGCATTACTAATGAAAACGAACATAAAAAAAATAATTTTTCATACGAAATATTTGTTCTATGGATATGCGTTTCATACATAAACAGCATACGTATAAAGAATAAATAAAACAATTTTTTATTTTTTTGAAGAAATTTTATTTCAAGAAGTGTCAGATTGACTCTTTAATAGCATTACTAAGAAAAACGAACATAAAAAAACAATTCATTTTTCATAAGAAATTTTTGTTCTATGGATATGCGTTTCATGCATAAACAGCATAGGTATGAAGAATAAATGAAACAAAAATTTTCATTTTTTTGAAGAAATTTTATTTCAAGAAGTGTCAGATTTACTCTTTAAGCTTGATACTGAGGGCGTTCGAATTTTTCTTGAGCTGTCAAAACGCATATAAAAAAAATTGCTTGAGGAATTATTTCTTGCCTAATTCCTTTGTTGGGTACTCAGAAGGCCAAGTAATCCACAAAAGCAATTTCCAGAGTTGCCATATCAAGCGATTGTGTGGATTGTATTGAACAGCTGATATTTCTTGAGAAATTATTGTACAGCTTTTTATTACTTGTGTCTGTTATCAAATTTAAATTTAGCGCCAAGCCAAAATTGACTGAAAAATGTAAGCTACGTGGAAAATGTTGCTTTGATTGATAAAATTAAACCCAAAAATGATTATAGGACATCACAAATGGCCAGCAGGCTTGTATTGCTTACGAAAAGTATTAAATGTTTTTTGTTATTCAAGTTATGCGTTTTATTGTATTGAAATTTAATAGACGACATTGCATTTGATATTGTGTATAGCATATCAAAATCATTTTCAACACTCTCTTGTAGCATAGTCATAGCATTTTTGTCAAAATTTGTTGTTGGCCAGCAAGGCTTGGCGAGAAGTTGTCAAAAACAAACACATGTGTTTGAATAGTATGACCAGCCACAAGTTATCTGAAAAATACCAAGAAATTAAATTTTTGGCGTAATTTACTGTTTACAATCTGGTCACGCTGTGTTTTACAA
The DNA here is from genome assembly GCA_018904225.1 of Lordiphosa mommai. Lineage (NCBI taxonomy): Eukaryota > Metazoa > Arthropoda > Insecta > Diptera > Drosophilidae > Lordiphosa > Lordiphosa mommai. The sequence goes on along the minus strand of JAEIFT010000208.1, from coordinate 332,916 downwards.
TCCACACAAGGAATATCTTGCAAATTCCTTCAAGGAAAATTCGAACGCCCTCAGTACCTAGCTTTAATAGCATTACTAATGAAAACGAACATAAAAAAAATAATTTTTCATACGAAATATTTGTTCTATGGATATGCGTTTCATACATAAACAGCATACGTATAAAGAATAAATAAAACAATTTTTTATTTTTTGAAGAAATTTTATTTCAAGAAGTGTCAGATTGACTCTTTAATAGCATTACTAAGAAAAACGAACATAAAAAACAATTCATTTTTCATAAGAAATTTTTGTTCTATGGATATGCGTTTCATGCATAAACAGCATAGGTATGAAGAATAAATGAAACAAAAATTTTCATTTTTTTGAAGAAATTTTATTTCAAGAAGAGTCAGATTTACTCTTTAAAAGCATTACTAATGAAAACGAACATAAAAAAACAATTAATTTTTCATAAGAAAGTTTTGTTCTATGGATATGCGTTTCATGCATAAACAGCATACGTATGAAGAAATTTTATTTCAAGAAGTGTCAGATTTACTCTTTAATAGCATTACTAATGAAAACGAACATAAAAAACAATTAATTTTTCATAAGAAAGTTTTGTTCTATGGATATGCGTTTCATGCATAAACAGCATGCGTATAAAGAATAAAAAAAAAAAAATTTTAATATTTTTGAAGAAATTTTATTTCAAGAAGTGTCAGATTTACTCTTTAATAGCATTACTAACGAAAACGAATATAAAAACAATTAATTTTTCATAAGAAATTTTTGTTCTATGGATATGCGTTTCATGCATAAGCAGCATACGTATAAAGAATAAACAAAAAAAAATTTTTAATGTTTTTGAAGAAATTTTATTTCAAGAAGTGTCAGATTTACTCTTTAACAGCATTACTAATGAAAACGAACATAAAAAAACAATTAATTTTACATAAGAAATTTTTGTTCTATGGATATGCGTTTCATGCATAAACAGCATACGTACGAAGAATAAATGAAAAAAATTTTCATATTTTTGAAGAAATTTTATTTCAAGAAGTGTCAGATTGACTCTTTAATATCATTACTTAGGAAAACGAACATAAAAAAACAATTCATTTTTCATAAGAAATTTTTGTTCTATGGATATGCGTTTCATGCATAAACAGCATAGGTATGAAGAATAAATGAAACACAAAATTTAATTTTTTTGAAGAAATTTTATTTCAAGAAGTGTCAGATTTACTCTTTAATAGCATTACTAATGAAAACGAACATAAAAAAAATAATTTTTCATACGAAATATTTGTTCTATGGATATGCGTTTCATACATAAACAGCATACGTATAAAGAATAAATAAAACAATTTTTTATTTTTTTGAAGAAATTTTATTTCAAGAAGTGTCAGATTTACTCTTTAAAAGCATTACTAATGAAAACGAACATAAAAAAACAATTCATTTTTCATAAGAAATTTTTGTTCTATGGATATGCGTTTCATGCATAAACAGCATAGGTATGAAGAATAAATGAAACAAAAATTTTCATTTTTTTGAAGAAATTTTATTTCAAGAAGTGTCAGATTTACTCTTTAATAGCATTACTAATGAAAACGAACATAAAAAAAAATTATTTTTCATACGAAATATTTGTTCTATGGATATGCGTTTCATGAATAAACAGCAAACGTATGAAGAATAAACAAAAAACATTTAATTTTTTTGAAGAAATTTTATTTCAAGAAGTGTCAGATTTACTCTTTAATAGCATTACTAACGAAAACGAACATAAAAACAATTAATTTTTCATAAGAAATTTTTGTTCTAAGGATATTCGTTTCATGCATAAACAGCATACGTATGGAGAATAAACAAAAAAAAATTTAATTTTTTGAAGAAATTTTATTTCAAGAAGTGTCAGATTTACTCTTTAATAGCATTACTAATGAAAACGAACATACAAAAAAAATTAATTTTTCATAAGAAAGTATTGTTCTATGGATATGCGTTTCATGCATAAACAGCATAGGTATGAAGAATAAATGAAACAAAAATTTTCATTTTTTTGAAGAAATTTTATTTCAAGAAGAGTCAGATTTACTCTTTAATAGCATTACTAATGAAAACGAACATAAAAAAACAATTAATTTTTCATAAGAAAGTTTTGTTCTATGGATATGCGTTTCATGCATAAACAGCATACGTATGAAGAAAAATTTTATTTCAAGAAGTGTCAGATTTACTCTTTAATAGCATTACTAATGAAAACGAACATAAAAAAACAATTAATTTTTCATAAGAAAGTTTTGTTCTATGGATATGCGTTTCATGCATAAACAGCATGCGTATAAAGAATAAAAAAAAAAATTTAATATTTTTTGAAGAAATTTTATTTCAAGAAGTGTCAGATTTACTCTTTAATAGCATTACTAACGAAAACGAATATAAAAACAATTAATTTTTCATAAGAAATTTTTGTTCTATGGATATGCGTTTCATGCATAAGCAGCATACGTATAGAGAATAAACAAAAAAAAATTTTTAATGTTTTTGAAGAAATTTTATTTCAAGAAGTGTCAGATTTACTCTTTAAAAGCATTAATAATGAAAACGAACATAAAAAAAAAAATAATTTTTCATACGAAATATTTGTTCTATGGATATGCGTTTCATGCATAAACAGCATACGTATAAAGAATAAATAAACAAAAATTTCATTTTTTTAAGAATTTTTATTTCAAGAAGTGTAAGATTTACTCTTTAATAGCATTACTAACGAAAACGAATATAAAAACAATTAATTTTTCATAAGAAATTTTTGTTCTATGGATATTCGTTTCATGCATAAACAGCATACGTATGAAGAATAAACAAAAAAATTTTAATTTTTTTGAAGAAATTTTAAATCAAGAAGTGTCAGATTTACTCTTTAATAGCATTACTAATTTAAACGAACATACAAAAAAAATAATTTTTCATAAGAAAGTTTTGTTCTATGGATATGCGTTTATGCAAAAACAGCATACGTATGAAGAATAAATGAAACAAAAATTTTCATTTTTGTGAAGAAATTTTATTTCAAGAAGTGTCAGACTTACTCTTTAATAGCATTACTAATGAAAACGAACATAAAAAAACAATTAATTTTTCAAAAGAAATTTATGTTCTATGGATATGCGTTTCATGCATGAACAGCATACGTATGAAGAATAAATGAAAAAAATGTTAATTTTTTTTGAAGAAATTTTATTTCAGGAAGTGTTAGATTTACTCTTTAATAGCATAACTACTGAAAACGAACATAAAAACAATTAATTTTGCATAAGAAATTTTTGTTCTATGGATATGCGTTTCATGCATAAACAGCATACGTATGAAGAATAAATGAAAAAATTTTTTTCATTTTTTTTGAAGAAATTTTATTTCAAGAAGTGTCAGACTTACTCTTTAATAGCATTAAAAATAAAAACGAACATAATAAACAATTAATTTTTCGTAAGAAAGTTTTGTTCTATGGATGTGCGTTTCATGCATAAACAGCATACGTATGAAGAATAAATGAAAAAAATGTTCATTTTTTTGAAGAAATTTTATTTCAAGAAGTGTTAGATTTACTCTTTAATAGCATTACCAATGAAAACGAACATAAAAAAAATTAATTTTTCATAAGAAACTTTTGTTCTATGGATATGCGTTTCATGCATAAACAGCATACGTATAAAGAATAAATAAAACAAATTTTCATTTTTTTGAAGAAATTTTATTTCAAGAAGTGTCAGATTTACTCTTTAATAGCATTACTAATGAAAACGAACATAAAAAAACCATTAATTTTTCATAAGAAATTTTTGTTCAATGGATATGCGTTTCATGCATAAACAGCATACGTATGAAGAATATATGAAAAAACTTTTTTCATATTTTTGAAGAAATTTTATTTCAAGAAGTGTCAGATTTACTCTTTAATAGCATTACTAATGAAAACGAAAATAAAAAAACAATAATTTTTCATAAGAAATTTTTGTTCTATGGATGTGCGTTTCATGCATAAACAGCATACGTATGAAGAATAAATGAAAAAAATGTTCATTTTTTTGAAGAAATTTTATTTCAGGAAGTGTTAGATTTACTCTTTAATAGCATTACTAATGAAAACGAACATAAAAACAATTAATTTTTCATAAGAAATTTTTGTTCTATGGATATGCGTTTTATGCATAAACAGCATACGTATGAAGAATAAATGAAAAATTTTTTTCATATTTTTGAAGAAATTTTATTTCAAGAAGTGTCAGACTTACTCTTTAATAGCATTAAAAATAAAAACGAACATAATAAACAATTAATTTTTCGTAAGAAAGTTTTGTTCTATGGATGTGCGTTTCATGCATAAACAGCATACGTATGAAGAATAAATGAAAAAAAATGTTCATTTTTTTGAAGAAATTTTATTTCAAGAAGTGTCAGATTTACTCTTTAATAGCATTACTAATGAAAACGAACATAAAAAAAATTAATTTTCCATAAGAAAGTTTTGTTCTATGGATATGCGTTTCATACATAAAAAGCATACGCATAAAGACTAAATAAAACAAATTTTCATTTTTTTGAAGAAATTTTATTTCAAGAAGTGTCAGATTTACTCTTTAATAGCATTACTAATGAAAACGAACATAAAAAAACCATTAATTTTTCATAAGAAATTTTTGTTCGATGGATATGCGTTTCATGCATAAACAGCATACGTATGAAGAATATATGAAAAAAATTTTTCATATTTTTGAAGAAATTTTATTTCAAGAAGTGTCAGATTTACTCTTTAATAGCATTACTAATGAAAACGAAAATAAAAAAAATTTATTTTTCATAAGAAATTTTTGTTTTATGGATATGCGTTTCATGCATAAACAGCATACGTCTGAAGAATAAATGAAAAAATTTGTCATTTTTTTTGAAGAAACTTTATTTCAAGAAGTGTCAGATTTACTCTTTAAAAGCATTACTAATGAAAACGAACATAAAAAATTAATTTTTCATACGAAATATTTGTTCTATGGATATGCGTTTCATACATAAACAGCATACGTATAAAGAATAAATAAAAAAAATTTTCATTTTTTTGAAGAAATTTTATTTCAAGAAGTGTCAGATTTACTCTTTAATAGCATTACTAATGAAAACGAACAAAAAAAAACCATTAATTTTTCATAAGAAATTTTTGTTCTATGGATATGCGTTTCATGCATAAACAGCATACGTATGAAGAATAAATGAAAAAAAATGTTTCATAATTTTGAAGAAATTTTATTTCAAGAAGTGTCAGATTTACTCTTTAATAGCATTACTAATGAAAACGAACATAAAAAAAAATTAATTTTTCATAAGAAAGTTTTGTTCTATGGATATGCGTTTCATGCATAAACAGCATGCGTATAAAGAATAAAAAAAAAAAAAATTTAATATTTTTGAAGAAATTTTATTTCAAGAAGTGTCAGATTTACTCTTTAAAAGCATTACTAATGAAAACGAACATAAAAAAAAATAATTTTTCATACGAAATATTTGTTCTATTGATATGCGTTTCATGCATAAACAGCATACGTATAAAGAATAAATAAAAAAAAATTTCATTTTTTTAAGAATTTTTATTTCAAGAAGTGTAAGATTTACTCTTTAATAGCATTACTTACGAAAACGAATATAAAAACAATTAATTTTTCATAAGAAATTTTTGTTCTATGGATATTCGTTTCATGCATAAACAGCATACGTATGAAGAATAAACAAAAAAAATTTTAATTTTTTTGAAGAAATTTTATATCAAGAAGTGTCAGATTTACTCTTTAATAGCATTACTAATGAAAACGAACATACAAAAAAATTAATTTTCCATAAGAAAGTTTTGTTCTATGGATATGCGTTTCATGCATAAACAGCATACGTATGAAGAATAAATGAAACAAAAATTTTCATTTTTTGAAGAAATTTTATTTCAAGAAGTGTCAGATTTACTCTTTAATAGCATTACTAATGAAAACGAACATAAAAAAACAATTAATTTTTCATAAGAAATTTTTGTTCTATGGATGTGCGATTCATGCATAAACAGCATACGTATGAAGAATGAATGAAAAAAATGTTCATTTTTTTGAAGAAATTTTATTTCAAGAAGTGTTAGATTTACTCTTTAATAGCATTACTACCGAAAACGAACATAAAAACAATTAATTTTGCATAAGAAATTTTTGTTCTATGGATATGCGTTTTATGCATAAACAGCATACGTATGAAGAATAAACAAAAAAAATTTTAATTTTTTTGAAGAAATTTTATTTTAAGAAGTGTCAGATTTACTCTTTAATAGCATTACTAACTAAAACGAACATACAAAAAACAATTAATTTTTCATAAGAAAGTTTTGTTCTATGGATATGCGTTTCATGCATAAACAGCATACGTATGAAGAATAAATGAAAAAAAAAATTTCATATGTGTCAGACTTACTCTTTAATAGCATTACTAATAAAATCGAACATAATAAACAATTAATTTTTCTTAAGAAATTTTTGTTCTATGGATGTGCGTTTCATGCATAAACAGCATACGTATGAAGAATAAATGAAAACGAGAAGGCAAAGCTAACTTCGACTGTGCCGAAGTTTTAATACACTTGAAAAACTTTACTTCAACTGATATAACCGGTAAAATATATATAGGATATAGATATCAGATATTTAAAATTATGAAATCATTGATAATAAAAATTTGATACCATAAAAAAAACTTTTCTTAGTAAAACACATTTTCCGACCGATCGGTCCTATGGCAGCTATATGCTATAGTCATCCGATTTTGATAATTTTTTTCAAAATTATGTGAAAGCATATAAAACTAATATATACCAAGATTGGGGACGCTACGATAATAAACAAAAAAGTTTTTCTCACTAGAAGTGGTTTTTTGACCGACCGTTTATATAGCAACTATATGCTATAGTCATCCGATTTTGATAAATTTTTTCAGAATTATGTGGAAACATATAAAACAAATATATACTACGATTGGAGACGCTACGATGGAAATCAAAAAAGTTTTTCCCACAAAGACTTATTTTTCGAGCGATCGTTCCTATGGCAGCTATATGCTATAGTGATCCGATCCGGCCGGTTCCGACATATCAGTTGCGTGCAGTAAAAAGAAAACTCTGTGCAAAATTTCAGCTCGATAGCTTTAAAACTGAGGGACTAGTTCGCGTAGAAACAGACAGACAGACGGACAGACAGACGGACGGACGGACAAGCGGAAATGAACTCAGCTCGTCGTCCTGATCAAGAATATATATAGTTTAAGGGGTCGGAAATGAATATTTCTATGCGTTACAAACTTCTGGGCAAAATTAATATACACTTTTCAAGTGTATAAAAATGTTCATTTTTTTGAAGAAATTTTATTTCAAGAAGTGTTAGATTTACTCTTTAATAGCATTACTAATGAAAACGAACATAAAAAAAATTAATTTTTCATAAGAAAGTTTTGTTCTATGGATATGCGTTTCATGCATAAACAGCATGCGTATAAAGAATATATTAAAAAAAATTTTAATTTTTTTGAAGAAATTTTATTTCAAGAAGTGTCAGATTTACTCTTTAATAGCATTACTAACTAAAAACGAACATACAAAAAAACAATTAATTTTTCATAAGAAAGTTCTGTTCTATGGATATGCGTTTCATGCATAAACAGCATACGCATGAAGAATAAATGAAAAAAAAAATTTCATATGTTTGAAGAAATTTTATTTCAAGAAGTGTCAGACTTACTCTTTAATAGCATTACTAATAAAATCGAACATAATAAACAATTAATTTTTCTTAAGAAAGTTTTGTTCTATGGATGTGCGTTTCATGCATAAACAGCATACGTATGAAGAATACATGAAAAAAAATGTTCATATTTTTGAATTAATTTTATTTCAAGAAGTGTTAGATTTACTCTTTAATAGCATTACTACCAAAAACGAACATAAAAACAATTAATTTTGCATAAGAAATTTTTGTTCTATGGATATGCGTTTCATGCATAAACAGCATACGTATGAAGAATAAACAAAAAAATTTTTAATTTTTTTGAAGAAATTTTATTTCAAGAAGTTTCAGATTTACTCTTTAATAGCATTACTAATTTAAACGAACATACAAAAAAATTAATTTTTCATAAGAAAGTTTTGTTCTATGGATATGCGTTTATGCATAAACAGCATACGTATGAAGAATAAATAAAACAAAAATTTTCATTTTTGTGAAGAAATTTTATTTCAAGAAGTGTCAGATTTACTCTTTAATAGCATTACTAATGAAAACGAACATAAAAAAACAATTAATTTTTCAAAAGAAATTTATGTTCTATGGATATGCGTTTCACGCATGAACAGCATACGTATGAAGAATAAATGAAAAAAAATGTTTATAATTTTGAAGAAATTTTATTTCAAGAAGTGTCAGATTTACTCTTTAATAGCATTACTAATGAAAACAAACATAAAAAAACAATGCATTTTTCATAAGAAAGTTTTGTTCTATGGATATGCGTTTCATGCATAAACAGCATGCGTATAAAGATAAATAAAAAAAATTTTTAATTTTTTTGAAGAAATTTTATTTCAAGAAGTGTCAGATTTACTCTTTAATAGCATTACTAACGAAAACGAACATAAAAACAATTAATTTTTCATAAGAAATTTTTGTTCTATCGATATGCGTTTCATGCATAAACAGCATACGTATGAAGAATAAACAAAAAAAATTTTTAATTTTTTGAAGAAATTTTATCTCAAGAAGTGTCAGATTTTCTCTTTAAAAAGCATAACTAATGAAAACGAACATAAAAAAAACAATTTTTCATACGAAATATTTGTTCTATGGATATGCGTTTCATGCATAAACAGCATACGTATAAAGAATAAACAAAATTTTCATTTTTTTTAAGAAATTTTATTTCAAGAAGTGTCAGATTTACTCTTTAATAGCATTACTAACGAAAACGAATATAAAAACAATTAATTTTTCATAAGAAATTTTTGTTCTATGGATATTCGTTTCATGCATAAACAGCATACGTATGAAGAATAAACAAAAAAAATTTTAATTTTGTTGAAGAAATTTTATATCAAGAAATGTCAGATTTACTCTTTAATAGCATTACTAATGAAAACGAACATAGAAAAAAATTAATTTTCCATAAGAAAGTTTTTTTCTATGGATATGCGTTTCATGCATAAACAGCATACGTATAAGGAATAAATTAAACAAAAATTTTCATTTTTTTGAAAAAATTTTATTTCAAGAAGTGTCAGATTTACTCTTTAATAGCATTACTAATGAAAACGAACATAAAAAAACAATTAATTTTTCATAAGAAATTTTTGTTCTATGGATGTGCGTTTCATGCATAAACAGCATACGTATGAAGAATAAATGAAAAAAATGTTCATTTTTTTGAAGAAATTTTATTTCAAGAAGTGTTAGATTTACTCTTTAATAGCATTACTAACGAACATAAAAACAATTAATTTTGCATAAGAAATTTTTGTTCTATGGATATGCGTTTCATGCATAAACAGCATACGTATGAAGAATAAACAAAAAAAATTTTAATTTTTTTGAAGAAATTTTATTTCAAGAAGTGTCAGATTTACTCTTTAATAGCATTACTAATGAAAACGAACATAAAAAAACAATTAATTTTTCATAAGAAATTTTTGTTCTATGGATGTGCGTTTCATGCATAAACAGCATAAGTATGAAGAATAAATGAAAAAAAAATTTCATATGTTTGAAGAAATTTTATTTCAAGAAGTGTCAGATTTACTCTTTAATAGCATTACTAATAAAATCGAACATAATAAACAATTAATTTTTCTTAAGAAAGTTTTGTTCTATGGATGTGCGTTTCATGCATAAACAGCATACGTATGAAGAATAAATGAAAAACGAGAAGGCAAAGCTAACTTCGACTGTGCCGAAGTTTTAATACACTTGAAAAACTTTACTCCAACTGATTTAACTGGAAAAATATATATAGGATTATAGATATCAGATATTTAAAATTTTTAAATCATTGATAATAAAAATTTGATACCATAAAAAAAACGTTTCTTAGTAAAACACATTTTCCGACCGATCGTTCCTATGGCAGCTATATGCTATAGTCATCCGATTTTGATAATTTTTTTCGAAATCATGTGAAAGCATATAAAACTAATACATACCAAGATTGGGGACGCTACGATAAAAAACAAAAAAGTTTTTCTCACTAGAAGTAGTTTTTTGACCGTCCGTTTATATGGCAGCTATATGCTATAGTCATCCGATTTTAATAAATTCTTTTAGAATTATGTGGAAACATATAAAACAAATATATACTACGATTGGAGACGCTACGATGGAAATCAAAAAAGTTTTTCTCACAAAGACTTATTTTTCGACCGATCGTTCCTATGGCAGCTATATGCTATAGTCATCCGATTTTGATACATTTTTCCAGAGTTATGTGAAAGCATATACAACTACCATATACCAAGATTAGTGACGCTACGATGGAAAACAAAAAAGTTTTTCTAACTAGAACTTGTTCTTAGACCGATCGTTCCTATGGCAGCTATAAGCTATAGTCATCCGATCCGGCCGGTTCCGACATATTAGTTGCGTGCAGTAAAAAGAAGACTCTGTGCGAAATTTCAGCTCGATAGCTTTAAAACTGAGAGACTAGTTCGCGTAGAAACAGACAGACAGACGGACAGACGGACAGACGAACGGACGGACAAACGGAATTGAGCTCAGCTCGTCGTCCTGATCAAGAATATATATAGTTTATGGGGTCGGAAATGAATATTTCTGTGCGTTACAAACTTCTGGGCAAAATTAATATACACTTTTCAAGTGTATAAAAATTGTTCATAATTTTGAAGAAATTTTTTTTCAAGAAGAGTCAGATTTACTCTTTAATAGCATTACTAATGAAAACGAACATAAAAAAATACATTTGTCGGAACCGGCCTGATCGGATGACTATATCATATAGCTGCCATAGGAACGATCGGTCCAAAAACTAGTTTTTGTGAGAAAAACTTTTTTATTTTCCATCTTAGCTTATATGCTTAGTTTTATATGCTTCCACACAATTCTGAAAAAATTTATTAAGATCGGATGACTATAGCATATAGCTGCCATATAAACGGTCGGTGCAAAAACTAGTTCTAGTGGAAACAACTTTTTTGTTTTTTTATTGTAGCGTCACCACTCGTGGTATATATTAGTTTTATATGCTTCCACACAATTCTGGAAAAATTTATAAAAATCGGATGACTACAGCATATAGCTGCCGTAGGAACGATCGGTCCAAAAACTAGTTCTATTGAGAAAAACTTTGTTTTTTCGATCGTAGCGTCACCAATCGTGGTATATATTAGTTTTAAAAGCTTCCACACAATTCTGGAAAAAGTTATAAAAATCGGATGACTATAGCATAGAGCTGCCATAGGAACCATCGGTCTAAAAACTAATTCTAGTGAGAAAAACTTATTTGTTATCAATGGTAGCGCCTTTCAAAAACTGCAAGGGTATTTAAGACGATTTTAGCCTTCTATTTTTTTGAAGAAATTTTATTTCAAGAAGTGTCAGATTTACTCCTTAATACCATTACTAATGAAAACGAACATAAAAAAAAATTAATTTCTCATAAGAAATTTTTGTTCTATGGATATGCGTTTCATGCATAAACAGCATACGTATGAAGAATAAATGAAAAATTTTTTTCATTTTTTTGAAGAAATTTTATTTCAATAAGTGTCAGATTTACTCTTTATTAGCATTACTAATGAAAACGAACATAAGAAATATTAATTTTTCATAAGAAATTGTTGCTCTATGTAAATGCGTTTCATGCATAAACAGCATACGTATGAAGAATAAATGAACATTTTTTTCATTTTTTTGAAGAAATTTTATTTCAAGAAGTGTCAGATTGACTCTTTATTAGCATTACTAATGAAAACGAACATACAAAAAAATTAATTTTTCATAAGAAAGTTTTGTTCTATGGATATGCGTTTCATGCATAAACAGCATACGTATGAAGAATAAATGAAAATTTTTTTTCATTTTTTTGAAGAAATGATATTTCAAGAAGTGTCAGATTAACTCTTTGATAGCATTAATAATGAAAACGAACATAAAAAAAATTTATTTTTCATAAGATATTTTTGTTCTATGGATATGCGTTTCATGCATAAACAGCATACGTATGAAGAATAAATGAAAACTTTTTGTAATTTTTTTGAAGAAATGTTATTTCAAGAAGTGTCAGATTAACTCTTTGATAGCATTAATAATGAAAACGAACATAAAAAAAATTAATTTTTCATAAGATATTTTTGTTCTATGGATATGCGTTTCATGCATAAACAGCATACGTATGAAGGATACATGAAAATTTTTTTTTTATTTTTTTGAAGAAATTTTATTTCAAGAAGTGCCAGATTTACACTTTAATAGCATTACTAATGAAAACGAACATAAAAAACAATTAATTTTTATACGAAATTTTTGTTCTATGGATATCCGTAAACAGCATACGTTTGAAGAATAAATGAAAAAAAATTTTCATTAACAGAACATATAGAACAATAGAACATAAAAAAAAAGTATTTTTTGATAAGAAATTTTTGTTCTATGGATATGCGTTTCATGCATAAACAGCATACGTCTGAAGAATAAATGAAAAAAATTTATTTCAAGAAGTGTCAGATTTACTCTTTAAAATCATTACTAATGAAAACAAACATAAAAAAATCATTTTTCATACGAAATTTTTGTTCTATGGATATGCGTTTCATGCATAAAAAGCATACTTATAAAGAATAAATGAAAAAAAAAATTTCATTTTTTTTGAGAAATTTTATTTCAAGAAGTGTCAGATTTACTCTTTAATAGCATTACTAACGAAAACGAACATAAAAACAATTAATTTTTCATTAGAAATTTTTGTTCTATGGATATGAGTTTCATGCATAAACAGCATACGTCTGAAGAATAAATGAAAAAAAATTTTCATTTTTTTGAAGAAATTTTATTTCAAGAAGTGTCAGTTTTATTCTTTAAAAGCATTACTAATACAAACGAACATAAGAACATACGTATAAAGAATATATAACAAATTTTTTTTCATTGTTTTGAAGAAATTTTATTTCAAGAAGTGTCAGATTTACTCCTTAATAGCATTACTAATGAAAACGAACATAAAAAAAATTAATTTTCATAAGAAATTTTTGTTCTATGGATATGCGTTTCATGCTTAACAGCATACGTATGAAGAATAAATGGAAAAAAATTTCATTTTTTTTGAAGAAATTTTATTTCAAGAAGTGTCAGATTTACTCTTTAATAGCATTACTAATGAAAACGAACATAAAAACAATTAATTTTTCATAAGAAATTTTTGTTCTATGGATATGCGTTTCATGCATAAACAGCATACGTATGAAGAATAAATGAAAAAAAAAATTTCATTTTTTTGAAGAAATTTTATTTCAAGAAGTGTCAGATTTACTCTTTAATAGCATTACTAATGAAAACGAACATAAAAAACAATTAATTTTTCATACGAAATTTTTGTTCTATGGATATGCGTTCAAAACAGCATACGTATGAAGAATAAATGAAAAAAAAATTTTAATTTTTTGAAGAAATTTTATTTCAAGAAGAGTCAGATTTACTCTTTTATAGCATTACTAATGAAAACGAACATAAAAAACAATTAATTTTATCATGCGTTTCGCCATACGTATAAAGAATAAATGAAAAAATTTTTTCATTTTTTTGAAGAAATTTTATTTCAAGAAGTGTCAGATTTACTCTTTAATAGCATTACTAATGAAAACGATCATAAAAAAAAATTAATTTTTCATAAGAAATTTTTGTTCTATGGATATGCGTTTCATGCATAAACAGCATACGTATGAAGAATAAATGAAAAAAAATTTCATTTTTTTGAAGAAATTTTATTTCAAGAAGTGTCAGATTTACTCTTTAATAGCATTACTAATGAAAACGAACATAAAAACAATTAATTTTTCATAAGAAATTTTTGTTCTATGGATATGCGTTTCATGCATAAACAGCATACGTATGAAGAATAAATGAAAAAAATTTTTCATTTTTTGAAGAAATTTTATTTCAAGAAGTGTCAGATTTACTCTTTAATAGCATTACTAATGAAAACGAACATAAAAAAAATTAATTTTTCATAAGAAATTTTTGTTCTATGGATATGCGTTTCATGCATAAACAGCATACGTATGAAGAATAAATGAAAAAAATTTTTCATTTTTTTGAAGAAATTTTATTTCAAGAAGTGTCAGATTTACTCTTTAATAGCATTACTAATGAAAACGAACATAAAAAAATTAATTGTTCTTAAGAAATTTTTGTTCTATGGATATGCGTTTCATGCATAAACAGCATACGTATGAAGAATAAATGAAAAAAAATTTCATTTTTTTGAAGAAATTTTATTTCAAGAAGTGTCAGATTTACTCTTTAATAGCATTACTAATGAAAACGAACATAAAAACAATTAATTTTTCATAATTTTGCAAGAAATGGAATAATTTTATTTCAAGAAGTGTCAGATTTACTCTTTGATAGCATTACTAATGAAAACGAACATAAAAAAAATTTATTTTTCATAAGATATTTTTGTTCTATGGATATGCGTTTCATGCATAAACAGCATACGTATGAAGAATAAATGAAAAAATTTTTTCATTTTTTTGAAGAAATTTTATTTCAAGAAGTGTCAGATTTACTCTTTAATAGCATTACTAATGAAAACGAACATAAAAAACAATTAATTTTTCATAAGAAATTTTTGTTCTATGGATATGCGTTTCATGCATAAACAGCATACGTATGAAGAATAAATGAAAAAAATTTTTCATTTTTTTGAAGAAATTTTATTTCAAGAAGTGTCAGATTTACTCTTTAATAGCATTACTAATGAAAACAAACATAAAAAAAATTAATTTTTCATAAGAAAGTTTTGTTCTATGGATATGCGTTTCATGCATAAACAGCATACGTATGAAGAATAAATGAAAAAAATTTTTCATTTTTTTGAAGAAATTTTATTTCAAGAAGTGTCAGATTTACTCTTTAATAGCATTACTAATGAAAACGAACATAAAAAAAATTAATTTTTCATAAGATATTTTTGTTCTATGGATATGCGTTTCATGCATAAACAGCATACGTATGAAGAATAAATGAAAAAAATTTTTCATTTTTTTGAAGAAATTTTATTTCAAGAAGTGTCAGATTTACTCTTTAATAGCATTACTAATGAAAACGAACATAAAAAACAATTAATTTTTCATACGAAATTTTTGTTCTATGGATATGCGTTTCATGCATAAACGGCATACGTCTGAAGAATAAATGAAAAAATTTTTCATTTTTTTGAAGAAATTTTATTTCAAGAAGTGTCAGATTTACTCTTTAATAGCATTACTAATGAAAACAAACATAAAAAAAATTAATTTTTCATAAGAAAGTTTTGTTCTATGGATATGCGTTTCATGCATAAACAGCATACGTATGAAGAATAAATGAAAAAAAATTTCATTTTTTTGAAGAAACTTTATTTCAAGAAGTGTCAGATTTACTCTTTAATAGCATTACTAATGAAAACGAACATAAAAAAAATTAATTTTTCATAAGATATTTTTGTTCTATGGATATGCGTTTCATGCATAAACAGCATACGTATGAAGAATAAATGAAAAAAAATTTTCATTTTTTTGAAGAAATTTTATTTCAAGAAGTGTCAGATTTACTCTTTAATAGCATTACTAATGAAAACGAACATAAAAAACAATTAATTTTTCATACGAAATTTTTGTTCTATGGATATGCGTTTCATGCATAAACAGCATACGTATGAAGAATAAATGAAAAAAAATTTTCATTTTTTTGAAGAAATTTATTCAAGAACATATAGAACAATAGAACATAAAAAAAAATTAATTTTTGATAAGAAATTTTTGTTCTATGGATATGCGTTTCATGCATAAACAGCATACGTCTGAAGAATAAATGAAAAAAAAATTTATTTCAAGAAGTGTCAGATTTACTCTTTAAAATCATTACTAATGAAAACGAACATAAAAAAATTAATTTTCATACGAAATTTTTGTTCTATGGATATGCGTTTCATGCATAAAAAGCATACTTATAAAGAATAAATGAAAAAAAAATTTCATTTTTTTTGAGAAATTTTATTTCAAGAAGTGTCAGATTTACTCTTTAATAGCATTACTAATGAAAACGAACATAAATACAATTAATTTTTCATTAGAAATTTTTGTTCTATGGATATGAGTTTCATGCATAAACAGCATACGTCTGAAGAATAAATTAAAAAAAATTTTTCATTTTTTGGAGAAATTTTATTTCAAGAAGTGTCAGATTTACTCTTTAATAGCATTACTAATAAAAACGAACATAAAAAACAATTAATTTTTCATAAGAAAGTTTTGTTCTATGATATGCGTTTCATGCATAAACAATATTTATAAAATTTCATTGTTTTGAAGAAATTTTATTTCAAGAATTGTCAGATTTACTCTTTAATAGCATTACTAATGAAAACGAACATAAAAAAAATTAATTTTTCATTAGAAATGTTTGTTCTATGGATATGCGTTTCATGCTTAAACAGCATACGTATGAAGAATAAATGGAAAAAAAATTTTATTTTCTTTGAAGAAATTTTATTTCAAGAAGTGTCAGATTTACTCTTTAATAGCATTACTAATGAAAACGAACATATAAAACAATTAATTTTTCATAAGAAATTTTTCTTCTATGGATATGCGTTTCATGCATAAACAGCATACGTATGAAGAATAAATGGAAAAAAAATTTTATTTTCTTTGAAGAAATTTTATTTCAAGAAGTGTCAGATTTACTCTTTAATAGCATTACTAATGAAAACGAACATATAAAACAATTAATTTTTCATACGAAATTTTTGTTCTATGGATATGCGTTTCATGCATAAACAGCATACGTTTGAAGAATAAATGAAAAAAAATTTTAATATTTTTGAAGAAATTTTATTTCAAGAAGAGTCAGATTTACTCTTTTATAGCATTACTAATGAAAACGAACATAAAAACATACATTTTTCATAAGAAATCAGAATAAATGAAAAATTTTTTTTTCATTGTTTTTTTTTTGAAGAAATTTTATTTCAAGAAGTGTCAGATTTACTCTTTAATAGCATTACTAATGAAAACGAACATAAAAAAATAATTAATTTTTCATAAGAAATTTTTTTCTTCTATGGATATGCGTTTCATGCATAAACAGCATACGTATGAAGAATAAATGAAAAAAAAATTTCATTTTTTGAAGAAATTTTATTTCAAGAAGTGTCAGATTTACTCTTTAATAGCATTACTGATGAAAACGAACATAAAAACAATTAATTTTCATAAGAAATTTTTCTTCTATGGATATGCGTTTCATGCATAAACAGCATACGTATGAAGAATAAATGAAAAAAATTTTTCATTTTTTTGAAGAAATTTTATTTCAAGAAGTGTCAGATTTACTCTTTAATAGCATTACTAATAAAAACGAACATAAAAAAAATTAATTTTTCATAAGAAATGTTTGTTCTATGGATATGCGTTTCATGCATAAACAGCATACGTATGAAGAATAAATGAAAAAAATTTTCATTTTTTGAAGAAATTTTATTTCAAGAAGTGTCAGATTTACTCTTTAATAGCATTACTAATGAAAACGAACATAAAAAACAATTAATTTTTCATAAGAAAGTTTTGTTCTATGGATATGCGTTTCATGCATAAACAGCATACGTATGAAGAATAAATGAAAATAAATGTTCATTTTTTTGAAGAAATTTTATTTCTAGAAGTGTCAGATTTGCTCTTTAATAGCATTACTGATGAAAACGAACATAAAAAACAATTAATTTTTCATAAGAAAGTTTTGTTCTATGGATATGCGTTTCATGCATGAACAGCATACGTCTGATGAAGAATAAATGAAAAAATTTTCTTTTTGAAGAAATTTTATTTCAGAATTCATTTTTCTTTAAAAC
Source organism: Lordiphosa mommai (assembly GCA_018904225.1). Classification (NCBI taxonomy): domain Eukaryota; kingdom Metazoa; phylum Arthropoda; class Insecta; order Diptera; family Drosophilidae; genus Lordiphosa; species Lordiphosa mommai. The sequence goes on along the minus strand of JAEIFT010000208.1, from coordinate 314,745 downwards.
ATTATAATAAACGAAAACGAGAAGGCAAAAAAGCTAACTTCGACTGTGCCGAAGTTTTAATACACTTGAAAAACTTTACTCCAACTGATTTAACTGGAAAAATATATATAGGATATAGATATCAGATATTTTAAATTTTTAAATCATTGATAATAAAAATTTGATACCATAAAAAAAAACTTTTCTTAGTAAAACACATTTTCCGACCGATCGGTCCTATGGCAGCTATATGCTATAGTCATCCGATTTTGATAAATTTTTTCAAAATTATGTAAAAGCATATAAAACTAATATATACCAAGATTGGGGACGCTACGATAAAAAACAAAAAAGTTTTTCTCACTAGAAGTAGTTTTTTGACCGACCGTTTATATGGCAGCTATATGCTATAGTCATCCGATTTTGATACATTTTTCCAGAATTGTGTGGAAACATATAAAACAAATATATACCAAGATTGGAGACGCTACGATGGAAATCAAAAAAGTTTTTCCCACAAAGAACTTATTTTTTAGAGCGTATCGTTCCTATGGCAGCTATATGCTATAGTGATCCGATTTTGATACATTTTTCCAGAATTATGTGGAAGCATATAAAACTAACATATACCAAGATTAGTGACGCTACGATGGAAAACAAAAAAGTTTTTCTAACTAGAACTGGTTCTTAGACCGATCGTTCCTATGGCAGCTATATGATATAGTCACCCGATCCGGCCGGTTCCGACATATTAGTTGCGTGCAGTAAAAAGAAGACTATGTGCAAAATTTCAGCTCGATAGCTTTAAAACTGAGAGACTAGTTCGCGTAGAAACAGACAGACAGACAGACGGACAGACAGACAGACAGACGGACAGACGGACAGACAGACGCCGACAAACGGACGGAAAACCGAAAATGAACTCGGCTCGTCGTCCTGATCAAGAATATATATAGTTTATGGGGTCGGAAATGAATATTTCTATGCGTTACAAACTTCTGGGCAAAATTAATATACACTTTTCAAGTGTATAAAAAAATTATTCATTTTTTTGAAGAAATTTTATTTCAAGAAGTGTCAGATTTACTCTTTAATAGCATTACTAAAACGAACATAAAAACAATTAATTTTTCATACGAAATTTTGTTAATATGCTTCATAAAAATATTGAAAGAAAATGAGTTTCTGTGTTTTTCTTTTTTCGTTAAAAATTTTTGAAGAAATTTTATTTCAAGAAGTGTCAGATTTACTCTTTAATAGCATTACTAATGAAAACGAACATAAAAAAAATTAATTTTTCATAAGAAATGTTTGTTCTATGGATATGCGTTTCATGCATAAACAGCATACGTATGAAGAATAAATGAAAAAAAAATTCATTTTTTTGAAGAAATTTTATTTCAAGAAGTGTCAGATTTACTCTTTAATAGCATTACTAATGAAAACGAACACAAAAAACAATTAATTTTTCATACGAAATTTTTGTTCTATGGATATGCGTTTCATGCATAAACAGCATACGTTTGAAGAATAAATGAAAAAAAAATTTCAATTTTTTTGAAGAAATTTTATTTCAAGAAGAGTCAGATTTACTCTTTCATAGCATTACTAATGAACAACGAACATAAAAAAAAATTAATTTTGCATAAGAAATTTTTGTTCTATGGATATGCGTTCATGCATGAATAGTATACGTATGAAGAATATATGAAAAAACGAGAAGGCAAAAAAGCTAACTTCGACTGTGCCGAAGTTTTAATACACTTGAAAAACTTTACTCCAACTGATTTAACTGGAAAAATATATATAGGATATAGATATCAGATATTTTAAATTATTAAATCATTGATAATAAAAATTTGATAGCATAAAAAAAAACTTTTCTTAGTAAAACACATTTTCCGACCGATCGGTCCTATGGCAGCTATATGATATAGTCATCCGATTTTGATAAATTTTTTCAAAATTATGTAAAAGCATATAAAACTAATATATACCAAGATTGGGGACGCTACGATAAAAAACAAAAAAGTTTTCCTCACAAGAAGTAGTTTTTTGACCGACCGTTTATATGGCAGCTATATGCTATAGTCATCCGATTTTGATACATTTTTTCAGAATTGTGTGGAAACATATAAAACAAATATATGCTACGATTGGAGACGCTACGATGGAAATCAAAAAAGTTTTTCCCACAAAGACTTATTTTTCGAGCGATCGTTCCTATGGCAGCTATATGCTATAGTGATCCGATTTTGATACATTTTTCCAGAATTATGTGGAAGCATATTAAACTAATATATACCAAGATCAGTGACGCTACGATGGAAAACAAAAAAGTTTTTCTAACCAGAACTAGTTCTTAGACCGATCGTTCCTATGGCAGCTATATGACATATTCACCCGATCCGGCCGGTTCCGACATATTAGTTGCGTGCAGTAAAAAGAAGACTATGTGCAAAATTTCAGCTCGATAGCTTTAAAACTGAGAGACTAGTTCGCGTAGAAACAGACAGACAGACGGACAGACAGACGGACAGACGGACAGACGGACAGACGGACGGACGGACAGACGGAATTGAACTCAGCTCGTCGTCCTGATCAAGAATATATATAGTTTATGGGGTCGGAAATGAATATTTCTATGCGTTACAAACTTCTGGGCAAAATTAATATACACTTTTCAAGTGTATAAAAATTTCATTTTTTTGAAGAAATTTTATTTGAAGAAGTGTCAGATTTACTCTTTAATAGCATTACTAACGAAAACGAACATAAAAACAATTAATTTTTCATAAGAAATTTTTGATCTATGGATATGCGTTTCATGCATAAACAGCATACGTCTGAAGAATAAATGAAACAATTTTTCATTTTTTGAAGAAATTTTATTTCAAGAAGTGTCAGATTTATTCTTTAAAAGCATTACTAATACAAACGAACATAAAAAATTAATTTTCATAAGAAATTTTTCTCCTATGGATATGCGTTTCATGCATAAACAGCATACGTATGAAGAATAAATGAAAAAAAATGTTTCATTGTTTTGAAAAATTTTATTTCAAGAAGTGTCAGATTTACTCTTTAATAGCATTACTAACGAAAACGAACATAAAAACAATTAATTTTTCATAAGAAATTTTTGATCTATGGATATGCGTTTCATGCATAAACAGCATACGTATGAAGAATAAATGAAACAATTTTTCATTTTTTGAAGAAATTTTATTTCAAGAAGTGTCAGATTTATTCTTTAATAGCATTACTAATAAAAACGAACATAAAAAACAATTAATTTTTCATAAGAATTTTTTTTCTATGGATATGCGTTTCATGCATAAACAGCATACGTATGAAGAATAAATGAAAAATATTTTAATTTTTTGAAGAAATTTTATTTCAAGAAGTGTCAGATTTACTCTTTAATAGCATTACTAATGAAAACGAACATTCAAAAAAATTTATTTTTCATAAGAAAGTTTTGTTCTATGGATATGCGTTTAATGCATAAACAGCATATGTATGAAGAATAAATGAAAAAAAATTTCATTTGTTTGAAGAAATTTTATTTCAAGAAGTGTCAGATTTACTCCTTAAGAAAAAAAATTCTGGTGGTCAGGAGGTTCTGCTAAACACTCGTGGTAACAAAAAATTTTCATTTTTGAAGAAATTTTCAGGTGTCAGATTTAATAGCATTACTTATAAAAACGAACATAAAAAACAATTAATTTTTCATAAGAAATTTTTTTTCTATGGATATGCGTTTCATGCATAAACAGCATACGTATGAAGAATAAATGAAAAATTTTTTCATTTTTTGAAGAAATTTTATTTCAAGAAGTGTAGAACTAGTTTTTAGACTTACCCTTTATATGACAGCTATATGATATAGTCATCCAATTTTTATAAATTTTTCCTGTATTATGTGAAAGCATATAAAACTAACATATACCAAGTTTGGTGACGCTACGATGGAAAACAAAAAAGTTTTTCTAACTAGAACTGGTTCTTAGACCGATCGTTCCTATGGCAGCTATATGATATAGTCATCCGATCCGGCCGGTTCCGACATATTAGTTGCGTGCAGTAAAAAGAAGACTCTGTGCAAAATTTCAGCTCGATAGCTTTAAAACTGAGAGACTATTTCGCGTAGAAACAGACAGACGGACAGACAGACAGACAGACGGACGGACAAACGGAAATGAACTCAGCTCGTCGTCCTGATCAAGAATATATATAGTTTATGGGGTCGGAAATGAATATTTCTATGCGTTACAAACTTCTGGGCAAAATTAATATACACTTTTCAAGTGTATAAAAATTAATTTTCATAAGAAATTTTTGTTCTATGGATATGCTTTTCATGCATAAACAGCATACGTATGAAGAATAAATTTAAAAAAAAATGTAATTTTTTTTGAAGAAATTTTATTTCAAGAAGTGTCAGATCTACTCTTTAATAGCATTACTAATGAAAACGAACATAAAAAAAATTAATTTTTCATACGAAATTTTTGTTCTATGGATATGCGTTTCATGCATAAACAGCATACGTCTGAAGAATAAATGAAAAAAATTTTTCATTTTTTTAAGAAATTTTATTTCAAGAAGTGTCAGATTTATTCTTTAAAAGCATTACTAATACAAAACGAACATAAAAAAATTAATTTTCATAAGATATTTTTGTTCTATGGATATGCGTTTCATGCATAAACAGCATACGTATGAAGAATAAATTAAAAAAAATGTTTATTTTTTTGAAGAAATTTTATTTCAAGAAGTGTCAGATCTACTCTTTAATAGCATTACTAATGAAAACGAACATAAAAAACAATTAATTTTTCATACGAAATTTTTTGTTCTATGAGCGGATATCCGTAAACAGCATACGTTTGAAGAATATATGAAAAAAATTTAAATTTTTGAAGAAATTTTATTTCAAGAAGAGTCAGATTTACTCTTTCATACATTACTAATAAAAACGAACATAAAAAAAAAAAAAAATTTTTCTTGAATACAATTTTTGCATTGTTTTGAAGAAATTTTATTTCAAGAAGTGTCAGATTTACTCTTTAATAGCATTACTAATGAAAACGATCATAAAAAAATTAATTTTCATAAGAAATTTTTCTTCTATGGATATGCGTTTCATGCATAAACAGCATACGTATGAAGAATAAATGAAAAACGAGAAGGCAAAGCTAACTTCGACTGTGCCGAAGTTTTAATACACTTGAAAAACTTTACTCCAACTGATTTAACGGAAAAATTTTTTAGGATAGCGATACCAGATATTTTAAATTATTAAACCATTGATAATAAAAATTTGCTAGCATAAGAAAAACTTTCTTTTAGTAAAACACATTTTCCGACCGATCGGTCCTATGGCAGCTATATGATATAGTTATCCGATTTTGATAAATTTTTCCAGAATTATGTAAAAGCATATAAAACTAATATATACCAAGATTGGGGACGCTACGATGGAAAAACAAAAAAGTTTTCCTCACAAGAAGTAGTTTTTGGACCGATCGTTTATATGGCAGCTATATGCTATAGTCATCCGATTTTGATACATTTTTCCAGAATTGTGTGGAATCATATAAAACAAATATATGCTACGATTGGAGACGCTACGATGGAAATCAAAAAAGTTTTTCCCACTATAACTTATTTTTTGAGTGACCGTTTATATGGCAGCTATATGCTATAGTGATCCGATTTTGATACATTTTTCCAGAATTATGTGGAAGCATATTAAACTTTTATATACCAAGATTGGTGACGCTACGATGGAAAAACAAAAAAGTTTTTCTAACCAGAACTAGTTTTTAGACCGATCGTTCCTATGGCAGCTATATTATATTGTCATCCGATCCGGCCGGTTCCGACAAACGTGTTGCGTGCATTTGTAAAAAGAAGACTTTGTGCAAAATTTGGCTCAGATAGCTTTAAAACTGAGGGACTAGTTCGCGTAGAAACAGACGGACAGACGGACAGACGGACGGACGACGGACGGACGGACAGACGGAAATGAACTCAGCTCGTCGTCCTGATCAAGAATATATATAGTTTATGGGGTCGGAAATGAATATTTCTATGCGTTACAAACTTCTGGGCAAAATTAATATACACTTTTCAAGTGTATAAAAAATTTCATTTTTTTGAAGAAATTTTATTTCAAGAAGTGTCAGATTTACTCTTTAATAGCATTACTAATGAAAACGAACATAAAAAACAATTAATTTTTCATACGAAATTTTTGTTCTATGGATATGCGTTTCATGCATAAACAGCATACGTATAAAGAATAAATGAAAAAAAAATTTCATTTTTTTGAAGAAATTTTATTTCAAGAAGTGTCAGATTTACTCTTTAATAGCATTACTAATGAAAACGAACATAAAAAAAATTAATTTTTCATAAGATATTTTTGTTCTATGGATATGCGTTTCATGCATAAACAGCATACGTATGAAGAATACATGAAAAAAATTTTTCATTTTTTTTAAGAAATTTTATTTCAATAAATGTCAGATTTACTCTTTATAAGCATTACTAATGAAAACGAACATAAAAAAAATTAATTGTTCTTACGAAATTTTTGTTCTATGGATATGCGTTTCATGCATAAACAGCATACGTATGAAGAATAAAAAAAAAAATTTTTCATTTTTTTGAAGAAATTTTATTTCAAGAAGTGTCAGATTTACTCTTTAATAGCATTACTAATGAAAACGAACATACAAAAAAATTAATTTTTCATAAGAAAGTTTTGTTCTATGGATATGCGTTTCATGCATAAACAGCATACGTATAAAGAATAAATGAAAAAAAAATTTCATTTTTTTGAAGAAATTTTATTTGAAGAAGTGTCAGATTTACTCTTTAATAGCATTACTAACGAAAACGAACATAAATACAATTAATTTTTCATAAGAAATTTTTGTTCTATGGATATGCGTTTCATGCATAAACAGCAAACGTCTGAAGAATAAATGAAAAAATTTTTTTAATTTTTTGAAGAAATTTTATTTCAAGAAGTGTCAGATTTATTCTTTAAAAGCATTACTAATACAAACGAACATAAAAAAATTAATTTTTCATAAGAAATTTTTGTTCTATGGATATGCGTTTCATGCATAAACAGCATACGTATGAAGAATAAATGAAAAAAATATTTTAATTTTTTTGAAGAAATTTTATTTCAAGAAGTGTCAGATTTACTCTTTAATAGCATTAATAATGAAAACGAACATAGCAAACAATTAATTTTTCGTAAGAAAATTTTGTTCTATGGATATGCGTTTCATGCATAAACAGCATACGAAGAATAAATGAAAAAAATTTTAATTTTTTTGAAGAAATTTTATTTCAAGAAGTGTCAGATTTACTCTTTAATAGCATTACTAATGAAAACGAACATTCAAAAAAATTTATTTTTCATAAGAAAGTTTTGTTCTATGGATATGCGTTTAATGCATAAACAGCATATGTATGAAGAATAAATGAAAAAAAATTTCATTTGTTTGAAGAAATTTTATTTCAAGAAGTGTCAGATTTACTCTTTAATAGCATTACTAATGAAAACGAACATACAAAAATATTAATTTTTCATAAGAAAGTTGTGTTTTATGGATATGCGTTTCATGCATAAACAGCATACGTATGAAGAATAAACAAAACAAAGTTTTTTCATTTTTTTGAAGAAATTTTATTTCAAGAAGTGTCAGATTTACTCTTTAATAGCATTACTTATAAAAACGAACATAAAAAACAATTAATTTTTCATAATAAATTTTTGTTCTATGGATATGCGTTTCATGCATAAACAGCATACGTATGAAGAATAAATGAAACACAATTTTATATCCTTGCAGAGGGTATATTAAAATTGTCACGATGTTAGTAACGCAGTGAAGGAAGCATTTCCGACCACATAAAGTACTTATATTTTTGATCAGCATGACGAGCTGAGTTTATTTCCGTTTGTCCATCTGTCCGTCCGTCCGTCTGTTTCTATGCTATCTTCTCCCTCAGTTTTAAAGCTGTCTTGGCCAAACTTTGCAAAAAGTCTTGAAATACAAATGCGCTGCACATTTGTCGCAACCGGCCGGATCGGATGACTATATCATATAGCTGCCATAGCAACGATCGGTCCAAAAACTAGTTTTTGTGAGAAAAACTTTTTTTATTTCCATCTTAGCTGCACCAATCGTGGTATATATTAGTTTTATATGCTTCCCCACAATTCTGGAAAAATTTGTCAAAATCGGATGACTATAGCATATAGCTGCCATATAAACGGTCGGTGCAAAAACTAGTTCTAGAAAGAAAAACTTTTTTGTTTTCCATCGTAGCATCACCAATCATGGTATACTTTAGTTTCATTTACTTACCCAGAATTCTGAAAAAATTTATAAAAATCGGATGACTATATAGCTGCCGTGGGAACGATCGGTCCAAAAACTAGTTCTAATGAGAAAAACTTTTTTATTTTCCATCGAAGCGTAACCAATCGTGGTATATATTAGTTTTATATGCTTTCACACAATTCTGGAAAAATTTATAAAAATCGGATGACTATAGCATATAGCTGACATATAAACGGTCGGTTCAAAAACTAGTTCTAGTGGGAAAAACTTTTTTGTTTTTTATTGTAGCGTCACCAATCGTGGTATATATTAGTTTTATATGCTTCCACACAATTCTGGAAAAATGTATCGAAATCGGACGACTATAGTATATAGCTGCCATAGGAACCTTCGGTCTAAAAACTAATTCTAGTGAGAAAAACTTTTTTGTTTTCCATCGTAGCGTCACCAATCGTGGTATATATTAGTTTTATATGCTTTTACACAATTCTGAAAAATTGATCAAAATCGGATGACTATAGCATATAGCTGCCATAGGAACGATCGGTCTAAAAACTAATTCTAATGAGAAAAACTTTTTTGTTATCAATGGTAGCGCCTTTCAAAAACTGCAAGGGTATTTAAAACATCGGCGTAGCCGATGCTAGCCTTCTATTTTTTTGAAGAAATTTTATATCAAGAAGTGTCAGATTTACTCTTTAATAGCATAACTAACGAAAACGAACATAAAAACAATTAATTTTTCTTAAGAAATTTTTGTTCTATGGATATGCGTTTCATGCATAAACAGCATACGTATGAAGAATAAATGAAACATAAATTTTCATTTTTTTGAAGAAATTTTATTTCAAGAAGTGTCAGATTTACTCTTTAATAGCATTACTAATGAAAACGAACATAAAAAACAATTAATTTTTCATAAGAAATTTTTGTTCTATGGATATGCGTTTCATGCATAAACAGCATACGTATGAAGAATATATGAAAAAAATTTTCATTTTTTTGAAGAAATTTTATTTCAAGGTGTGTCAGATTTACTCTTTAATAGCATTACTAATGAAAACGAACAACAAAAAAATTAATTTTTCATAAGAAAGTTTTGTTCTATGGATCTGCGTTTCATGCATAAGCAGCATACTTATGAAGAATATATGAAAAAAATTTTCATTTTTTTAAAGAAATTTTATTTCAAGAAGTGTCAGATTTACTCTTTAATAGCATTACTAATGAAAACGAACATACAAAAAAATTAATGTTTCATAAGAAAGTTTTGTTCTATGGATCTGCGTTTCATGCATAAACACCATACGTATGAAGAAAAAATGAAAAAAATTTAATTTTTTTGAAGAAATTTTATTTCAAGAAGTGTCAGATTTACTCTTTAATAGCATAACTAATGAAAACGAACATAAAAAAAATAAATTTTTAATAAGAAATTTTTGTTCTATGGATATGCGTTTCATGCATAACAGCATACGTATGGAGAATAAATGAACAAAACTTTTTAATTTTTTTGAAGATATTTTATTTCAAGAAGTGTCAGACTTACTCTTTAATAGCATTACTAATGAAAACGAAAATAAAAAAAAAAATTAATTTTTCATAAGAAATTTTTGTTCTATGGATATGCGTTTCATGCATAACAGCATACGTATGGAGAATAAATGAACAAAAATTTTTAATTTTTTTGAAGATATTTTATTTCAAGAAGTGCCAGACTTACTCTTTAATAGCATTACTAATGAAAACGAACATACAAAATAATTAATTTTTCATAAGAAAGTTTTGTTCTTTGGATATGCGTTTTATGCATAAACAGCATACGTATGAAGAATAAATGAACAAAATGTTTTCCTTTTTATAACCTTGCAGATGGTCTATTAAAATTGTCACGATGTTTGTAACGCAGTGAAGGAAGCATTTCCGACTACATAAAGTATATATATTCTTGATCAGCATGACGAGCTGAGTTCATTTCCGTTTGTCCGTCCGTCCGTCAGTTTCTATGCTATCTCCTCCCTCAGTTTTAAAGCTATCTTGACCAAACTTTGCATAAAGTCTTTAAATACAAATTCACTGCACATTTGTCGGAACCGGCCGGATCTGATGACTATATCATATAGCTGCCATAGAAACGATCGGTCCAAAAACTAGTTTTTGTGAGAAAAACTTTGTTATTTTCCATTTTAGCTGCACCAATCGTGCTATATATTAGTTTTATATGCTTCCACACAATTCTGGAAAAATTTATCAAAATCGGATGACTATAGCATATAGCTGCCATATAAACGGTCGGTGCAAAAACTAGTTCTAGAAAGAAAAACTTTTTTGTTTTCCATTGTAGCATCACCAATCATGGTATATATTAGTTTCATATACTTCCACACAATTCTGGAAAAATTTATAAAAATCGGATGACTATAGCAGCTATAGCTTCCGTAGGAACGATCGGTCCAAAAACTTGTTCTAATGAGAAAAACTTTTTTATTTTCCATCGTAGCGTCACCAATCGTGGTATATATTAGTTTTAAATGCATGACTATAGCATATAGCTGCCATAGGAACCATCGGTCTTAAAACTAATTCTAGTGAGAAAAACTTTTTTGTTATCAATGGTAGCGCCTTTCAAAAACTGCAAGGGTATTTAAAACATCGGCGTAGCCGATGTTAGCCTTCTATTTTTTGGAAGAAATTTTATTTCAAGAAGTGTCAGAATTAGTCTTTAATAGTATTACTAATAAAAACGAACATAAAAAATATTAATTTTTCATAAGAAATTTTTGTTCTATGTATATGCGTTTCATGCATAAACAGCATACGTCTGAAGAATAAATGAAAACAAATTTTAATTTTTTTGAAGAAATTTTATTTCAAGAAGTGTCAGACTTACTCTTTAATAGCATTACTAATGAAAACGAACATACAAAAAAATTAATTTTTCATAAGAAAGTTTTATTCTATGGATATGCGTTTCATGCATAACAGCATACGTATGAAGAATAAATGAAAAAATTTTTTTAATTTTTTTGAAGAAATTTTATTTCAAGAAGTGTCAGATTTACTCTTTAATAACATTACTAATGAAAACGAACATACAAAAAAATTAATTTTTCATAAGAAAGTTTTGTTCTATGGATCTGCGTTTCATGCATAAACAGCATACGTATGAAGAATATATGAAAAAAACTTTCTTTTTTTGAAGAAATTTGATTTCCAGAAGTGTCAGATTTACTTTTTAATAGCATTACTAATGAAAACGAACATAAAAACCAATTCTTGTTTCATAAGAAATTTTTGTTCGATGGATATGCGTTTCATGCATAAACTGCATACGTATGAAGAATTATTGAAAAAAAATTTAATTTTTTTGAAGAAATTTTATTTCAAGAAGTGTCAGATTTACTCTTAAATAGCATTACTAATGAAAACAAACATACACAAAAATTAATTTTTCATAACAAATTTTTGTTCTATGGATATGCGTTTCATGCATAAACAGCATACGTGTGAAGAATATATGAAAAAAAGTTGAATTTTTTTAAAGAAATTTTATTTCAAAATGTGTCAGATTTACTCTTTAATAGCATTACTAATGAAAACGAACATACAAAAAAATTAATTTTTCATAAGAAAGTTTTGTTCTATGGATATAGTTCAGTGTAGGGCGCGTCCGTATAGCGTGTGCATATGAAAGGCCTCAGTTGCAGCGACTTCGCTCACATACAGCATACGAACGTTTCGCTGCTGTCGACTTCGTATCGGCCGCCACGCACACATACATAGCTAAAATATGATAGTATTGTGTGCCCTGCACTGATATAGTTATGTGAAGGGCTCTCCTTGGCACTTCGGGTGGTGCGGCTGCTTGGGCGCACCGAGATTGGAGTAGCTGCGACCTCGTCGTCGCTAGCAAGCACTGATCCGGAGAGTTGATATCCGGAGAAGTGTGATATCGGATGTTACCTAATCCGGTGTCGGAGATTTAAGAATCCGATGTCGGGGATATTGGAACCCGAATTAAAATAGCAAGCAAGTTCTTATTGCTTAAACTTATATAACTTTATTGAACTAGGTTCGATGGTGGTCGCTTACTGACTAACTTAGATGGTAAGCTTACAAGCAAGCGAAGCTTAAAGATTATAAAGCTTGATAGCGGAAGCTTGCTTTGAAAAGTTCGTTGGTTAATATATATAATAATATATATGATTAATATATATGACTCCCCCAGCACAAGTTTCGGCAATATTTTTGTTATTAATAATCTAAAATATTTACGAATCGAAAGATTATAAGTTTACATTTTGACATTTGAATTTTCTTTTAACCTGATCTTTGTAAATTTTTTTTGGCGGGATGTCATTAGATAGTAAATAGTTTCCCTCTGGTTTGAAGTTTTCTATTTGTTTGTATATTGGTTTCGATTTGCCAACTTCATTGTTTTTTACGAATTCGTTTTCGAATTTTTGAGTTTCTTGGTTAGAATGCTTTAAATTAGTTTTTTCTTTATTAATTGCCATCTTTAGAGATATTTTATAAATATCCTCGATCGAAATAAAGTTATTTAGAAAATCTATTGGTTTAGCATTTGTACTGCTGTGGTTTGAATTGTTGTAGAAGAGTATTGCCTTAAAAACTTTTTCTTGTACGGTATCAGAGTTATTTGGATCTGCATTAAACAATCTCATGTGCTCGTTTAAAGTTTGATGCAATCTTTCGATATCGGAGTTTCCGGTTTTTTTTATGTGTTGTAAAATGTATTTGAACATCGTTATCCAGCAGAAACTGTTTGATTGCTATTATGTTGAATTCGTTATCAGTTACAATTTTGTTTGGCTTTCCTAAATATTGAATTCTACACTTAATTGCGTTAAGTAATGAGATCCACGATCTGTCTTTTAAATGCTGGACTGTTGAATATTTGATTAGTTCGTCGATGGTAGTTAGATACATTATATTCCTTTGTGGATACCAAATATCCATATGAATTAATTCGTTTTGATTGGTGGGCGTCTCTGTTATATTAAGGTTGTATTTTATCGGGTGCCGATCATATTTAGCTAAGTTACAAACTCGACAATTATTTATATATTTTTGGATTTCTTTTAGCAAATTAGGATAATAGAAAAGCTGCCTAATGACATGGAAAATTTCGCTTATACCTCTGTGATTGTTTTTAAGATGTTCTTTTTCAATTATTTGTAATATTTTTTCCTTATCAATTATGTCTTTTAATAATATGCATGACTTTAATATTCTTAGATTTAAGTTGTTGGCAAAATACTGTCTATAATTTTCTTGAAATTTTAGGTATAGGTCCTTGTCTTCACAATACACCGCGACAAGTCCTTTTTCGGGTAGTATATCTTGCATTGATTTTAAAATGTTTCTGGTTTACCATTCGTTGTTAATATATGTCGTAGTTTTTTCTTATACAAAATTTTTGTGGTATGCGATTCATTTTTCCCTGCGAGAATTAATATTTGAATTTTAAAAATATTGAGACATTTTTCAGAAATTTTTATATAGTTACGGTCATCGGACTCTGCACTATGAACTGTTTCTGAGTCGTACGATTCGCTTGTAAATAAGTGAATTAAATCTTTGACTAAATCTTCTTCTACACCAACGTTTAATATTTCGGACTCCGTACTCCGGACATCGAAAAAAAATATGTCAGTATTATCGATATGGATTGTTGTGTCCAAATGGTCTTCACATTCTTCGTTATCTGGCTCTACTATTCTACTGAGACCATCCGCTAATGCATTCTACTTGCCTTTTATAAAATTTAACTCAAAATAATTTTAAATTCGGCTCTTTTAGATTATTTAGCCAAACTAAAGGTCTATGATCGGTTTTTATTATAAACTTTCTGCCGTATACATAGTATTTAAAGTGTTTTGTGGCCCAATATATGGCTAAAAGTTCTTTTTCTATCGTGCTGTAATTTAGTTCGTGGGACTTTAGCGTTCGGCTAGCGTAGCAAATAACCTTATTATCCTGCATAAGGACGGCACCAAGCGCATTATAACTAGCATCTGTGACAAGAGAAAATTTTTTTTGAAGGTCTGGGAACCCAACTATTGGCTCGCTCGTAATTAGTAGTTTCAATTTATCGAAAGCTTCTATATAATCCTCATAGCGTATATTCACTTTCATATTTTTCTTCAAATACTTTATAAGAGGTTGTGCGATTTTGGAATAATCTTTTATATATCGTCTTAGATAGCCCATCATTCCCAGAAATCTTTTAATCTGTTTTTGATTTGACGGTAGTTGTATCCTGTTAATTGCATCAACCTTTTTTTTGCAAGGCTTTAGGCCCTCTGAGTTAATGACATGCCCTAAAAATTCGATCTCCGTCTTCGCAAACTGACATTTGTCGACCTGGAGCTTAAGGTTTGCTTCAAAAGGCATTCAAAGATTGTAATGATGTGTTCAACATGTTCTTCCAAGTTTTTAGAAAATATGAGAACATCATCCCATGTATACCAAGCATATGCGACCTATGTATGGACTTAATAAAGTGTTCATGAGCCGCTGGAATGTGGAAGGAGCGTTTCGTAAGCCGAATGGCATACGTAAAAATTCGAAATGACCATTCGAAGTGGATAATGCAGTCTTTTTCACATCATCAGGACTCATTTCTATTTGATAGAACCCTTTTGCAAGGTCTTAAGTTGTGAACAACTTGCATCCTCCAAGTTTATCAAAGATGTCTTCTATGTTCGGTATGGGAAAGCGATCTTCGATCGTTTCTTCGACGACTAACCGCCATTTTTCAACGTTCGAGAAATCCATCTTTTTTTGGACCACCCATAATGGGCTATTGTACGGGCTATTCGAGTGCCTTATTATTCCCTGACGGAGCATTTCATCTATTTGCCGATCAACCTCCTCTTTATGTATCTCGGGATACTTATAGCTTTTTGAATATATTGGTATTGTACTTTTAGTAGTGATTTTGTGCTTAATTGCACTCGTGAATGTCAAGTTCTGGCCTTCTTTATAAAATAAACTATTGAACTAAGACCGGATCTAACAAAGCTCTTGTTTGTAGACTCAGATAATCTGTTCGAATAGTGCTGTCAATGTGCAAATCTTTTACAATTTCCTTTCGATTTTTTTTTTGTAAAAAGAGTTCTTAAGAGATGTCATTGATTCGTAACTCACGGTTTCGATAATCAATGACTGCGTTTAAGTCATTAAGTACGTTTCCTCCTATTAACCCATCAAAATCTTTATGAAAATTATATTCGAGAAATTCACAAAAATAATTGTCCATGTTAAATTCTTTAAAAGATGGAAACCTACAAATTTTTTTTATTTTAATTTTGTTACCCATTGCTATAACTTCTACATCTATATCGGTTTTCCATTTCGGATGGCACACAAGTTCGTTTATGACGCTGAATTCGGCTCCAGTGTCAATTACAAACAATAGCGTTCTAACTTTTGTTTTAATTTCTATATAGGGTAATCGTTTGATTCTTCTATCTGAAAATTTGCGTTCGAGTTGTTGACATCCATTGGTTCAATGGTCGACTGGCGTTGTCTCAAACTTTGGCTGCTTCTGCTGTTTGTTGACATTCGCGTACTGGTACTGGCTAAATTATCATTAGGTTGCTGTTGACCATCTGAACTTGTTACGTTTGTGTTGCTATTTTTCCCCTCGTATTTCTTATTACCAGCTTTGGCCGAATAGTTGGACTGTCCCTTACTTGAGCTGTCGGCTGAATCGGTTACCAGCTGTTCGTTAGCATTTCGGTTATCGTCACTAAAGTTGGTCCTAAAGCCCGGCTTGTTACTTTTGAACTTGCGAGTAGGTCCATAGATTGTATAGTTTCGGTGTCGAGCGTCCTCGATGATTTTGTAAGCATCGTCCAGTGTTTCTGGATTTCTTGCAAATATCATTGTTTTAGTTGGATCGGGTAGATTGTCTTTAAAGACGCGCAAAGCGATTCTGTTGACTTCGGCTGTAGTAAAAGAATTATCATTATGTGTTAGTATACGGTTATGTAACCTATTTGAGGCTTCGTTTATTTTGTCATAATACTGCTCTATAGTGGATTCGACCCTCGATAGTTTAAGCGCGTCCATCAGAACGTCGCTGCTTTCTTTTTCCACAAAATGTTTTAGCAGAATTTCTTTTAACCTTTCCCATGACTCGACTATACCATATCTGTGAATGAGTGGCCTTGTTAATCCCACACATTTATTTCTTATGAAGCCAAATAAAATTTTTTTTGTCGGTTGATCGAAAATATTAAACGTTGGTAAAATAGCCTTAATTTGTGATATCAAGTCTGGCAGTTGATTGGAATCGGTACCATCAAAATTTTCTATGTTTTTAATACAATTCAAAGTTAAGTTAAATGAGCTTATACTGATAGCATCCATTTTTTTTTTTTGTAATACTTTACACCCTTCTTACCCAAAATTGACTTTGCCTTTTTTTCTTTAGTTTGAATCGCTTGTTGTTTTGTTGAAGCTTTTACTCGGGCATCTACGGTTCTTCTTTTGGATGATGTTGATGAGTTGAAGCTGCTCTGGTAAAGATAAGCTTTGTTGCGTGATATCTTGCTCCCTTTTAATGTCTCGTTCGTTTGTTGAGATTAGACCGCATGGAAAAAAATAACCATGTGTGTATTTTTCTGGATTATGCAATCAAAAATCGTCTTCTTTATGATGAGATAATGCTGCCTTGGTAGAGTTGAAGCTTTGATGTGGATTATTCGATCCCCTTTGCAAGTCTTCGTATGGTGGTTTAGATTAAACCATGTGGGAAAGATAACCTGGTACTTGACCTTTTTAACTTGACTCCGCCAATATGCAGTTGGTTGAGCTGTTGGTGCCGAATTAAAATTCTTTTTATTTTATTTAAATCCTCGTCGCCATATATGTGAATTGCTCTCCTTGGCACTTCGGGTGGTGCGCCTGCTTAGGCGCACCGAGATTGGAGTAGCTGCGACCTCGTCGTCGCTAGCAAGCACTGATCCGGAGAGTTGATATCCGGAGAAGTGTGATATCGGATGTTACCTAATCCGGTGTCGGAGATTTAAGAATCCGATGTCGGGGATATTGGAACCCGAATTAAAATAGCAAGCAAGTTCTTATTGCTTAAACTTATATAACTTTATTGAACTAGGTTCGATGGTGGTCGCTTACTGACTAACTTAGATGGTAAGCTTACAAGCAAGCGAAGCTTAAAGATTATAAAGCTTAATAGCAGAAGCTTGCTTTGAAAAGTTCGTTGGTTAATATATATAATAATATATATGATTAATATATATGACTATATGCGTTTCATGCATAAACAGCATACGTATGAAGAATATATGAAAAAAAATTTCATTTTTTTGAAGAAATTTTATTTCGAGAAGTGTCAGATTTACTCTTTAATATCATTACTAATGAAAACGAACATACAAAAAAATTAATTTTTCATAAGAAAGTTTTGTTCGATGAATATGCGTTTCATGCATAACAGCATACGTATGAAGAATAAATGAACAAAAATTTTTCATTTTTTTTAAGAAATTTTATTTCAAGAAGTGTCAGATTTACTCTTTAATAGCATTACTAATGAAAACGAACATAAACAAGTAAGAAAGTCGGTCAAGCCCGACTGTAATATACTCTGTACCTGTTTGTATGTAACTGATAACTTTAAAGTGTGAGGTTTTTTCAAAATCTGGGGGTGGCAACTCTTTCGACTATCGTTCATCTGGTTGAAAACCGATGTACGGGCTCGATAAGTAATGATGGGTAGAATTACCCTAATACATAACTGGTAAAATTATAAAATTTGTATATAATTTCCTATTAACATAATCATATCTATCATATTTCTGACCGCAGGCCATCTCAATTGCATCGCTCCACTAATACTTCGTCTTTGCCTACTTACACAATCTATTGGAAAGAAGGGAGGGGGAAACTGAAAGCGGCGCAGTCCAGTAAGCTATTGCCCTCTCGCTCTCTCTTTCTCCTAAGTGGCTGCAGTGTTGTTGTTGCCGTTGCATTAAATTTTCTTTTACATATAGCGCAACTATTGTTCATCTGATCGGAAAACGATGTATGGGGGCTTGATAAGAAATGATGAGTAGAATATATATCTTAAAGGTTCGAACAACGTAACTCCAAAATTGTGGAAGATATTCAGTTTTTGTTAATTTGCGGGGGAGGCAGGGGGCGTGGCAAAAATCAAAACTAAACTTGATCTGCCTGCAAGTATAATAAATATATGTTCCATAAACTTCAAACCTCTATCTCTTACCATCTCTGAGATCTCTTCGTTCATACGGACAGACGGACAGACAGACGGACAGACGGACATGGCTATATCGACTCGGCTGCTGATGCTGATCAAGAATATATATACTTTATGGGGTCGGACATGCTTCCTTCTGGCTGTTACATACATTTGCACAAACCCAATATTCTCTGTGTACCTTCGGTACAGAGTATAAAAACAATTAATTTTTTATAAGAAATTTTTGTTCTATGGATATGCAATTCATGCATAAACAGCATACGTATGAAGAATAAATAAAAAAAATTTACATTTTTTTGAAGAAATTGTATTTCAAGAAGTGCCAGTTTTACTCTTTAATAGCATTACTAATGAAAACGAACATACAAAAAAATTAATTTTTCATAAGAAATTTTTGTTCTATGGATATGCGATTCATGCATAAACAGCATACGTATGAAGAATAAGTGAACAAACATTTTTCATTTTTTTGAAGAAATTTTATTTCAAGATGTGTCAGATTTACTCTTTAATAGCATTACTAATGAAAACGAACATACAAACAATTAATTTTTCATAAGAAAGTTTTTTTCTATGGATATGCGTTTCATGCATAAACAGCATACGTATGAAGAATATATAAACAAATATTTTTCATTTTTTTTAAGAAATTTTATTCAAGAAGTGTCAGATTTACTCTTTAATAGCATTACTAATGAAAACGAACATAAAAAATAATTAATTTTATATAAGAAATTGTTTTTCTATGGATATGCGTTTCATGCATCAACAGCATTCGTATGAAAACATTTAAATTTTTTGAAGAAATTTTATTTCAAGAAGTGTCAGATTTACTTTGTAATAGCATTACTAATGAAAACGAACATAAAAAACAATTCATTTTTTCATAAGAAATTTTTGTTCCATGGATATGCGTTTCATGCATAAACAGCTTAAGTATGAAGAATAAATGAAAAACAATTTATCATATTTTTGAAGAAATTTTATTTCAAGAAGTGTCAGATTTACTCTTTAATAGCATTACTAATGAAAACGAACATACAAAAAAATACATTTTTCATAAGAAAGTTTTGTTCTATGGATATGCGTTTCATGCATAACAGCATACGTATGAAGAATAAATGAAATAAATTTAATTTTTTGAAGAAATTTTATTTCAAGAAGTGTCAGATTTACTCTTTAATAGCATTACTAATGAAAACGAACATAAAAAACATTTCATTTTTCATAAGAAATTTTTGTTCTGTGGATATGCGTTTCATGCATAACAGCATACGTATGAAGAATATATGAACAAAAATTTTTCATATTTTTTAAAGAAATTTTATTCAAGAAGTGTCAGATTTACTCTTTAATAGCATTACTAATGAAAACGAACATAAAAAATAATTAATTTTATATAAGAAATTGTTTTTCTATGGATATGCGTTTCATGCATAAACAGCATACGTATGAAGAATAAATAAAAAAAAATTTAATTTTTTGAAGAAATTTTATTTCAAGAAGTGTCAGATTTACTCTTTAATAGCATTACTAATGAAAACGCACATACAAAAAAATTAATTTTTCATAAGAAAGTTTTGTTCTATGGATATGCGTTTCATGCATAAACAGCATACGTATGAAGAATAAATGAAAAAAATTTCATTTTTTTGAAGAAATTTTATATCAAGAAGTGTCAGATTTACTCTTTAATAGCATTACTAATGAAAACGAACATACAAAAAAATTAATTTTTCATAAGAAAGTTTTGTTCTATGGATATGCGTTTCATGCATAAACAGCATACGTATGAAGAATAAATGAAAAAAAATGTAATTTTTTTGAAGAAATTTTATTTCAAGAAGTGTCAGATTTACTCTTTAATAGCATTACTAATGAAAACGAACATAAATACCAATTCATGTTTCATAAGAAATTTTTGTTCTATGGATATGCGTTTCATGCATAAACAGCATACGTATGAAGAATAAATGAAAAAAATTTCATTTTTTGAAGAAATTTTATTTCAAGAAGTGTCAGATTTACTCTTTAATAGCATTACTAATTAAAACGAACATACAAACAAATTAATTTTTCATAAGAAAGTTTTGTTCTATGGATATGCGTTTCATGCATAAACAGCATACGTATGAAGAATATATGAAAAAAATTTTCATTTTTTTGAAAAAATTTTATTTCAAGATGTGTCAGATTTACCCTTTAATAGCATTACTAATGAAAACGAACATACAAAAAAAAATTAATTTTTCATAAGAAAGTTTTGTTCTATGGATATGCGTTTCATGCATAAACAGCATACGTATGAAGAATAAATGAAAAACAATTTATCATATTTTTGAAGAAATTTTATTTCAAGAAGTGTCAGATTTACTCTTTAATAGCATTACTAATGAAAACGAACATAAAAAACATTTCATTTTTCCTAAGAAATTTTTGTTCTGTGGATATGCGTTTCATGCATAACAGCATACGTATGAAGAATATATGAACAAAAATTTTTCATATTTTTTAAAAAAATTTTATTCAAGAAGTGTCAGATTTACTCTTTAATAGCATTACTAATGAAAACGAACATAAAAAATAATTAATTTTATATAAGAAATTGTTTTTCTATGGATATGCGTTTCATGCATAAACAGCATACGTATGAAGAATAAATAAAAAAAAATTTAATTTTTTGAAGAAATTTTATTTCAAGAAGTGTCAGATTTACTCTTAAATAGCATTACTAATTAAAACGAACATACAAACAAATTAATTTTTCATAAGAAAGTTTTGTTCTATGGATATGCGTTTCATGCATAAACAGCATACGTATGA
The DNA here is from genome assembly GCA_018904225.1 of Lordiphosa mommai. Taxonomy (NCBI): domain Eukaryota; kingdom Metazoa; phylum Arthropoda; class Insecta; order Diptera; family Drosophilidae; genus Lordiphosa; species Lordiphosa mommai. The sequence continues at coordinate 293,292 of JAEIFT010000208.1, read as the reverse complement.
AGAATATATGAAAAAAATTTTCATTTTTTTGAAAAAATTTTATTTCAAGATGTGTCAGATTTACCCTTTAATGCATGCGTTTCATGCATAAACAGCTTAAGTATGAAGAATAAATGGATACAATATTAATTTTTTTGAAGACATTTTATTTCAAGAAGAGTCAGACTTACTCTTTAATAGCATTACCAATGAAAACGAACATAAAAAACAATTAATTTTTCATAAGAAAGTTTTGTTCTATGGATATGCGTTTCGTGCATGAACAGCATACGTATGAAGAATAAATGAAAAAAATTTTAATTTTTTTGAAGAAATTTTATTTCAAGAAGTGTCAGATTTACTCTTTAATAGCATTACTAATAAAAACAAACATAAAAAACAATTAATGTTTCATAAGAAAGTTTTGTTCTATGGATATGCGTTTCATGCATAAACAGCATACGTATGAAGAATAAATGAAATACAAATTTCATTTTTTTGAAGAAATTTTATTTCAAGAAGTGTCAGATTTACTCTTTAATAGCATTACTAATAAAAACAAACATAAAAAACAATTAATGTTTCATAAGAAAGTTTTGTTCTATGGATATGCGTTTCATGCATAAAGAGCATACGTATGAAGAATAAATGAAATAAAAATTTCATTTTTTTGAAGAAATTTTATTTCAAGAAGTGTCAGATTTACTCTTTAATAGCATTACTAATAAAAACGAACATAAAAAACAATTAATTTTTCGTAAGAAAGTTTTGTTCTATGGATATGCGTTTCATGCATAAACAGCATACGTATGAAGAATAAATGGATACAATATTAATTTTTTTGAAGACATTTTATTTCAAGAAGAGTCAGACTTACTCTTTAATAGCATTACCAATGAAAACGAACATAAAAAACAATTAATTTTTCATAAGAAAGTTTTGTTCTATGGATATGCGTTTCATGCATGAACAGCATACGTATGAAGAATAAATGAAAAAAATTTTAATTTTTTTGAAGAAATTTTATTTCAAGAAGTGTCAGATTTACTCTTTAAGAGCATTACTAATGAAAACGAACATAAACGAGAAGGCAAAGCTAACTTCGACTGTGCCGAAGTTTTAATACACTTGAAAAACTTTACTCCAACTGATTTAACCGGTAAAATATATATAAGATATAGATATCAGATATTTAAAATTTTTAAATCATTAATAATAAAAATTTGATACCATAAAAAATTTTTCTTAGAAAAACACATTTTCCGACCGATCAGTCCCATGGCAGCTATATGCTATAGTCATCCGATTTTGATAAATTTTTTCGAAATTATGTAAAAGCTTATAAAACCAATATATACCAAGATTGGGGACGCTACGATTGAAAACAAAAAAGTTTTTCTCACTAGAAGTATTTTTTTGACCGACCCTTTCTATGGCAGCTATATAATATAGTCATCCGATTTTGATAAATTTTTCCTGTATTATGTGGAAGCATATAAAACTAACATATACCAAGATTAGTGACGCTGCGATGGAAAACAAAAAAGTTTTTCTCACTAAAACTTATTTTCCGACCGATCGTTCCTAGGGCAGCTATATGATATAGTCATCCGATCTGGCCGGTTCCGACATATTAGTTGCGTGCAGTAAAAAGAAGACTCTGTGCAAAATTTCAGCTCGATAGCTTTAAAACTGAGGGACTAGTTCGCGTAGAAACAGACAGACAGACAGACGGACAGACAGACGGACAGACGGACAGACGGACAGACGGACAGACGGACGGACGGACAAGCGGAAATGAACTCAGCTCGTCGTTCTGATCAAGAATATATATAGTTTATGGGGTCGGAAATGAATATTTCTATGCGTTACAAACTTCTGGGCAAAATTAATATACACTTTTCAAGTGTATAAAAACAATTAATTTTTCATAAGAAAGTTTTGTTCTATGGATATGCGTTTCATGCATAAACAGCATACGTATGAAGAATAAATGAAAAAAATTTTCATTTTTTTGAAGAAATTTTATTTCAAGAAGTGTCAGATTTACTCTTTAATAGCATTACTAATAAAAACGAACATAAAAAACAATTAATTTTTCATAAGAAAGTTTTGTTCTATGGATATGCGTTTCATGCATGAACAGCATACGTATGAAGAATAAATGAAAAAAATTTTTAATTTTTTTGAAGAAATTTTATTTCAAGAAGTGTCAGATTTACTTTTTAAGAGCATTACTAATGAAACGAACATAAAAAACAATTAATTTTTCATAATAAAGTTTTGTTCTATGGATATGCGTTTCATGCATAAACAGCATACGTATGAAGAATAAATGAAATAAAAATTTCATTTTTTTGAAGAAATTTTATTTCAAGAAGTGTCAGATTTACTCTTTAATAGCATTACTAATAAAAACAAACATAAAAAACAATTAATGTTTCATAAGAAAGTTTTGTTCTATGGATATGCGTTTCATGCATAAACAGCATACGTATGAAGAATAAATGAAATAAAAATTTCATTTTTTTGAAGAAATTTTATTTCAAGAAGTGTCAGATTTACTCTTTAATAGCATTACTAATAAAAACGAACATAAAAAACAATTAATTTTTTATAAGAAATTGTTTTTCTATGGATATGCGTTTCATGCATAAACAGCATACGTATGAAGAATAAATAAAAAAAATTTAATTTTTTGAAGAAATTTTATTTCAAGAAGTGTCAGATTTACTCTTTAATAGCATTACTAATTAAAACGAACATACAAACAAATTAATTTTTCATAAGAAAGTTTTGTTCTATGGATATGCGTTTCATGCATAAACAGCATACGTATGAAGAATATATGAAAAAATTTTAATTTTTTTGAAAAAATTTTATTTCAAGATGTGTCAGATTTACCCTTTAATGCATGCGTTTCATGCATAAACAGCTCAAGTATGAAGAATAAATGAAAAACAATTTATCATATTTTTGAAGAAATTTTATTTCAAGAAGTGTCAGATTTACTCTTTAATAGCATTACTAATGAAAACGAACATACAAAAAAATACATTTTTCATAAGAAAGTTTTGTTCTATGGATATGCGTTTCATGCATAACAGCATACGTATGAAGAATAAATGAAAAAAAATGTAATTTTTTTGAAGAAATTTTATTTCAAGAAGTGTCAGATTTACTCTTTAATAGCATTACTAATGAAAACGAACATAAATACCAATTCATGTTTCATAAGAAATTTTTTTTCTATGGATACGCGTTTCATGCATAAACAGCATACGTATGAAGAATAAATGAAAAAAAATTTCATTTTTTTGAAGAAATTTTATTTCAAGAAGTGTCAGATTTACTCTTTAATAGCATTACTAATTAAAACGAACATACAAACAAATTAATGTTTCATAAGAAAGTTTTTTTCTATGGATACGCGTTTCATGCATAAACAGCATACGTATGAAGAATAAATGAAAAAAAATTTCATATTTTTGAAGAAATTTTATTTCAAGAAGTGTCAGATTTACTCTTTAATAGCATTACTAATGAAAACGAACATACAAAAAAATACATTTTTCATAAGAAAGTTTTGTTCTATGGATATGCGTTTCATGCATAACAGCATACGTATGAAGAATAAATGAAAAAAAATGTAATTTTTTTGAAGAAATTTTATTTCAAGAAGTGTCAGATTTACTCTTTAATAGCATTACTAATGAAAACGAACATAAATACCAATTCATGTTTCATAAGAAATTTTTTTTCTATGGATACGCGTTTCATGCATAAACAGCATACGTATGAAGAATAAATGAAAAAAAATTTCATTTTTTTGAAGAAATTTTATTTCAAGAAGTGTCAGATTTACTCTTTAATAGCATTACTAATTAAAACGAACATACAAACAAATTAATTTTTCATAAGAAAGTTTTGTTCTATGGATATGCGTTTCATGAATCATAAATAAAAAAAAATTTAATTTTTTGAAGAAATTTTATTTCAAGAAGTGTCAGATTTACTCTTTAATAGCATTACTAATTAAAACGAACATACAAACAAATTAATTTTTCATAAGAAAGTTTTGTTCTATGGATATGCGTTTCATGCATAAACAGCATACGTATGAAGAATATATGAAAAAAATTTTAATTTTTTTGAAAAAATTTTATTTCAAGATGTGTCAGATTTACCCTTTAATGCATGCGTTTCATGCATAAACAGCTCAAGTATGAAGAATAAATGAAAAACAATTTATCATATTTTTGAAGAAATTTTATTTCAAGAAGTGTCAGATTTACTCTTTAATAGCATTACTAATGAAAACGAACATACAAAAAATACATTTTTCATAAGAAAGTTTTGTTCTATGGATATGCGTTTCATGCATAACAGCATACGTATGAAGAATAAATGAAAAAAAATGTAATTTTTTTGAAGAAATTTTATTTCAAGAAGTGTCAGATTTACTCTTTAATAGCATTACTAATGAAAACGAACATAAATACCAATTCATGTTTCATAAGAAATTTTTTTCTATGGATACGCGTTTCATGCATAAACAGCATACGTATGAAGAATAAAGGAAAAAAAATTTCATTTTTTTGAAGAAATTTTATTTCAAGAAGTGTCAGATTTACTCTTTAATAGCATTACTAATTAAAACGAACATACAAACAAATTAATTTTTCATAAGAAAGTTTTGTTCTATGGATATGCGTTTCATGCATAAACAGCATACGTATGAAGAATATATGAAAAAAATTTTCATTTTTTTGAAAAAATTTTATTTCAAGATGTGTCAGATTTACCCTTTAATAGCATTACTAATGAAGACGAACATACAAAAAAATTAATTTTTCATAAGAAAGTTTTGTTCTATGGATATGCGTTTCATGCATAAACAGCATACGTATGAAGAATTTATAATCAAATATTTTTAATTTTTTTTAAGATATTTTATTCAAGAAGTGTCAGATTTACTCTTTAATAGCATTACTAATGAAAACGAACATAAAAAATAATTAATTTTATGTAAGAAATTGTTTTTCTATGGATATGCGTTTCATGCATCAACAGCATTCGTATGAAAACATTTAAATTTTTTGAAGAAATTTTATTTCAAGAAGTGTCAGATTTACTTTGTAATAGCATTACTAATGAAAACGAACATAAAAAACAATTCATTTTTTCATAAGAAATTTTTGTTCCATGGATATGCGTTTCATGCATAAACAGCTTAAGTATGAAGAATAAATGAAAAACAATTTATCATATTTTTGAAGAAATTTTATTTCAAGAAGTGTCAGATTTACTCTTTAATAGCATTACTAATGAAAACGAACATACAAAAAAATACATTTTTCATAAGAAAGTTTTGTTCTATGGATATGCGTTTCATGCATAACAGCATACGTATGAAGAATAAATGAAATAAATTTAATTTTTTTGAAGAAATTTTATTTCAAGAAGTGTCAGATTTACTCTTTAATAGCATTACTAATGAAAACGAACATAAAAAACATTTCATTTTTCATAAGAAATTTTTGTTCTGTGGATATGCGTTTCATGCATAACAGCATACGTATGAAGAATATATGAACAAAAATTTTTCATATTTTTTAAAGAAATTTTATTCAAGCAGTGTCAGATTTACTCTTTAATAGCATTACTAATAAAAACGGAACATAAAAAATAATTAATTTTATATAAGAAATTGTTTTTCTATGGATATAGCGTTTCATGCATAAACAACATACGTACGTTGAAGTATAAATAAAAAATAAATTTACCAAATTTTTGGAAGAAAATTTTATTTCAAGACTTAGTTGTCAGATTTACTCTTTAATAGCATTACTAATGAAAACGCACATACAAAAAAATTAATTTTTCATAAGAAAGTTGTTGAAAATATGAATTTAAAGTTTCAACGCAATATGTCTCCTCTCTATTAAATCCCATTTCTAATAACTATCGCAACTTCTATCTCCTCACTTGTGTTTGCCTATTCTGTTTTATTGTCTGCCTGCGTGCAGCATTTTTGGATCAGTCACTAATAAACTTGAAAACGAATAGGTTATGGGCCCAGGGCGCGGCGGTAAAAGTGACGTGTTCTTACGAAAAGAAACTTCTGGACTTTTGTGATTTTACCCCTGGCAGTAGAAAGTGAATTGTTCTTACGAAAAGAAATTTCTGGACTTTCTTGTGTGACTCGGTTGTGGATTTTCTTATCAGAAAAATGAGTTCCTCAATTCACTCGATAGAAAAACTGGACGATGACAATTACAGTGCGTGGTCAATTCAGATGAAAAGCGTCCTTATTCATTCTGATTTGTGGTCGGTCGTCTGTGGTCGGTTGGTGAAAAATGAATCCGACAGTGAAGAGCAAAAGGCTAATTTCGATGCAAAAGACGAGAAGGCGTTTGCCAGCTTGATGCTGTGCATCAAGGCTTCACAGATCAACCATGTCAAACATTGTTCCACGGCACTAGGTGCATGGAAGAAACTAGCTGCGATCCACATGCCCTCTGGTCCCGCGCGTCGGATTAGCTTACTCAAAGAATTGCTACATATGAAAATGGCAGAAGCCGAATCTCTGGGAGCTCATGTTAATAATTTTTGCTCTACCGTTGAGAAATTAAATGAAATTCAGTTGAGCATTCCGGATGAAATTTTAAGCATATTGTTGTTGTCGAGTTTGCCTGACTCGTACGAAAATTTCGTGGTAGCAATCGAAACGCGAGACGAATTGCCTTGTTTGAACACGCTCAAAATCAAGCTGCATGAAGAAGGCCAAAGACGCAAGGCAAATGAAGGCCCCGAAAAGTGCGAACAAAAAGTGTTCGGGTCTCGTACCGAAAATCGTAAATCGAAAGACGGAAAGCAAAAACACGAAGTTATTTGCTGGACGTGTGGTCGTCGCGGGCACAGAGCTGCAAATTGTCGATCAAAAGAAGGTGCGAGAAAGAAAGACAGTGAAAAATTTCCAGAGAAATCGTTATCCGTTTTCTGTTCGGGAGCCAAAGGCGAGTTGGCAAAAAATGTGTGGTGTCTAGACTCTGGCGCAACGGCTCATTTGTGCTGTGAGAAATCGAAATTCGTGGAGCATAAAGAGCATAAAGAGCGCATTCTATTGGCAGGGAATAATTACATTGAAACCAACGGGCGCGGTACAGTGAAATTAAAATGGAAGAAAAGTGAAATAGAATTGCGAAATGTTCTGTATGTTGAGAACTTACAGTGTAATTTTTTATCGGTATCGAAAGCCCTAGAAAGTGGGTATGAAGTGAAATTCGCAATGAAAAATGCGTGTATTAAAAATAATCAAGGGCAGACTATTTTGGTTGCAGAAAAGCAACATGGTTTGTTCCTGTTTGAGAGCGATGAGAAAAGTGATGGAAAAACGTGCTTTGTCGCACAGGCCAATTTTTTAGAAATGTGGCACAATAGATTCGGATGATTCAAATGAATTTCGCGAGTCTGAACAAAATGATTAAGGAACAAATGGTGAACGGTATAAAGCCAAATAAGTTTGGTGACATGCAGGGACATGTCTGTATTACTTGTGCGAAAAGTAAAATTTGCGTGAAACAATTTCCAAAGGCCAGTGAAAATCGCGCGAATGAAGTGTTGGGATTGGTGCACACTGACATTTGTGGTCCAATGAATAAAGATTCTGCGGGCGGTGCACGGTACTTTGCAACATTCATAGATGATAAATCCCGCTATGTGTTTGTGTATTTCTTAAAGACAAGAGACGAAATATTTGCAAAGTTCAAAGAATTTAAATCAAACAGGCAGAAAATTGAAGGCACTGAGAAGTGATAATGGTCGTGAGTATTTAAGTGGCTCATTTGAAAATTATTTGAAAGAAAATGGTATTAAAAGGCAGTTGACAGTACCCCACACCCCCCAACAGAACGGTGTGGCGGAGCGCGCAAACCGAACATTGGTAGAGATGGCGCGCAGCATGCTGCTGCATGCAGGTGTAGGCGAGTGGTTTTGGGCTGAAGCCATAAGAACTGCAGCATACCTACGTAATCGCTCTGAAACGTCAACTTTGCCTGGTATGACACCTTTTGAGGCATGGGCTGGAAGAAAGCCATGTGTGTCACACCTGAGAGTATTTGGGTCAAAAGTTATTGTTTTGAATAAAATTCACACCAAGAAATTCGCCCCGAAGGGCGTGGAACATGTCTTATTTGGTTATTCTGAAACTGCTAAGGCGTATCGTCTGTATAATCCTGTGAAGCGTATTATTTGTGAGGCCCGAGATGTGGTATTCGTTGAGAATAACCTGGTACATGGCGAGGGCGTTAAAGCAGATGGTTCAGCAGAAGGTGCCGAAATTCAAATCTTAGAGCTGCAGGATGTTTTGGCTGGTGTTGCTGAGGATGAAAAATCCAATGAAGAGGTTCTGTCAGAAGAACAAGACGACGCAGCGTCTGTCGTCGAGCAACAGCATGCAGAAGGAGTGGCAGGTGCCACTGAAGATACCCAAGCTGGCGAGCTAAGGGGACGCGGGCGGCCTAGAAAAGTTTATACAGGTCGGCCTGGACGCCCACGCAAGGAGTACAACGTGCTCAACATCATGACTGCAGACGATATTGCGGTTCCAAATAGCGTCAAGGAGGCGTTAAGTATGGTACATGGTGACGAATGGAGGGCTTCCATGCACAAAGAGATGGATAGCCTGCGTGCCAACGAGACTTGGTCGTTGGTGGATTTACCCGAGGATGAGAAGGCCATTGGCTGCAAATGGGTATTTGCAGTAAAACGCGACAAGTTTGGTAGTATAGAGCGCTTTAGACGAGACTCTTGTTGCAAAGGGTTGCGCTCAACGTTATGGCGTGAACTTTACTGAAACTTTTTCACCTGTGGCTCGTTATTCGTCAATAAGACTCGTCATTGCATTGGCAGTTGAAAATAAAATGTACATGCACCAAATGGACGTTTCCGCTGCCTACTTGAATAGCGATTTGCATGATGTGGTTTACATGCGTCAACCAGAGGGGTTCATCGACGAACGATACCCAAAGAAAGTGCTGAAATTGCGCAAATCGTTATATGGTCTCAAGCAGAGTGGGCGCGAATGGAATGAGAGGCTAAATGCTGTGCTTTTGAAGATTGGTTTTGCTCCCTGTCCCAGCGAACCATGTGTGTACACTCAAAAGGATGGAGGCAGCATTAACATCATAGTTGTGTACGTTGACGATCTCATACTTGCCTGTTCAAAGAAGGAGGATCTCAACAAGATAAAAGCGCTCATTGCCAACGAGTTTGAAGTTGTCGATGGAGGTGCTCTGAAACATTTCCTAGGAATGGAAATCGATCGAACAGGAGAAACCGGGGGCGTGAGAATTGGTCACAAGCAATATATTGAGGGTCTTCTGAACGAGTATTCTATGCAGAACTGTAAGCCAAATGTTATACCATCAAGTAAAATGTGACCATGCCGACTGCCAGCGAGTGAATCAAGTCAGCTATCAATCATTGATTGGTTCATTAATGTATCTGGCAATCACTTCTCGCCCTGACATTATACATTCTGTTACGAAATTGGCTCAACAGAATGCAGATCCTCACAAGGAGCACGAAGCTGGTGCTAAGCGTGTGCTGCGCTATTTGAGGGGCACTGCTGACATGCAATTGCACTACGAGCGTACTGGTCAGCCCATTCATTGGTTTGTGGATGCAGACTGGGCTGGAGATAGTACCGACAGGAAGTCCTTTAGCGGATGGGCTTTCTTTGCTGCGGGTGCTGCCTTCACGTGGGAGTCAAAGAAGCAAAGTGTTGTTGCCCTCAGCAGCACTGAGGCAGAGTATGTTGCACTCTCAACGGCAGCAAAAGAAGCGGCGTACATACGAAAGCTGGTCAACGAGATGGGCTTTGGTGATCTACAGGTTGTAAAAATATTCAGCGATAACCAAAGTGCCCAATGCCTAGTGAAAAACGCCACCTTCCATGCCCGCAGCAAGCACATTGATATCAAATATCATCACGTCAGAGAGATGTACAAGAGTAAGATAATTGAAATAGAGTATGTTCCCACTGAAAATATGATATCAGATGTTCTAACGAAAAATTTAAATAGGGTCAAACATGAAAAATGTATAAATATGATGGGTTTATGTTAAAGGGCGTAGCCGGATTCCCATGGGCAGCGGCCCTTGACCGAAATTAAATTTTTGGTATGCAGATTCAAAGTTGGGTATCTAACAAAAATTCCCCCATCTTTGGTTTTGTCCTAGCGCTCATGGTGTATTTTTAATGAAGAGTTAAACTTTTTTGATCGTAAGCTGTTTTAAGACAATGGGCCATGCTAAAATTCTGAAAAATTCAAAATAAATACTTTGAACCGTCGGAATTCGATACAATAATACCCCTGATTTTAACGAGGCAAACCGCGACTTGTATAAATCCGCGAAATTTTTAACCTTATTTATTTTCAACTTGCAATTGGGGTTCCACTTTGCTTTTTTTTGGGTATACTCGCCATGGTTTGTTAAAGCTCTTATAATTTTTCCACATTTTTAAAAAATGTGAAAGGTGGTTAAAACGCTAAAAGCAGTACATTGCAATATTATTATGCAGGCCAATCATGTTGAAAAAATACTAAATATACTTATGGAAAATCTATAGACCGATCTTATAATTTTTCAGATTTTTAAAATGCAGTCCGCGACTTTTAAAAATCCGCGAAATTTTTAATCATTTTTTTTCTTTGCTGTGGATAAGGTACCACTATAATTCCTTGTGTGATTACTTGTCCCAATATGATAAAACAAGCACATTTTTTTCAGATTTTTAAAAAATGTGGAAGGCGGTTAAAACGCTAAATGCAGTACATTGCAATATTATTATGCAGGCCAATCATGTTGAAAAAATACTAAATATACTTATGGAAAATCTATAAACCGATCTTATAATTTTTCAGATTTTTAAAATTATAAAAGCCTCTTATATAATATATCATCTCTATTTTCAAAAGTTACTGTTTTTACTTTGTGTGTATCAGTTGATTGGAGCTCTCCTCTCTAGAATCCTTCACCAACAAATGGACAACAAAATGTTACCGAAGTTATCATCTTTGTGCAGGATAGCAAGCTATTTGAACAATAAGTTTGGCAAACGTTTAGACGGCGACAAGGAATTAAGCGAGGCTATTCTCAGCCAAATAGAAAAAAACAAGTGCTCTGAGAACTTTCTTGCCAAAGAAGTTGAAGAAAAAGGCTGGGGAAGACGTAAAGTCCCTTTTCAGGAAATATGCTCCACCGACCTCATGGATTTTCCAAAAAAAAACCGAAAATGACTTACAAATATTTTTTACGGGCTCATACCAATTAAGTCAAGCCGTTTCTTACTTAGCGGAAATACAAGATGAAAACGGGAAGATGAAAATGAGTTGGGTTAAAGCAAATAAAAATATACTAAAAATCAAAGTAAGATCCCGGCATATTAGGAGTAAAAAGAATAAATGCTTTATTGAGTATACTTCTGAGGCCATCGGTTACTCAAGTATTCGGCGGCATTACTGCGAATGTGCGAATGGTAACAGGACCATTGGTTGCTGCTCTCACGTTGCCGCTGTTGTATATTTTTTAGCTCAAGGTCGATATTTGTCGAAAATTATTAGACCTGCCGAAATTTTGAGCAAATTATTTACTACGGTTTCTGCTAATCCAGTAATAAATGAAGACAGCGAGGATGATTAAAAAGTCTTAAGAAATGAATACAAACTGTCTTTTTACTTTAACAAAATATGGGGTATTTTAATCATATTAGGACAGTGGCACCTAATCCACAACAAAAAAAAAAATTGATTAAAAATTCCGCGGATTTTTAAAAGTCGCGGACTGCATTTTAAAAATCTGAAAAATTATAAGATCGGTCTATAGATTTTCCATAAGTATATTTAGTATTTTTTCAACATGATTGGCCTGCATAATAATATTGCAATGTACTGCTTTTAGCGTTTTAACCGCCTTCCACATTTTTTAAAAATCTGAAAAAAATGTGCTTGTTTTATCATATTGGGACAAGTAATCACACAAGGAATTACAGTGGTACCTTATCCACAACAAAGCAAAAAAATGATTAAAAATTTCGCGGATTTTTAAAAGTCGCGGACTGCTTTTTAAAAATCTGAAAAATTATAAGATCGGTCTATAGATTTTCCATAAGTATATTTAGTATTTTTTCAACACGATTGGCCTGCATAATAATATTGCAATGTACTGCTTTTAGCGTTTTAACCACCTTTCACATTTTTTAAAAATGTGGAAAAATTATAAGAGCTTTAACAAACCATGGCGAATATACCCAAAAAAAAGCAAAGTGGAACCCCAATTGCAAGTTGAAAATAAATAAGGTTAAAAATTTCGCGGATTTATACAAGTCGCGGTTTGCCTCGTTAAAATCAGGGGTATTATTGTATCGAATTCCGACGGTTCAAAGTATTTATTTTGAATTTTTCAGAATTTTAGCATGGCCCATTGTCTTAAAACAGCTTACGATCAAAAAAGTTTAACTCTTCATTAAAAATACACCATGAGCGCTAGGACAAAACCAAAAATGGGGGAATTTTTGTTAGATACCCAACTTTGAATCTGCATACCAAAAATTTAATTTCGGTCAAGGGTCGCTGCCCATGGGAATCCGGCTACGCCCTTTGTATCAATTTCTGTATAATACATAAAAGAATTACGTTTATTTTTTGTAAAGGTAGACATAATGCTTTGAGAAGGAGTGTTGAAAATATGAATTTAAAGTTTCAACGCAATATGTCTCCTCTCTATTAAATCCCATTTCTAATAACTATCGCAACTTCTATCTCCTCACTTGTGTTTGCCTATTCTGTTTTATTGTCTGCCTGCGTGCAGCATTTTTGGATCAGTCACTAATAAACTTGAAAACGAATAAAAGTTTTGTTCTATGGATATGCGTTTCATGCATAAACAGCATACGTATGAAGAATAAATGAAAAAAATTTCATTTTTTTGAAGAAATTTTATTTCAAGAAGTGTCAGATTTACTCTTTAATAGCATTACTAATGAAAACGAACATACAAAAAAATTAATTTTTCATAAGAAAGTTTTGTTCTATGGATATGCGTTTCATGCATAAACAGCATACGTATGAAGAATAAATGAAAAAAAATGTAATTTTTTTGAAGAAATTTTATTTCAAGAAGTGTCAGATTTACTCTTTAATATCATTACTAATGAAAACGAACATAAATACCAATTCATGTTTCATAAGAAATTTTTGTTCTATGGATATGCGTTTCATGCATAAACAGCATACGTATGAAGAATAAATGAAAAAAAATTTCATTTTTTTGAAGAAATTTTATTTCAAGAAGTGTCAGATTTACTCTTTAATAGCATTACTAATTAAAACGAACATACAAACAAATTAATTTTTCATAAGAAAGTTTTGTTCTATGGATATGCGTTTCATGCATAAACAGCATACGTATGAAGAATAAATGAAAAACAATTTATCATATTTTTGAAGAAATTTTATTTCAAGAAGAGTCAGATTTACTCTTTAATAGCATTACTAATGAAAACGAACATACAAAACAATTCATTTTTTCATAAGAAATTTTTGTTCTATGTATATACGTTTCATGCATAAACAGCTTACGTATGAAGAATAAATGAAAAAACAATTTATCATATATTTGAAGAAATTTTATTTCAAGAAGTGTCAGATTTACTCTTTAATAGCATTACTAATGAAAACGAACATACAAAAAATTAATTTTTCATAAGAAAGTTTTGTTCTATGGATATGCGTTTCATGCATAACAGCATACGTATAAAGAATATATGAACAAAAATTTTTAATTTTTTTTGAAGTAATTTTATTTCAAGAAGTGTCAGATTTACTCTTTAATAGCATTACTAATGAAAACGAACATAGAAAAAAATAAATTTTTCATGAGAAAGTTTTGTTCTAAGGATATGCGTTTCATGCATAAACAGCATACGTATGAAGAATAAATGAAAAAATTTCATTTTTTTTAAAGAAATTTTATTTCAAGAAGTGTCAGATTTACTCTTTAATAGCATTACTAATGAAAACGCACATACAAAAAAATTAATTTTTCATAAGAAAGTTTTGTTCTATGGATATGCGTTTCATGCATAAACAGCATACGTATGAAGAATATATGAAAAAAATTTTAATTTTTTTGAAGAAATTTTATTTCAAGATGTGTCAGATTTACTCTTTAATAGCATTACTAATGAAAACGAACATACAAAAAAATTAATTTTTCATAAGAAAGTTTTGTTCTATGGATATGCGATTCATGCATAAACAGCATACGTATGAAGAATAAATGAAAAAAATTTCATTTTTTTGAAGAAATTTTATTTCAAGAAGTGTCAGATTTACTCTTTAATAGCATTACTTATGAAAACGAACATACAAAAAAATTAATTTTTCATAAGAAAGTTTTGTTCTATGGATATGCGTTTCATGCATAAACAGCATACGTATGAAGAATATATGAAAAAAATTTTAATTTTTTTGAAGAAATTTTATTTCAAGATGTGTCAGATTTACTCTTTAATAGCATTACTAATGAAAACGAACATAGAAAAAAATAAATTTTTCATGAGAAAGTTTTGTTCTAAGGATATGCGTTTCATGCATAAACAGCATACGTATGAAGAATAAATGAAAAAATTTCATTTTTTTTAAGAAATTTTATTTCAAGAAGTGTCAGTTTTACTCTTTAATAGCATTACTTATGAAAACGAACATACAAAAAAATTAATTTTTCATAAGAAAGTTTTGTTCTATGGATATGCGTTTAATGCATAAACAGCATACGTATGAAGATTAAATGAAAAAACTGTAATTTTTTTTAAAGAAATTTTATTTCAAGAAGTGTCAGATTTACTCTTTAATAGCATTACTAATGAAAACGCACATACAAAAAAATTAATTTTTCATAAGAAAGTTTTGTTCTATGGATATGCGTTTCATGCATAAACAGCATACGTATGAAGAATATATGAAAAAAATTTTAATTTTTTTGAAGAAATTTTATTTCAAGATGTGTCAGATTTACTCTTTAATAGCATTACTAATGAAAACGAACATACAAAAAATTAATTTTTCATAAGAAAGTTTTGTTCTATGGATATGCGTTTCATGCATAAACAGCATACGTATGAAGAATAAATGAAAAAAATTTCATTTTTTTGAAGAAATTTTATTTCAAGAAGTGTCAGATTTACTCTTTAATAGCATTACTTATGAAAACGAACATACAAAAAAATTAATTTTTCATAAGAAAGTTTTGTTCTATGGATATGCGTTTCATGCATAAACAGCATACGTATGAAGAATAAATGAAAAACAATTTATCATATTTTTGAAGAAATTTTATTTCAAGAAGTGTCAGATTTACTCTTTAATAGCATTACTAATGAAAACGAACATAAAAACCAATTCATGTTTCATAAGAAATTTTTGTTCTATGGATATGCGTTTCATGCATAAACAGCATTCGTATGAAAAAATTTAAATTTTTTGAAGAAATTTTATTTCAAGAAGTGTCAGATTTACTCTGTAATAGCATTACTAATGAAAACGAACATAAAAAACAATTCATTTTTTCATAAGAAAGTTTTGTTCTATGGATATGCGATTCATGCATAAACAGCATACGTATGAAGAATAAATGAAAAAAATTTCATTTTTTTGAAGAAATTTTATTTCAAGAAGTGTCAGATTTACTCTTTAATAGCATTATTTATGAAAACGAACATACAAAAAAATTAATTTTTCATAAGAAAGTTTTGTTCTATGGATATGCGTTTCATGCATAAACAGCATACGTATGAAGAATAAATGAAAAAAATTTCATTTTTTTAAAGAAATTTTATTTCAAGAAGTGTCAGATTTAGTCTTTAATAGCATTACTAATGAAAACGAACATACAAAACAATTCATTTTTTCATAAGAAATTTTTGTTCTATGGATATGCGTTTCATGCATAAACAGCTTAAGTATGAAGAATAAATGAAAAACAATTTATCATATTTTTGAAGAAATTTTATTTCAAGAAGTGTCAGATTTACTCTGTAATAGCATTACTAATGAAAACGAACATAAAAAACAATTCATTTTTTCATAAGAAATTTTTGTTCCATGGATATGCGTTTCATGCATAAACAGCTTAAGTATGAAGAATAAATGAAAAACAATTTATCATATTTTTGAAGAAATTTTATTTCAAGAAGTGTCAGATTTACTCTTTAATAGCATTACTAATGAAAACGAACATACAAAAAAATAAATTTTTCATAAGAAAGTTTTGTTCTATGGATATGCGTTTCATGCATAACAGCATACGTATGAAGAATAAATGAAAATAAATTTAATTTTTTTGTAGACTGTTGATGTTTAGCCGGCTCGAGGTCAAGAAAAACAATTTAACTTGTTTGTGTTTTTTTCTCCGATATATTTCGGCTGCGCTTCGGCAACCGTCTTCAGGGACACTACAAAACAATTAACCAATTATTACATTAAAATTTGTTTAACACATTAAATATTTAAAAACAACAGCGAACAAATTTACATACATTTTATAACACGTCTGTACCGTCTGACGTGGAGTTCTTTACTAAATTGGTATTCGTCAAAAGATGCCTGTAAATGTGGGCAACATTTTCCGTGTCCGTTTTAAAGTTCAGTCTATTGTCTGTTGGTGTGTCTATTATGTGTAGCATTTCAAGAGTAAAGCGTTTGCTGTAATGGCTCTCCTGTTGTAAGATTGTTGTTGCGCTGAAGTTCGGTGCGTGGTCACTCTCCATACAGTGTGTCGCAAGCGCAGTATTTTGTATGGTTGATTGATGTCGGAGTTTGTAGTCAGATTTATGTTGAGATATCCTTGTTTTTAATTTTGATTTTGTTGTACCAATGTAAAATTTTTTGCATGTGTTCTCCAAATTTCCGTTGCATGGAATTTTATAAATGATGTTGCTTCTATCCGCCGCTTCAATTTTTGCCTTTGTTTTGTTAAAAAAGTTCTTCATTGTGTTTGTGGGTTTGTGGGCTATTTGTATATTTTGTTTGTTGAAGCAATAGAAAGGTCGCTAAATATCTACTTTTACGAATAACGGAAGGCCCGCCGTAAGCATAACAACCACACCAAGATGGGATATGCAAAAATCAAATCCAGCTACACAAACTCTAGACCAATTATCAACAAATTTCAGCTAGAAACAACAAAACTAGCCAAGCTGAAGTCTAGCATTAAATTTTTGTTAAAGTGCCGTAAATCTAAACTAATTCCTAAATTCATCAGCAACACAACCAAATGTAAGAACATATTTATATATATAATATATAAATATAATATATACATAAACCAAATACTTACTCGACATACATACATGTTTCACACGAAAATACTAGGCCTACTTATTAAATATAAACAAAACATAATCAAGAAGCAAAACGAAGCAGTGAAAAAAACAGCTGCTCAGTGCAGACGATGCAGTAGCATTTTTTGAGAGTGAGCAGAACATCTGTAACAACCTAACAACAACACTGAAGAAACGACAAGAATTGAAACATGAGAGACTGCGCAAAGAACGGAACGAAATCTTTGCTCACAACAACAAACAAAAGGAATGGTTCGTGAACAAAACGAATGCTGAGTTCCCGCCAGACATACAAGCTTTGCTTGCTAAAGGTCCAAAGTTCGCGTTACCGGTGGACAACAAGAGTTTTCCTCTCTTCAAATATATCGCAGACGGAGAGGAATTAGTTCAAACTCTGGACGACAAAGAGCAACAAGAATCAGCGCGGACGAGTTTCTCTTTATTAATCAAAGATTCTACATGCAAAAACAGAGAGTACAAGGGATCGGGCAGTTCTGGACACAGTGGAACAGACACGGAGGTTTCTGAAGAAAAATGACCAAGTTCTTATTTTGACGTCCGATAAAGGAAACAAGACGGTTGCAATGGAGAAGGAGGAATACAAGAACAAGATGATGGACATTCTGGGGGACATGTGCACATACAGGAAATTAAGACAAGATCCGACAACAAGACTACAAAATAAAAACAACAGTTTGGTGGACCAACTGTTTAAACTGGAGCTAATTTCAAAGGCCGAAAGGAATAAGCTCATGACAAGCACGGCGCTACCACCCAGGATATATGGATTACCGAAAATTCATAAAGAAGGAACCCCCCTAAGGCCAATTTGCTCATCGTTGGGATCACCGTCCCAAGGATTGTGCAGATTCATCATAAAAATTTTAAAGAACATTACAGCGGACTCTATATACAATGTCAAAAATTCTATTGAGTTTAAACAACGAACTAATAATGTCCTCATTTCTGAAGAAGAAAAATTAGTGTCGTTTGATGTAGTTTCCTTATTCCCCAGCATTCCAATCGATCTAGCATTAGACACAATTAAACAGAAGTGGACACTAATACAAGAATACACAAAAATACCTAAACAACTTTTTATGGATATTTTAAAGTTCTGCATTATGGATAATAGGTATTTCAAGTTTGAGGACCACATTTATACTCAATTAAAAGGCATGCCAATGGGATCCCCAGCATCACCGGTAATAGCGGACATCGTTATGGAAGAACTTTTGAACAGCGCAGTCAAAAAACTCCAACACCCACCAAGACTGCTCTCAAAATATGTGGACGACTTGTTTGCCATAACGAAGGAAGACCAAGTTCAAAATACACTGGAGGCACTAAACTCATTCCACAGGAATTTAAAATTTACAATTGAGTTGGAAACGGATGGGAAACTACCCTACTTGGATTGCACAATTAATAGATATGGAGACAAGCTTAAAATCAAGTGGTACAAAAAGCCAACAGCATCAGGACGAATCATCAACTATTTTTCTAAACATCCCAAAAGTATGATTATTAATACAGCACTTGGCTGTATTCAACGGATGTTGAACATAAGTGACGAAATTTACCACAATGACATAATTTATGAAATCAAACAAATTTTGACGAACAACGACTTTCCAAGGAATATCATACAATCACTCATTGAGAGGAACAAAACAACAAAATCAAAGGTGGAACGAAAACCAAAAGCATACCGATCACTGACGTACGTTCCAAAACTCTCGGAACGGTTTGCAACATCTAATTGCTTCAACAAACAAAATATACAAATAGCCCACAAACCCACAAACACAATGAAGAACTTTTTTAACAAAACAAAGGCAAAAATTGAAGCGGCGGATAGAAGCAACATCATTTATAAAATTCCATGCAACGGAAATTTGGAGAACACATGCAAAAAATTTTACATTGGTACAACAAAATCAAAATTAAAAATAGAAGGCTAACATCGGCTATGCCGATGTTTTAAATACCCTTGCAGTTTTTGAAAGGCTCTACCATTGATAACAAAAAAGTTTTTCTCACTAGAATTAGTTTTTAGACCGATCGTTCCTATGGCAGCTATATGCTATAGTCATCCGATTTCGATAAATTTTTCCAGAATTATGTGCAAGTGTATGAAACTAATATATACCACGATTGGTGATGCTACGATGGAAAACAAAAAAGTTTTTCTTTCTGGAACTAGTTTTTGCACCGACCGTTTATATGGCAGCTATATGCTATAGTCACCCGATTTTGATAAATTTTTCATGAGTTGTGTGGAAGCATATAAAACTTATATATACCACGATTGGTGACGCTACGATGGAAAACAAAAAAGTTTTTCGCACTAGAACTAGTTTTGGTACGACCGTTTATATGGCAGCCATATGCTATAGTCATCCGATTTTTATAAATTTTTTCAGAATTGTGTGGAAGCATATAAAACTAATATATACCACGATTGGTGACGCTACGATGAAAAACAAAAAAGTTTTTCTCATTAGAACAAGTTTTTGGACCGATCGTTCCTATGGCAGCTATATGCTATAGTCATCCGATTTTGATTAATTTTACCAGAATTGTGTAGAAGCATATAGAACTAATATATACCACGATTGGTGCAGCTAAGATGGAAAATAAAAAAGTTTTTCCTACAAAAACTAGTTTTTGGACCGATCGTTCCCATGGCAGCTATATGATATAGTCATCCGATCCGGCCGGTTCCGACAAATGTGCAGCGTATTTGTATTTAAAGACTTTTTGCAAAGTTTGGTCAAGATAGCTTTAAAACTGAGGGAGGAGATAGCATAGAAACAGACGGACAGACGGACGGACAGACGGACTGACGGAAATGAACTCAGCTCGTCATGCTGATCAAGAATATATATACTTTATGTGGTCGGAAATGCTTCCTTCACTGCGTTACAAACATCGTGACAATTTTAATATACCCTCTGCAAGGGTATAAAAACAAGGATATCTCAACATAAATCTGACTACAAACTCCGACATCAATCAACCATACAAAATACTGCGCTTGCGACACACTGTATGGAGAGTGACCACGCACCGAACTTCAGCGCAACAACAATCTTACAACAGGAGAGCCATTACAGCAAACGCTTTACTCTTGAAATGCTACACATAATAGACACACCAACAGACAATAGACTGAACTTTAAAACGGACACGGAAAATGTTGCCCACATTTACAGGCATCTTTTGACGAATACCAATTTAGTAAAGAACTCCACGTCAGACGGTACAGACGTGTTATAAAATGTATGTAAATTTGTTCGCTGTTGTTTTTAAATATTTAATGTGTTAAACAAATTTTAATGTAATAATTGGTTAATTGTTTTGTAGTGTCCCTGAAGACGGTTGCCGAAGCGCAGCCGAAATATATCGGAGAAAAAAACACAAACAAGTTAAATTGTTTTTCTTGACCTCGAGCCGGCTAAACATCAACAGTCTACAATTTAGAAAGGTCGCTAAATATCTACTTTTAATTTTTTTGAAGAAATTTTATTTCAAGAAGTGTCAGATTTACTCTTTAATAGCATTACTAATGAAAACGAACATAAAAAACAATTAATTTTTCATAAGAAATTTTTGTTCTGTGGATATGCGTTTCATGCATAACAGCATACGCATGAAGAATATATGAACAAAAATTTTTCATTTTTTTTAAGAAATTTTATTCAAGAAGTGTCACATATACTCTTTAATAGCATTACTAATGAAAACGAATATAAAAAATAATTAATTTTATATAAGAAATTGTTTTTCTATGGATATGCGTTTCATACATAAACAGCATACGTATGAAGAATAAATGAAAAAAAATTTAATTTTTTGAAGAAATTTTATTTCAAGAAGTGTCAGATTTACTCTTTAATAGCATTGCTAATGAAAACGCACATACAAAAAAATTAATTTTTCATAAAAAAGTTTTGTTCTATGGATATGCGTTTCATGCATAAACAGCATACGTATGAAGAATATATGAAAAAAATATTAATTTTTTTGAAGAAATTTTATTTCAAGATGTGTCAGATTTACTCTTTAATAGCATTACTAATGAAAACGAACATACAAAAAATTAATTTTTCATAAGAAAGTTTTGTTCTATGGATATGCGTTTCATGCATAAACAGCATACGTATGAAGAATAAATGAAAAAAAATTCATTTTTTTTAAGAAATTTTATTTCAAGAAGTGTCACATTTACTCTTTAATAGCATTACTAATGAAAACGAACATACAAAAAAATTAATTTTTCATAAGAAAGTTTTGTTCTATGGATATGAGTTTCATGCATAAACAGCATACGTATGAAGAATAAATGAAAAAAAATTTAATTTTTTTGAAGAAATTTTATTTCAAGAAGTGTCAGATTTACTCTTTAATAGCATTACTAATGAAAACGAACATAAATACCAATTCATGTTTCATAAGAAATTTTTGTTCTATGGATATGCGTTTCATGCATAAACAGCATACGTATGAAGAATAAATGAAAAACAATTTATCATATTTTTGAAGAAATTTTATTTCAAGAAGTGTCAGATTTACTCTTTAATAGCATTACTAACATACAAAAAAATTAATTTTTCATAAGAAAGTGTTGTTCTATGGATATGCGTTTCATGCATAACAGCATACGTATGAAGAATAAATGAACAAAAATTTTTAATTTTTTTGAAGAAATTTTATTTCAAGAAGTGTCAGATTTACTCTTTAATAGCATTACTAATGAAAACGAACATAAATACCAATTCATGTTTCATAAGAAATTTTTGTTCTATGGATATGCGTTTCATGCATAAACAGCTTACGTGTGAAGAATAAATGAAAAAACAATTTATCATATATTTGAAGAAATTTTATTTCAAGAAGTGTCAGATTTACTCTTTAATAGCATTACTAATGAAAACGAACATACAAAAAAATTAATTTTTCATAAGAAAGTTTTGTTCTATGGATATGCGTTTCATGCATAAACAGCATACGTATGAAGAATAAATGAAAAAACTGTAATTTTTTTGAAGAAATTTTATTTCAAGAAGTGTCAGATTTACTCTTTAATAGCATTACTAATGAAAACGAACATACAAAACAATTCATTTTTTCATAAGAAATTTTTGTTCTATGGATATGCGTTTCATGCATAAACAGCATACGTATGAAGAATAAATGAAAAACAATTTATCATATTTTTGAAGAAATTTTATTTCAAGAAGTGTCAGATTTACTCTTTAATAGCATTACTAATGAAAACGAACATAAAAACCAATTCATGTTTCATAAGAAATTTTTGTTCTATGGATATGCGTTTCATGCATAAACAGCATACGTATAAAGAATAATTAAAAAATATTTTAAATTTTTTTGAAGAAATTTTATTTCAAGAAGTGTCAGTTTTACTCTTTAATAGCATTACTAATGAAAACGAACATAGAAAAAATAAATTTTTCATGAGAAGTTTTGTTCTAAGGATATGCGTTTCATGCATAAACAGCATACGTATGAAGAATAAATGAAAAAAATTTCATTTTTTTTAAGAAATTTTATTTCATTAAGTGTCAGATTTACTCTTTAATAGCATTACTAATGAAAACGAACATACAAAAAAATTAATTTTTCATAAGAAAGTTTTGTTCTATGGATATGCGTTTCATGCATAAACAGCATACGTATGAAGAATAAATGAAAAAAAAAATTTTCATTTTTTTGAAGAAATTTAATTTCAAGAAGTGTCAGATTTACTCTTTAATAGCATTACTAATGAAAACGCACATACAAAAAAAATTAATTTTTCATAAGAAAGTTTTGTTCTATGGATATGCGTTTCATGCATAAACAGCATACGTATGAAGAATATATGAAAACGAGAAGGCAAAGCTAACTTCGACTGTGACGAAGTTTTAATACACTTGAAAACGTTTACTCCAACTGATTTAACCGGTAAAATATGTATAGGATATAGATATCAAATATTTAAAAATTTTGAAATCATTGATAAGAAAGATTTGATACCATAAAAAAAACTTTTCTTAGTAAACCACATTTTCCGACCGATCGGTCCTATGGCAGCTATATGCTATAGTCATCCGATTTTGATAAATTTTTCCAGATTGTGTAAAAGCATATAAAACTAATATATACCAAGATTAGGGACGTTACGATAGAAAACAAAAAAGTTTTCCTCACTAGAACTAGTTTTTAGACCGACCGTTTATATGGCAGCTATATGCTATAGTCTTCCGATTTTGATAAATTTTTCCAGGATTACGCGGAAGCATATAAAACTAATACAAACCATGATTGGTGAAGCTACGATGGAAAACTAAAAAGTTTTTCTCACTAGAACTAGTTTTTCGACCGACCCTTTATATGACAGCTATATGATATAGTCATCCGATTTTGATAAATTTTTCCAGAATTATTGGAAGCATATAAAACTAACATATACCAAGATTAGTGTCGCTACGATGAAAAACAAAAAAGTTTTTCTAACTAGAACTAGTTCTTAGACCGATCGTTCCTATGGCAGCTATATGATATAGTGATCCGATTTTGATCAATTTTTCCAGAATTATGTGGATACATATAAAACTAACATATACCAAGATAAGTGACGCTACGATGGAAAACAAAAAAGTTTTTCTCACAAAAACATATTTTCCGACCGATCGTTCCTATGGCAGCTATATGATATAGTCATCCGATCCGGCCGGTTCCGACATATTAGTTGCGTGCAGTAAAAAGAAGGCTCTGTGCAAAATTTCAGCTCGATAGCTTTAAAACTGAGGGACTAGTTCGCGTAGAAACAGACAGACAGACAGACAGACAGACGGACAGACAGACGGACAGACAGACGGACAGACGGACAGACGGACGGACGGACAGACGGAATTGAACTCGGCTCGTCTTCCTGATCAAGAATATATATAGTTTATGTGGTCGGAAATGAATATTTCTATGCGTTACAAACTTCTGGGCAAAATTAATATACACTTTTCAAGTGTATAAAAATTTTAATTTTTTTGAAGAAATTTTATTTCAAGATGTGTCAGATTTACTCTTTAATAGCATTACTAATGAAAACGAACATACAAAAAATTAATTTTTCATAAGAAAGTTTTGTTCTATGGATATGCGTTTCATGCATAAACAGCGTACGTATGAAGAATATATGAAAAAATTTCATTATTTTGAACTAATTTTATTTAAAGATGTGTCAGATTTACTCTTTAATAGCATTACTAATGAAAACGAACATCCAAAAAAATTAATTTTTCATAAGAAAGTTTTGTTCTATGGATATGCGTTGCATGCATAAACAGCATACGTATGAAGAATAAATGAAAAAAATTTCATTTGTTTGAAGAAATTTTATTTCAAGAAGTGTCAGATTTACTCTTTAATAGCATTACTAATGAAAACGAACATACAAAAAAATTAATTTTTCATAAGAAAGTTTTGTTCTATGGATATGCGTTTCATGCATAAACAGCATACGTATGAAGAATAAATGAAAAAAAATTTAATTTTTTTGAAGAAATTTTATTTCAAGAAGTGTCAGATTTACTCTTTAATAGCATTACTAATGAAAACGAACATAAATACCAATTCATGTTTCATAAGAAATTTTTGTTCTATGGATATGCGTTTCATGCATAAACAGCATACGTATGAAGAATAAATGAAAAAAAATTTCATTTTTTGAAGAAATTTTATTTCAAGAAGTGTCAGATTTACTCTTTAATAGCATTACTAATGAAAACGAACATACAAAGAAATTAATTTTTCATAAGAAAGTTTTGTTCTATGGATATGCGTTTCATGCATAAACAGCATACGTATGAAGAATATATGAAAAAATTTTTCATATTTTTGAAGAAATTTTATTTCAAGAAGTGTCAGATTTACTCTTTAATAGCATTACTAATGAAAACGAACATACAAAACAATTCATTTTTTCATAAGAAATTTTTGTTCTATGGATATGCGTTTCATGCATAAACAGCTTACTTGTGAAGAATAAATGAAAAAACAATTTATCATATATTTGAAGAAATTTTATTTCAAGAAGTGTCAGATTTACTCTTTAATAGCATTACTAATGAAAACGAACATACAAAAAAATTAATTTTTCATAAGAAAGTTTTGTTCTATGGATATGCGTTTCATGCATAAACAGCATACGTATGAAGAATAAATGAAAAAACTGTAATTTTTTTGTAGAAATTTTATTTCAAGAAGTGTCAGATTTACTCTTTAATAGCATTACTAATGAAAACGAACATACAAAACAATTCATTTTTTCATAAGAAATTTTTGTTCTATGGATATGCGTTCCTTGCATAAACAGCATACGTATGAAGAATAAATGAAAAACAATTTATCATATTTTTGAAGAAATTTTATTTCAAGAAGTGTCAGATTTACTCTTTAATAGCATTACTAATGAAAACGAACATAAAAACCAATTCATGTTTCATAAGAAATTTTTGTTCTATGGATATGCGTTTCATGCATAAACAGCATACGTATAAAGAATAATTAAAAAATATTTTAAATTTTTTTGAAGAAATTTTATTTCAAGAAGTGTCAGTTTTACTCTTTAATAGCATTACTAATGAAAACGAACATAGAAAAAAATAAATTTTTCATGAGAAAGTTTTGTTCTAAGGAAATGCGTTTCATGCATAAACAGCATACGTATGAAGAATAAATGAAAAAAAATTTCATTTTTTTGAAGAAATTTTATTTCATTAAGTGTCAGATTTACTCTTTAATAGCATTACTAATGAAAACGAACATACAAAAAAATAAATTTTTCATAAGAAAGTTTTGTTCTATGGATATGCGTTTCATGCATAAACAGCATACGTATGAAGAATAAATGAAAAAAATTTCATTTTTTGAAGAAATTTAATTTCAAGAAGTGTCAGATTTACTCTTTAATAGCATTACTAATGAAAACGCACATACAAAACAATTCATTTTTTCATAAGAAAGTTTTGTTCTATGGATATGCGTTTCATGCATAAACAGCATACGTATGAAGAATATATGAAAAAAATTTTAATTTTTTTGAAGAAATTTTATTTCAAGAAGTGTCAGATTTACTCTTTAATAGCATTACTAATGAAAACGAACATACAAAAAATTAATTTTTCATAAGAAAGTTTTGTTCTATGGATATGCGTTTCATGCATAAACAGCATACGTATGTAGAATAAATGAAAAAAAAATTTCATTTTTATACCCTTGCAGAGGGTATATTAAAATTGTCACGATGTTTGTAACGCATAGAAGGAAGCATTTCCGACCACATAAAGTATATATATTCTTGATCAGCATGACGAGCTGAGTTCATTTCCGTTTGTCCGTCTGTCCGTCCGTCCGTCCGTCTGTCCGTCTGTCCGTCTGTTTCTATGCTATCTCCTCCCTCAGTTTTAAAGCTATCTTGACCAAACTTTGCAAAAAGTCTTTAAATACAAATACGCTGCACATTTGTCGGAATCGGCCGGATCGGATGACTATATCATATAGCTGCCATAGGAACGATCGGTCCAAAAACTAGTTCTAATGAAAAAAACTTTTTTTGTTTTCCATCGTAGCGGCACCAATCGTGGTATGTAAAAAGTTTTATATGCTTCCACACAATTCTGGAAAAATTTATCAAAATCGGATGACTATAGCATATAGCTGCCATATAAACGGTCACTCAAAAAACTAGTTCTAGTGAGAAAAACTTTTTTGTTTTCCATCGTAGCGTCACCAATCGTGGTATATATTAGTCTTATATGATTCCACACAATTCTGGAAAAATTTATCGAAATCGGATGACTATAGCATATAGCTGCCATATAAACAATCGGTCCAACAACTAGTTCTAGTGAGAAAAACTTTTTTGTTTTCCATCGTAGCATCACCAATCGTGGTATATATTAGCTTTATATACTTCCACACAATTCTGGAAAAATTGATCGAAATCGGATGACTATAGCATATAGCTGCCATAGGAACGATCGGTCTAAAAACTAATTCTAGTGAGAAAAACTTTTTGGTTATCAATGGTAGCGCCTTTCAAAAACTGCAAGGGTATTTAAAACATCGGCGTAGCCGATGTTAGCCTTCTATTTTTTAAAGAAATTTTATTTCAAGAAGTGTCAGATTTACTCTTTAATAGCATTACTAATGAAAACGAACATAAAAAACAATTAATTTTTCATAAGAAAGTTTTGTTCTATGGATATGCGTTTCATGCATAAACAGCATACGTATGAAGAATAAATGAAAAACAAATTTCATTTATTTGAAGAAATTTTATTTCAAGAAGTTTCAGACTTACTCTTTAATAGCATTACTAATGAAAACGCACATACAAAAAAATTAATTTGTCATAAGAAAGTTTTGTTCTATGGATATGCGTTTCATGCATAAACAGCATACGTATGAAGAATATATGAAAAAATTTTAATTTTTTTGAAGATATTTTATTTCAAGATGTGTCAGATTTACTCTTTAATAGCATTACTAATGAAAACGAACATACAAAACAAGTAAGAAAGTCGGTCAAGCCCGACTGTAATATACTCTGTACCTGTTTGTATGTAACTGATAACTTTAAAGTGTGAGGGTTTTTCAAAATCTGGGGGTGGCAACTCTTTCGACTATCGTTCATCTGGTTGAAAAAAGGATGTACGGGCTCGATAAGTAATGATGAGTAGAATTACCCTAGTACATAACTCGTAAAATTATAAAATTTGTATATAATTTCCTATTAACATAAACATATTTATATTAGTCACGCGGGAATCACGCGTGATTTCTGACCGCAGGCCATCTCAATTGCATCGCTCCTATCATACTTGGTCTTTGCCTCCTTACACAAATATCTATTGGAAAGAAGGGAGGGGGAAACTGAAAGCGGCGCTAATGCCGTCAAGCCAATTCAATTGGGAAATTACTATTGCCCTCTCGCTCTCTCTTTCTCGTAAGTGGCTGCGTGTTGTTGTTGTCGTTGCATTAAATTTTCATTTACATATAGCGCCACTATTGTTCATCTGATCGAAAAACGATGTATGGGGGCTTGATAAGAAATAATGAGTAGAATATATGTCTAGAAGGTTTGAACAACCCTAACTCCAAAATTGTGGAAGATATTAAGTTTTTTTTCAATTTGCGGGGGAGGCAGGGGGCGTGGCAAAAATCAAAACTAAACTTGATCTGCCTGCAAGTATAAGAAATATATGTTCCATACACCTCAAACCTCTATCTCTTACCATCTCTGATATCTCTTCGTTCATACGGACAGACGGACAGACAGACGGACAGACAGACGGACAGACGGACATGGCTATATCGACTCGGCTGTTGATGCTGATCAAGAATATATATACTTTATGGGGTCGGACATGCTTCCTTCTGGCTGTTACATACATTTGCACAAACCCAATATACTCTGTGTACCTTCGGTACAGAGTATAAAAATTAATTTTTCATAAGAAAGTTTTGTTCTATGGATATGCGTTTCATGCATAAACAGCATACGTATGAAGAATAAATGAAAAAACTGTAATTTTTTGAAGAAATTTTATTTCAAGAAGTGTCAGATTTACTCTTTAATAGCATTTCTAATGAAAACGAACATACAAAACAATTCATTTTTTCATAAGAAATTTTTGTTCTATGGATATGCGTTTCATGCATAAACAGCATACGTATGAAGAATAAATGAAAAACAATTTATCATATTTTTGAAGAAATTTTATTTCAAGAAGTGTAAGATTTACTCTTTAATAGCATTACTAATGAAAACGAACATAAAAACCAATTCATGTTTCATAAGAAATTTTTGTTCTATGGATATGCGTTTCATGCATAAACAGCATACGTATGAAGAATATATGAAAAAATTTTAATTTTTTGAAGAAATTTTATTTCAAGATGTGTCAGATTTACTCTTTAATAGCATTACTAATGAAAACGAACATACAAAAAAATTAATTTTTCATAAGAAAGTTTTGTTCTATGGATATGCGATTCATGCATAAACAGCATACGTATGAAGAATAAATGAAAAAATTTCATTTTTTTGAAGAAATTTTATTTCAAGAAGTGTCAGATTTACTCTTTAATAGCATTACTAATGAAAACGCACATACAAAAAAAATTAATTTTTCATAAGAAAGTTTTGTTCTATGGATATGCGTTTCATGCATAAACAGCATACGTATGTAGAATAAATGAAAAAAAAAATTTCATTTTTTTGAACTAATTTTATTTCAAGATGTGTCAGATTTACTCTTTAATAGCATTACTAATGAAAACGAACATAGAAAAAAATAATTTTTCATAAGAAAGTTTAGTTCTATGGATATGGAATAAATGAAAAAAAAATTTCATTTTTTTGAACTAATTTTATTTTAAGATGTGTCGGATTTACTCTTTAATAGCATTACTAATGAAAACGAACATAGAAAAAAATTAATTTTTCATAAGAAAGTTTTGTTCTATGGATATGCGTTTCATGCATAAACAGCATACGTATGTAGAATAAATGAAAAAAAATTTCATTTTTTTGAACTAATTTTATTTCAAGATGTGTCAGATTTACTCTTTAATAGCATTACTAATGAAAACGAACATAAAAAAAAATTAATTTTTCATAAGAAAGTTTTGTTCTATGGATATGGAATAAATGAAAAAAAAATTTCATTTTTTTGAACTAATTTTATTTCAAGATGTGTCGGATTTACTCTTTAATAGCATTACTAATGAAAACGAACATAGAAAAAAAATTAATTTTTCATAAGAAAGTTTTGTTCTATGGATATGCGTTTCATGCATAAACAGCATACGTATGTAGAATAAATGAAAAAAAAATTTCATTTTTTTTGAACTAATTTTATTTCAAGATGTGTCAGATTTACTCTTTAATAGCATTACTAATGAAAACGAACATAAAAAAAAATTAATTTTTCATAAGAAAGTTTTGTTCTATGGATATGCGTTTCATGCATAAACAGCATACGTATGTAGAATAAATGAAAAAAATAGAAGACTAACATCGGCTACGCCGATGTTTTAAATACCCTTGCAGTTTTTGAAAGGCGCTACCATTGATAACCAAAAGTTTTTCTCACTAGAATTAGTTTTTAGACCGATCGTTCCTATGGCAGCTATATGCTATAGTCATCCGATTTAGATTTAGATTTATTAAGATTTCTTAGCGCTACAAGTACAGAAAATACTTATAACTAAAGCACTAATCACAAAAGTTTTGACAATGGACAATAAACATACATATATATTAAGTTCCCTATCTTAAGATTACATTACATTTATTAAATTGTTTGTTGTTAAATTATTATTAATTTCTATGATTTTGGTGTGTGTCTAATCTAATTTGTTGTTTTTATGTATTCAAAAAGTTTGTCTTTAAACTGCGCTGCACTTCTAATCGCCTTTAGATCATGTGGTAGTGAGTTCCACAGCCGAACAGCATATGCAAAGAATTGTTTGTCAGAGCTGGACAATTTATTTTTGGTGGAGACTAAATTATTTGTTCTTTTGGAAGTAGAAAAAGTTATGAGTTCAAAGAGATAGGAAGGTTGTTTTGACTGTAATATGTTATGTAATTTAATTAAGGCTCTAAACTGTATCCACGAATTCAAGTCAATATTAAATATTTTCTCTGTGTACAATGAAATATGGTCCGTTCTTTTCTTATTGAATATATATCTGGCTATATCATTAAATGCTACATTCAATTTTCTGTTGCTAATCGAGTCACATTTACCAAATACTTCTATTCCATAAAATAGACTCGATGCCAGGTATGTTTTAGCTATTAATAATTTTGTTTGAGTGGGTAAGAAAGGTTGACTAAATCTTAATTGTCTTAGTTTTCCGTATGTTTTTCCTACTGCTTTATTAATATGATCGTCCCAGGATAAGGTATTATTGAAGGTGAATCCAAGATTTTCGGCTCTGTCTACGTATTCAATGGGATTATCGTTAATTTGGAGTTGCTGTAGACAATTCGTTTGGAGGGGTTTTTTTGTATATAACCATACATTTCGATTTTTTGGGTTAATCAACAAATGGTTTTTCTTGGCCCACTCACTGACACTGCTTAGATCATTATTACATAGATTCACACACTCAGACATTTGATTAATTGGACGACATACATACATTTGTAGATCATCGGCATACATATGGACTTCGCAATTAGACAGGGCATTCGGGAGATCATTAACATAAATCGAGAAAAGCAATGGTCCAAGGACTGATCCTTGGGGGACGCCACGATATGTTTTAAGAAAGGACGAGGTCTTCGTTGGGGTTACTACAGCTTGTTGACGGTCACTCAGATAAGATGACATAAAGTTCCTTGCAGTCTCGGAGAAGTTATAAAGTTTCGTCAATTTTGTGCACAGTATGTCGTGGTCGACCATGTCAAAAGCTTTACTATAGTCTAAAAGTGTAAGAAATGTCACGAAACTATTATCATATTTTCTGCGTATGTCTTCGGTTATTTTCAGAATAGCTGTTGTGCAACTACGCTGTTTTCTAAAGCCAGATTGGTTATTATTTAGAAGCAGATTGTCTTCAAAAAATTGATTAATTTGATGAGCCCTTAATTGCTCGAGAACTTTGGAAATAAAGGGAAGAATGGAAATGGGTCTATATTCGGATTTATTTTTTGGAATTGGAACTATTTTGGCCGTTTTCCACCTGTTTGGAAAGGTGGAAGTCATTATAGCTGTGTTAATAATGTGCGTTATGTAAGGTAGAATCTTGGGAAGGAGTGTTTTTATAAATCTCGGATCAATATTGTCTAATCCAATTGCATTGGACTTGATACGAAGAATAGATGCTAAGACATCATTCTGACGAACACAGGCAAAACTAAAACATGTATTACAGTTATTATAAGCTAATGAGTTCAGGTACGAATTGCTTGTGACTTCAGGTACTTGTAGTTCTAATTGCACAAATTTTCTGTTGAGTTCGTTTACGTCTATGTCGCCAGTAAAATTAGGTCGTTGTTTCCCTACCCCTATATCCCGAATCCTTTTCCAAAACTCCCTAGAAGACGTTGTATTATCAAATTGTGTAAAATAGTATGTCCTCTTAGCCGATTTGCACCTAAAGTTAACTTGCGCTCTCATCATAGTGTACTGCTGATGAAGATGGTTAGTTTTATACCGCTTCCACTTTTTGTACGCCTTATCTCGACTTATAATAAGGGATTTAATTTCATCATTGAACCACGGCTTTAGACTTGGTTTAATAATTTTACGCTTTTGCGGTACACATTTATTAAACAGGTAATCAATATTAAAGTGAAAGCGATTTAATTGCGATTCGATGTCAGAAGTTTGGTATAGGATGTCCCAATCACAGGAGTTAAACTCAGAATTAAGCTGGACATAGTCGATTTTCTTAAAATCTCGGTACTCTATAGGGTACTCACATCCATCAACATCACATTTATATGTCAAGAAAATTAGATCATGTCGAGAAAATAATGGAACGGCTACTTGGTCATAAAGCAAAATCTTACTTTTTTCATCCACAAAGTATAAATCTAATAGCGTGTCCGTAGTGTGTGAGAAATGCGTTGGTGTAGAATCATTGACTAAATGCAGCCCAAGTGTTTCCATATTAGCAGCAAGATGCCTTTCTGTCAAGATGTCACTGTTAAAGTCCCCAGCCAAGATTATGTCGGTGTATGACAATAAAATATTTGTAAGAGACTCAAGCATCTCACCATAATCAATATTACGCCTAGGTCTATAAAAACATCCAATTAATACCTTAGTATCTTTTGTTTTATTCGAGACCTCTAGTATTAAATATTCAATCGGACAATCTGGTTGCTGGTTACAAATGACTTTACACTGAAGACGTTCACTTACATATATGGCAACACCACCTGCATGGCCTATGCGATCTGAGCGATACACATTATAACCTGCACATGATATTAACGAGTCACATAAGTCAGACACAAACCATGTCTCAGATACACAGATAACATCTACATTTGAGTTTACAAATAAGTACCGAAACTCGTCAATCTTTTTGGATAAGCTTTGCGCATTGATATGACATATACTTAGTCCCTTCTCTTTGTTTGCGAAAATTCTTATCAATGCATGACTGCTTGACGTGGACTTACCTATTACTGTTGGCAGTTAGAAAAAGTTGTTTAAAATTAAGAGATTTACGAAGCGCGCACAATTTAAACACAAACATAATAATAAGACACACGAATACATATAAACAACAAACAAAAGAGAGCTAGAAGAGCTGTATAACCTATTCTGTGCGAAATGCACCAACTGACGAAGCAGTAGCTGAGCGATCGGCTTCTCCCTCTTCCAGACGCTGCAGACCCAGAAGCTCTTGCAAAGTACCCACGCTGAAAATGTCGCCTCTCTCATTCTTCTTCACATGAACGACACCTCTGCGTGTGAATACAGCGTGGAGACGTTTATGCTTTTTAAGCTTCATTGCTTCTTTAAAGAGAGCATAATTCTCTTTGGTCAGCTGCTCATTCAAGTAAAAGGGTGCATCAGAGTCAAAGCCCAACATTAGAAGTTTTAGTTGACTCTTTGACTTTCGCCGAAAATCACCAACTGCACGCAGTAATTTGGCCTTTTCGTACACGTGCTCGAATTTAATAATAATTTCCGGGTCAACCACAGTGTGCGTTTGTCGTGGCTTGATCCGGAATATATCTCTTATTTTCGGCGCCGGAGTGAGTTCTAGAGCAAAACATAAGGAGTTAAACGTCGCTCGCAGGTTCTCGTCATCCACAATTGGTACTCCATGCAATCTCAAATCACATGCTACGCTTGCATTGGCCTGAGTCATGATTTGTGAGGCAAGTTGCCCCACCTGCATTTTCAAAGAGTTTATCTCACTAACTTCAGTTTCCAGTTGCTGGACACGGCGAGCCATGTTCTGGATCTCTCCTGACATGGTGTTTATGCGCTCCTGGAGCGCACTCATTATCCGATCCTCAGCTGATCGCATATTAGCAGTAATGAGACCGGCCTGCTCCTCAAACCGCCGGTTAATGAGCTCCGTGAGCTTATTCGCCAGCGCATCGGAAGCAGCCCCCGGGCTTCATGTCTCCGCTGGTGTTCTCCCGGACACGCTTGGATGCTGGTCCAGCAGCAGGTGTAGCAGGTGCCATGGTGTGTGCAAAAGATCTCTATTGAGTGGTTATTGTGTTGAGTGATTCTATGTATTTTTGAGTGTTTTTATAGTGTTGGTTTTGGTTATATGTGTTGATTGTTCTGGTCGATATCTATGTATGTTGAGTTTGTGTGTTTGTATGTGTAAATTGGCGGCTGTCTAATTTATTTATGCACTTTTAGTTATTAAACGGCGCTTATTTTGTTCGATTTGTATTGAACAGTGTTCTCTGGCA
This sequence comes from Lordiphosa mommai, assembly GCA_018904225.1. Classification (NCBI taxonomy): domain Eukaryota; kingdom Metazoa; phylum Arthropoda; class Insecta; order Diptera; family Drosophilidae; genus Lordiphosa; species Lordiphosa mommai. The sequence goes on along the minus strand of JAEIFT010000208.1, from coordinate 258,433 downwards.
GGTTTATGTACAAAATATATTTATTTTGGATATTAAAGAGTCAAAATTTTATATAAAGATGCTCTTGGATGCGAGACACTTAAATTTGCGGCCTTCAGCTTTCGATAACGATAACGTATCAAATCGATAAATTTTTCCAGAATTGTGTGGAAGTATATAAAGCTAATATATACCACGATTGGTGACGCTACGATGGAAAACAAAAAAGTTTTTCTCACTAGAACTAGTTTTTTGAGCGACCGTTTATATGGCAGCTATATGCTATAGTCATCCGATTTTGATAAATTTTTCCAGAATTGTGTGGAATCATATAAAACTAATATATACCACGATTGGTGACGCTACGATGGAAAACAAAAAAGTTTTTCTCACTAGAACTAGTTTTTTGAGCGACCGTTTATATGGCAGCTATATGCTATAGTCATCCGATTTCGATAAATTTTTTCAGAATTGTGTGGAATCATATAAAACTAATATATACCACGATTGGTGACGCTACGATGGAAAACAAAAAAGTTTTTCTCACTAGAACTAGTTTTTTGGACCGATCGTTCCTATGGCAGCTATATGATATAGTCATCCGATCCGGCCGATTCCGACAAATGTGCAGCGTATTTGTATTTAAAGACTTTTTGCAAAGTTTGATCAAGATAGCTTCAAAACTGAGGGAGGAGATAGCATAGAAACAGACGGACAGACGGACGGACGGACGGACAGACGGACAAACGGAAATGAACTCAGCTCGTCATGCTGATCAAGAATATATATACTTTATGTGGTCGGAAATGCTTCCTTCTATGCGTTACAAACATCGTGACAATTTTAATATACCCTCTGCAAGGGTATAAAAAAATTTCATTTTTTTGAACTAATTTTATTTCAAGATGTGTCAGATTTACTCTTTAATAGCACTACTAATGAAAACGAACATTAAAAGCAATTCATGTTTCATAAGAAATTTTTGTTCTATGGATATGCGTTTCATGCATAAACAGCATACGTATGAAGAATAAATGAAGTGTCAGATTTACGCTTTAATAGCATTACTAATTAAAACGAACATACAAAAAAATTAATTTTTCATAAGAAAGTTTTGTTCTATGAATATGCGTTTCATGCATAAACAGCATACGTATGAAGAATATATGAAAACAATTTATCATATTTTTGAAGAAATTTTATTTCAAGATGTGTCAGATTTACCCTTTAATAGCATTACTTATGAAAACGAACATACAAAAAAATTAATTTTTCATAAGAAAGTTTTGTTCTATGGATATGGAATAAATGAAAAAAAAATTTCATTTTTTTGAACTAATTTTATTTCAAGATGTGTCAGATTTACTCTTTAATAGCATTACTAATGAAAACGAACATAAAAAAAAATTAATTTTTCATAAGAAAGTTTTGTTCTATGGATATGCGTTTCATGCATAAACAGCATACGTATGTAGAATAAATGAAAAAAAAATTTCATTTTTTTTTAACTAATTTTATTTCAAGATGTGTCAGATTTACTCTTTAATAGCACTACTAATGAAAACGAACATTAAAAGCAATTCATGTTTCATAAGAAATTTTTGTTCTATGGATATGCGTTTCATGCATAAACAGCATACGTATGAAGAATAAATGAAGTGTCAGATTTACGCTTTAATAGCATTACTAATTAAAACGAACATACAAATAAATTAATTTTTCATAAGAAAGTTTTGTTCTATGGATATGCGTTTCATGCATAAACAGCATACGTATGAAGAATATATGAAAAAAAATTTCATTTTTTTGAAGAAATTTTATTTCAAGAAGTGTCAGATTTACTCTTTAATAGCATTACTAATGAAAACGAACATAAATACCAATTCATGTTTCATAAGAAATTTTTGTTCTATGGATATGCGTTTCATGCATAAACAGCATACGTATGAAGAATAAATAAAAAAAAATTTCATTTTTTTGAAGAAATTTTATTTCAAGAAGTGTCAGATTTACTCTTTAATAGCATTACTAATTAAAACGAACATACAAACAAATTAATTTTTCATAAGAAAGTTTTGTTCTATGGATATGCGTTTCATGCATAAACAGCATAAGTATGAAGATATAAGAAAAAATTTTTCATATTTTTGAAGAAATTTTATTTCAAGAAGTGTCAGATTTACTCTTTAATAGCATTACTAATGAAAACGAACATACAAAACAATTCATTTTTTCATAAGAAATTTTTGTTCTATGGATATGCGTTTCATGAATAAACAGCTTACTTGTGAAGAATAAATGAAAAAACAATTTATCATATATTTGAAGAAATTTTATTTCAAGAAGTGTCAGATTTACTCTTTAATAGCATTACTAATGAAAACGAACATACAAAAAAATTAATTTTTCATAAGAAAGTTTTGTTCTATGGATATGCGTTTCATGCATAAACAGCATACGTATGAAGAATAAATGAAAAAACTGTAATTTTTTTGTAGAAATTTTATTTCAAGAAGTGTCAGATTTACTCTTTAATAGCATTACTAATGAAAACGAACATACAAAACAATTCATTTTTTCATAAGAAATTTTTGTTCTATGGATATGCGTTCCATGCATAAACAGCATACGTATGAAGAATAAATGAAAAACAATTTATCATATTTTTGAAGAAATTTTATTTCAAGAAGTGTCAGATTTACTCTTTAATAGCATTACTAATGAAAACGAACATACAAAACAATTCATTTTTTCATAAGAAATTTTTGTTCTATGGATATGCGTTTCATGCATAAACAGCTTACTTGTGAAGAATAAATGAAAAAACAATTTATCATATATTTGAAGAAATTTTATTTCAAGAAGTGTCAGATTTACTCTTTAATAGCATTACTAATGAAAACGAACATACAAAAAAATTAATTTTTCATAAGAAAGTTTTGTTCTATGGATATGCGTTTCATGCATAAACAGCATACGTATAAAGAATAATTAAAAAATATTTTAAATTTTTTTGAAGAAATTTTATTTCAAGAAGTGTCAGTTTTACTCTTTAATAGCATTACTAATGAAAACGAACATAGAAAAAAATAAATTTTTCATGAGAAAGTTTTGTTCTAAGGAAATGCGTTTCATGCATAAACAGCATACGTATGAAGAATAAATGAAAAAAATTTCATTTTTTTGAAGAAATTTTATTTCATTAAGTGTCAGATTTACTCTTTAATAGCATTACTAATGAAAACGAACATACAAAAAAATAAATTTTTCATAAGAAAGTTTTGTTCTATGGATATGCGTTTCATGCATAAACAGCATACGTATGAAGAATAAATGAAAAAAATTTCATTTTTTTGAAGAAATTTAATTTCAAGAAGTGTCAGATTTACTCTTTAATAGCATTACTAATGAAAACGCACATACAAAACAATTCATTTTTTCATAAGAAAGTTTTGTTCTATGGATATGCGTTTCATGCATAAACAGCATACGTATGAAGAATATATGAAAAAAATTTTAATTTTTTTGAAGAAATTTTATTTCAAGATGTGTCAGATTTACTCTTTAATAGCATTACTAATGAAAACGAACATACAAAAAATTAATTTTTCATAAGAAAGTTTTGTTCTATGGATATGCGTTTCATGCATAAACAGCATACGTATGTAGAATAAATGAAAAAAAAATTTCATTTTTATACCCTTGCAGAGGGTATATTAAAATTGTCACGATGTTTGTAACGCATAGAAGGAAGCATTTCCGACCACATAAAGTATATATATTCTTGATCAGCATGACGAGCTGAGTTCATTTCCGTTTGTCCGTCTGTCCGTCCGTCCGTCCGTCTGTCCGTCTGTCCGTCTGTCCGTCTGTTTCTATGCTATCTCCTCCCTCAGTTTTAAAGCTATCTTGACCAAACTTTGCAAAAAGTCTTTAAATACAAATACGCTGCACATTTGTCGGAATCGGCCGGATCGGATGACTATATCATATAGCTGCCATAGGAACGATCGGTCCAAAAACTAGTTCTAATGAAAAAAACTTTTTTGTTTTCCATCGTAGCGTCACCAATCGTGGTATGTAAAAGTTTTATATGCTTCCACACAATTCTGGAAAAATTTATCAAAATCGGATGACTATAGCATATAGCTGCCATATAAACGGTCACTCAAAAAACTAGTTCTAGTGAGAAAAACTTTTTTGTTTTCCATCGTAGCGTCACCAATCGTGGTATATATTAGTCTTATATGATTCCACACAATTCTGGAAAAATTTATCGAAATCGGATGACTATAGCATATAGCTGCCATATAAACAATCGGTCCAACAACTAGTTCTAGTGAGAAAAACTTTTTTGTTTTCCATCGTAGCATCACCAATCGTGGTATATATTAGCTTTATATACTTCCACACAATTCTGGAAAACTTGATCGAAATCGGATGACTATAGCATATAGCTGCCATAGGAACGATCGGTCTAAAAACTAATTCTAGTGAGAAAAACTTTTTTGGTTATCAATGGTAGCGCCTTTCAAAAACTGCAAGGGTATTTAAAACATCGGCGTAGCCGATGTTAGCCTTCTATTTTTTTGAACTAATTTTATTTCAAGATGTGTCAGATTTACTCTTTAATAGCATTACTAATGAAAACGAACATACAAAAAAATTAATTTTTCATAAGAAAGTTTTGTTCTATGGATATGCGTTTCATGCATAAACAGCATACGTATGAAGAATAAATGAAAAAAATTTCATTTGTTTGAAGAAATTTTATTTCAAGAAGTGTCAGATTTACTCTTTAATAGCATTACTAATGAAAACGCACATACAAAAAAATTAATTTTTCATAAGAAAGTTTTGTTCTATGGATATGCGTTTCATGCATAAACAGCATACGTATGAAGAATATATGAAAAAATTTTAATTTTTTTGAAGATATTTTATTTCAAGATGTGTCAGATTTACTCTTTAATAGCATTACTAATGAAAACGAACATACAAAACAAGTAAGAAAGTCGGTCAAGCCCGACTGTAATATACTCTGTACCTGTTTGTATGTAACTGATAACTTTAAAGTGTGAGGGTTTTTCAAAATCTGGGGGTGGCAACTCTTTCGACTATCGTTCATCTGGTTGAAAAAAGGATGTACGGGCTCGATAAGTAATGATGAGTAGAATTACCCTAGTACATAACTCGTAAAATTATAAAATTTGTATATAATTTCCTATTAACATAAACATATTTATATTAGTCACGCGGGAATCACGCGTGATTTCTGACCGCAGGCCATCTCAATTGCATCGCTCCTATCATACTTGGTCTTTGCCTCCTTACACAAATATCTATTGGAAAGAAGGGAGGGGGAAACTGAAAGCGGCGCTAATGCCGTCAAGCCAATTCCAATTGGGAAATTACTATTGCCCTCTCGCTCTCTCTTTCTCGTAAGTGGCTGCGTGTTGTTGTTGTCGTTGCATTAAATTTTCATTTACATATAGCGCCACTATTGTTCATCTGATCGAAAAACGATGTATGGGGGCTTGATAAGAAATAATGAGTAGAATATATGTCTAGAAGGTTTGAACAACCTAACTCCAAAATTGTGGAAGATATTAAGTTTTTTTCAATTTGCGGGGGAGGCAGGGGGCGTGGCAAAAATCAAAACTAAACTTGATCTGCCTGCAAGTATAAGAAATATATGTTCCATACACCTCAAACCTCTATCTCTTACCATCTCTGATATCTCTTCGTTCATACGGACAGACGGACAGACAGACGGACAGACAGACGGACAGACGGACATGGCTATATCGACTCGGCTGTTGATGCTGATCAAGAATATATATACTTTATGGGGTCGGACATGCTTCCTTCTGGCTGTTACATACATTTGCACAAACCCAATATACTCTGTGTACCTTCGGTACAGAGTATAAAAATTAATTTTTCATAAGAAAGTTTTGTTCTATGGATATGCGTTTCATGCATAAACAGCATACGTATGAAGAATAAATGAAAAAACTGTAATTTTTTTGAAGAAATTTTATTTCAAGAAGTGTCAGATTTACTCTTTAATAGCATTTCTAATGAAAACGAACATACAAAACAATTCATTTTTTCATAAGAAATTTTTGTTCTATGGATATGCGTTTCATGCATAAACAGCATACGTATGAAGAATAAATGAAAAACAATTTATCATATTTTTGAAGAAATTTTATTTCAAGAAGTGTAAGATTTACTCTTTAATAGCATTACTAATGAAAACGAACATAAAAACCAATTCATGTTTCATAAGAAATTTTTGTTCTATGGATATGCGTTTCATGCATAAACAGCATACGTATGAAGAATATATGAAAAAATTTTAATTTTTTTGAAGAAATTTTATTTCAAGATGTGTCAGATTTACTCTTTAATAGCATTACTAATGAAAACGAACATACAAAAAAATTAATTTTTCATAAGAAAGTTTTGTTCTATGGATATGCGATTCATGCATAAACAGCATACGTATGAAGAATAAATGAAAAAAATTTCATTTTTTTGAAGAAATTTTATTTCAAGAAGTGTCAGATTTACTCTTTAATAGCATTACTAATGAAAACGCACATACAAAAAAATTAATTTTTCATAAGAAAGTTTTGTTCTATGGATATGCGTTTCATGCATAAACAGCATACGTATGTAGAATAAATGAAAAAAAAATTTCATTTTTTTGAACTAATTTTATTTCAAGATGTGTCAGATTTACTCTTTAATAGCATTACTAATGAAAACGAACATAGAAAAAAAATAATTTTTCATAAGAAAGTTTAGTTCTATGGATATGGAATAAATGAAAAAAAAATTTCATTTTTTTGAACTAATTTTATTTTAAGATGTGTCGGATTTACTCTTTAATAGCATTACTAATGAAAACGAACATAGAAAAAAATTAATTTTTCATAAGAAAGTTTTGTTCTATGGATATGCGTTTCATGCATAAACAGCATACGTATGTAGAATAAATGAAAAAAAAATTTCATTTTTTTGAACTAATTTTATTTCAAGATGTGTCAGATTTACTCTTTAATAGCATTACTAATGAAAACGAACATAAAAAAAAATTAATTTTTCATAAGAAAGTTTTGTTCTATGGATATGGAATAAATGAAAAAAAAATTTAATTTTTTTGAACTAATTTTATTTCAAGATGTGTCGGATTTACTCTTTAATAGCATTACTAATGAAAACGAACATAGAAAAAAATTAATTTTTCATAAGAAAGTTTTGTTCTATGGATATGCGTTTCATGCATAAACAGCATACGTATGTAGAATAAATGAAAAAAAAATTTCATTTTTTTGAACTAATTTTATTTCAAGATGTGTCAGATTTACTCTTTAATAGCATTACTAATGAAAACGAACATAAAAAAAAATTAATTTTTCATAAGAAAGTTTTGTTCTATGGATATGCGTTTCATGCATAAACAGCATACGTATGTAGAATAAATGAAAAAAATAGAAGACTAACATCGGCTACGCCGATGTTTTAAATACCCTTGCAGTTTTTGAAAGGCGCTACCATTGATAACCAAAAAGTTTTTCTCACTAGAATTAGTTTTTAGACCGATCGTTCCTATGGCAGCTATATGCTATAGTCATCCGATTTAGATTTAGATTTATTAAGATTTCTTAGCGCTACAAGTACAGAAAATACTTATAACTAAAGCACTAATCACAAAAGTTTTGACAATGGACAATAAACATACATATATATTAAGTTCCCTATCTTAAGATTACATTACATTTATTAAATTGTTTGTTGTTAAATTATTATTAATTTCTATGATTTTGGTGTGTGTCTAATCTAATTTGTTGTTTTTATGTATTCAAAAAGTTTGTCTTTAAACTGCGCTGCACTTCTAATCGCCTTTAGATCATGTGGTAGTGAGTTCCACAGCCGAACAGCATATGCAAAGAATTGTTTGTCAGAGCTGGACAATTTATTTTTGGTGGAGACTAAATTATTTGTTCTTTTGGAAGTAGAAAAAGTTATGAGTTCAAAGAGATAGGAAGGTTGTTTTGACTGTAATATGTTATGTAATTTAATTAAGGCTCTAAACTGTATCCACGAATTCAAGTCAATATTAAATATTTTCTCTGTGTGCAATGAAATATGGTCCGTTCTTTTCTTATTGAATATATATCTGGCTATATCATTAAATGCTACATTCAATTTTCTGTTGCTAATCGAGTCACATTTACCAAATACTTCTATTCCATAAAATAGACTCGATGCCAGGTATGTTTTAGCTATTAATAATTTTGTTTGAGTGGGTAAGAAAGGTTGACTAAATCTTAATTGTCTTAGTTTTCCGTATGTTTTTCCTACTGCTTTATTAATATGATCGTCCCAGGATAAGGTATTATTGAAGGTGAATCCAAGATTTTCGGCTCTGTCTACGTATTCAATGGGATTATCGTTAATTTGGAGTTGCTGTAGACAATTCGTTTGGAGGGGTTTTTGTATATAACCATACATTTCGATTTTTTTGGGTTAATCAACAAATGGTTTTTCTTGGCCCACTCACTGACACTGCTTAGATCATTATTACATAGATTCACACACTCAGACATTTGATTAATTGGACGACATACATACATTTGTAGATCATCGGCATACATATGGACTTCGCAATTAGACAGGGCATTCGGGAGATCATTAACATAAATCGAGAAAAGCAATGGTCCAAGGACTGATCCTTGGGGGACGCCACGATATGTTTTAAGAAAGGACGAGGTCTTCGTTGGGGTTACTACAGCTTGTTGACGGTCACTCAGATAAGATGACATAAAGTTCCTTGCAGTCTCGGAGAAGTTATAAAGTTTCGTCAATTTTGTGCACAGTATGTCGTGGTCGACCATGTCAAAAGCTTTACTATAGTCTAAAAGTGTAAGAAATGTCACGAAACTATTATCATATTTTCTGCGTATGTCTTCGGTTATTTTCAGAATAGCTGTTGTGCAACTACGCTGTTTTCTAAAGCCAGATTGGTTATTATTTAGAAGCAGATTGTCTTCAAAAAATTGATTAATTTGATGAGCCATTAATTGCTCGAGAACTTTGGAAATAAAGGGAAGAATGGAAATGGGTCTATATTCGGATTTATTTTTTGGAATTGGAACTATTTTGGCCGTTTTCCACCTGTTTGGAAAGGTGGAAGTCATTATAGCTGTGTTAATAATGTGCGTTATGTAAGGTAGAATCTTGGGAAGGAGTGTTTTTATAAATCTCGGATCAATATTGTCTAATCCAATTGCATTGGACTTGATACGAAGAATAGATGCTAAGACATCATTCTGACGAACACAGGCAAAACTAAAACATGTATTACAGTTATTATAAGCTAATGAGTTCAGGTACGAATTGCTTGTGACTTCAGGTACTTGTAGTTCTAATTGCACAAATTTTCTGTTGAGTTCGTTTACGTCTATGTCGCCAGTAAAATTAGGTCGTTGTTTCCCTACCCCTATATCCCGAATCCTTTTCCAAAACTCCCTAGAAGACGTTGTATTATCAAATTGTGTAAAATAGTATGTCCTCTTAGCCGATTTGCACCTAAAGTTAACTTGCGCTCTCATCATAGTGTACTGCTGATGAAGATGGTTAGTTTTATACCGCTTCCACTTTTTGTACGCCTTATCTCGACTTATAATAAGGGATTTAATTTCATCATTGAACCACGGCTTTAGACTTGGTTTAATAATTTTACGCTTTTGCGGTACACATTTATTAAACAGGTAATCAATATTAAAGTGAAAGCGATTTAATTGCGATTCGATGTCAGAAGTTTGGTATAGGATGTCCCAATCACAGGAGTTAAACTCAGAATTAAGCTGGACATAGTCGATTTTCTTAAAATCTCGGTACTCTATAGGGTACTCACATCCATCAACATCACATTTATATGTCAAGAAAATTAGATCATGTCGAGAAAATAATGGAACGGCTACTTGGTCATAAAGCAAAATCTTACTTTTTTCATCCACAAAGTATAAATCTAATAGCGTGTCCGTAGTGTGTGAGAAATGCGTTGGTGTAGAATCATTGACTAAATGCAGCCCAAGTGTTTCCATATTAGCAGCAAGATGCCTTTCTGTCAAGATGTCACTGTTAAAGTCCCCAGCCAAGATTATGTCGGTGTATGACAATAAAATATTTGTAAGAGACTCAAGCATCTCACCATAATCAATATTACGCCTAGGTCTATAAAAACATCCAATTAATACCTTAGTATCTTTTGTTTTATTCGAGACCTCTAGTATTAAATATTCAATCGGACAATCTGGTTGCTGGTTACAAATGACTTTACACTGAAGACGTTCACTTACATATATGGCAACACCACCTGCATGGCCTATGCGATCTGAGCGATACACATTATAACCTGCACATGATATTAACGAGTCACATAAGTCAGACACAAACCATGTCTCAGATACACAGATAACATCTACATTTGAGTTTACAAATAAGTACCGAAACTCGTCAATCTTTTTGGATAAGCTTTGCGCATTGATATGACATATACTTAGTCCCTTCTCTTTGTTTGCGAAAATTCTTATCAATGCATGACTGCTTGACGTGGACTTACCTATTACTGTTGGCAGTTAGAAAAAGTTGTTTAAAATTAAGAGATTTACGAAGCGCGCACAATTTAAACACAAACATAATAATAAGACACACGAATACATATAAACAACAAACAAAAAGAGAGCTAGAAGAGCTGTATAACCTATTCTGTGCGAAATGCACCAACTGACGAAGCAGTAGCTGAGCGATCGGCTTCTCCCTCTTCCAGACGCTGCAGACCCAGAAGCTCTTGCAAAGTACCCACGCTGAAAATGTCGCCTCTCTCATTCTTCTTCACATGAACGACACCTCTGCGTGTGAATACAGCGTGGAGACGTTTATGCTTTTTAAGCTTCATTGCTTCTTTAAAGAGAGCATAATTCTCTTTGGTCAGCTGCTCATTCAAGTAAAAGGGTGCATCAGAGTCAAAGCCCAACATTAGAAGTTTTAGTTGACTCTTTGACTTTCGCCGAAAATCACCAACTGCACGCAGTAATTTGGCCTTTTCGTACACGTGCTCGAATTTAATAATAATTTCCGGGTCAACCACAGTGTGCGTTTGTCGTGGCTTGATCCGGAATATATCTCTTATTTTCGGCGCCGGAGTGAGTTCTAGAGCAAAACATAAGGAGTTAAACGTCGCTCGCAGGTTCTCGTCATCCACAATTGGTACTCCATGCAATCTCAAATCACATGCTACGCTTGCATTGGCCTGAGTCATGATTTGTGAGGCAAGTTGCCCCACCTGCATTTTCAAAGAGTTTATCTCACTAACTTCAGTTTCCAGTTGCTGGACACGGCGAGCCATGTTCTGGATCTCTCCTGACATGGTGTTTATGCGCTCCTGGAGCGCACTCATTATCCGATCCTCAGCTGATCGCATATTAGCAGTAATGAGACCGGCCTGCTCCTCAAACCGCCGGTTAATGAGCTCCGTGAGCTTATTCGCCAGCGCATCGGAAGCAGCCCCGGGCTTCATGTCTCCGCTGGTGTTCTCCCGGACACGCTTGGATGCTGGTCCAGCAGCAGGTGTAGCAGGTGCCATGGTGTGTGCAAAAGATCTCTATTGAGTGGTTATTGTGTTGAGTGATTCTATGTATTTTTGAGTGTTTTTATAGTGTTGGTTTTGGTTATATGTGTTGATTGTTCTGGTCGATATCTATGTATGTTGAGTTTGTGTGTTTGTATGTGTAAATTGGCGGCTGTCTAATTTATTTATGCACTTTTAGTTATTAAACGGCGCTTATTTTGTTCGATTTGTATTGAACAGTGTTCTCTGGCAGGTTTATGTACAAAATATATTTATTTTGGATATTAAAGAGTCAAAATTTTATATAAAGATGCTCTTGGATGCGAGACACTTAAATTTGCGGCCTTCAGCTTTCGATAACGATAACGTATCAAATCGATAAATTTTTCCAGAATTGTGTGGAAGTATATAAAGCTAATATATACCACGATTGGTGACGCTACGATGGAAAACAAAAATGTTTTTCTCACTAGAACTAGTTTTTTGAGCGACCGTTTATATGGCAGCTATATGCTATAGTCATCCGATTTTGATAAATTTTTCCAGAATTGTGTGGAATCATATAAAACTAATATATACCACGATTGGTGACGCTACGATAGAAAACAAAAAAGTTTTTCTCACTAGAACTAGTTTTTTGAGCGACCGTTTATATGGCAGCTATATGCTATAGTCATCCGATTTCGATAAATTTTTTCAGAATTGTGTGGAATCATATAAAACTAATATATACCATGATTGGTGACGCTACGATGGAAAACAAAAAAGTTTTTCTCATTAGAACTAGTTTTTGGACCGATCGTTCCTATGGCAGCTATATGATATAGTCATCCGATCCGGCCGATTCCGACAAATGTGCAGCGTATTTGTATTTAAAGACTTTTTGCAAAGTTTGATCAAGATAGCTTCAAAACTGAGGGAGGAGATAGCATAGAAACAGACGGACAGACGGACGGACGGACGGACAGACGGACAAACGGAAATGAACTCAGCTCGTCATGCTGATCAAGAATATATATACTTTATGTGGTCGGAAATGCTTCCTTCTATGCGTTACAAACATCGTGACAATTTTAATATACCCTCTGCAAGGGTATAAAAAAATTTCATTTTTTGAACTAATTTTATTTCAAGATGTGTCAGATTTACTCTTTAATAGCACTACTAATGAAAACGAACATTAAAAGCAATTCATGTTTCATAAGAAATTTTTGTTCTATGGATATGCGTTTCATGCATAAACAGCATACGTATGAAGAATAAATGAAGTGTCAGATTTACGCTTTAATAGCATTACTAATTAAAACGAACATACAAATAAATTAATTTTTCATAAGAAAGTTTTGTTCTATGAATATGCGTTTCATGCATAAACAGCATACGTATGAAGAATATATGAAAACAATTTATCATATTTTTTGAAGAAATTTTATTTCAAGATGTGTCAGATTTACCCTTTAATAGCATTACTTATGAAAACGAACATACAAAAAAATTAATTTTTCATAAGAAAGTTTTGTTCTATGGATATGGAATAAATGAAAAAAAAATTTCATTTTTTTAACTAATTTTATTTCAAGATGTGTCAGATTTACTCTTTAATAGCATTACTAATGAAAACGAACATACAAAAAAATTAATTTTTCATAAGAAAGTTTTGTTCTATGGATATGCGTTTCATGCAGAAACAGCATACGTATGTAGAATAAATGAAAAAAAATTTCATTTTTTTTTAACTAATTTTATTTCAAGATGTGTCAGATTTACTCTTTAATAGCATTACTAATGAAAACGAACATTAAAAGCAATTCATGTTTCATAAGAAATTTTTGTTCTATGGATATGCGTTTCATGCATAAACAGCATACGTATGAAGAATAAATGAAGTGTCAGATTTACGCTTTAATAGCATTACTAATTAAAACGAACATACAAATAAATTAATTTTTCATAAGAAAGTTTTGTTCTATGAATATGCGTTTCATGCATAAACAGCATACGTATGAAGAATATATGAAAAAAATTTTCATTTTTTTGAAGAAATTTTATTTCAAGAAGTGTCAGATTTACTCTTTAATAGCATTACTAATGAAAACGAACATACAAAAAAATTAATTTTTCATAAGAAAGTTTTGTTCTATGGATATGCGTTTCATGCAAAAACAGCATACGTATGAAGAATAAATGAGAACAATTTTTCATTTTAAGACCCTTGCACAGGGTATATTAAAATTACGATGTTTGTAACGCAGTGAAGGAAGCATTTCCTACCACATAAAGTATATATATTCTTGATCAGCATGACGCGCAGAGTTCATTTCCGTTTGTCCGTCTGTCCGTCCGTCTGTCCGTCCGTCCGTCAGTTTCTATGCTATCCCCTCCCTCAGTTTTAAAGCTATATTGACCAAACTTTGCAAAAAGTCTATAAATACAAGTATTTTGCAGCGTATGCTGCACATTTGTCGGAACCGGCCGGATCGGCTGACTATATCATATAGCTGCCATAGGAACGATCGGTCCAAAAACTAGTTTTTGTGAGAAAAACTTTTTTATTTTTCATCTTAGCTGCAGCAATCGTGGTATATATTAGTTTTATATACTTCCACATAATTCTGGAAAAATTTATAAAAATCGGATGACATTAATTTCCTTAATTTCAATAATTTCATTAATTTCATTAATTTCCTTAATTTCATTAATTTCCTTAATTTCATTAATTTCAGTAATTTTATAAATTTCAATAATTTCATTAATTTCATTAATTTCCTTAATTTCATTAATTTCCTTAATTTCATTAATTTCATTAATTTCAGTAATTTTATAAGTTTCAATAATTTCATTAATTTCATTAATTTTATTAATTTCATTAATTTCATTTATTTCATTAATTTCATTAATTTCATTAATTTCATTAATTTCATTAATTTCATTAATTTCATTAATTTCATTAATTTCATTAATTTCATTAATTTCATTAATTTCATTAATTTCATTAATTTCATTAATTTCATTAATTTCATTAATTTCATTAATTTCATTAATTTCATTAATTTCATTAATTTCATTAATTTCATTAATTTCATTAATTTCATGAATTTCATTAATTTCATTAATTTAATTAATTTCATTAATTTCATTAATTTCATTAATTTCATTAATTTCTTTATATTTATATTTATTCTTCATACGTATGCCGTTTATGCATGAAACGCATGTCCGTAGAACAAAACTTTCTTATGAAAAATTAATTTTTTTGTATGTTCGTTTTCATTAGTAATGCTAATGAAGCGTAAATCTGACACTTCTTGAAATAAAATTTCTTCCAAAAAATGAAATTTTTTTTTCATATATTCTTCATACGTGTGCTGTTTATGCATGAAACGCATATCGTTTTCATTAGTAATGCTATTAAAGAGTAAATCTAACACTTCTTGAAATAAAGTTTCTTCAAAAAAAACTAAAAATTGTTTTTCATTTATTCTTCATACGTATGCTGTTTATGCATGAAACGCATATCCATAGAACAAAAATTTCATATGAAAAATTAATTTTTTTGTATGTTCGTTTTCATTAGTTATGCTAATGAAGAGTAAATCTGACACTTCTTGAAATAAAATTTCTTCAAAAAAACTAAAAATTTTTTTGTTTATTCCAGAATTGTGTGGAAGCATATAAAACTAATATATACCACGATTGGTGCAGCTAAGATGGAAAATAAAAAAGTTATTCTCACTAAAACTAGTTTTTGGACCGATCGTTCCTACGGCAGCTATATGCTATAGTCATCCCATTTTTATAAATTTTTTCAGAATTGTGTGGAAGTATATGAAACTAATATATACCATGATTGGTGATGCTACGATGGAAAACAAAAAAGTTTTTCTTTCTAGAACTAGTTTTTGCACCGACCGTTTATATGGCAGCTATATGCTATCGTCATCCGATTTTGATAAATTTTTTCAGAATTGTGTGGAAGCATATAAAACTAATATATACCACGATTGGTGCAGCTAAGATGGAAAATCAAAAATCTCACAAAAACTAGTTTTAGTCATCCGATCCGGCCGGTTCCGACAAATGTGCAGCGCATTTGTATTTAAAGGCTTTTTGCAAAGTTTGGCCAAGATAGCTTTAAAACTGAGGAGGAGATAGCATAGAAACAGACGGATGGACGGACAGACGGACAAACGGAAATGAACTCAGCTCGTCATGCTGATCAAGAATATATATATTTTATGTGGTCGGAAATGTTTCCCTCACTGCGTTACAAACATCGTGACAATTTTAATATACTCTCTGCAAGGGTATACAATTTTGTTTCATTTATTCTTCATACGTATGCTGTTTATGCATAAAACACATATCCATAGAACAAAACTTTCTTATGAAAAATAAATTTTTTATTTTTATGTTCGTATTCATTAGTAATGCTTTTAAAGAGTAAATCTGACACTTCTTGAAATAAAGTTTCTTAAAAAATATGAAACAATTTTTCATTTATTCTTCATACGTATGCTGTTTATGCATGAAACGCATATCCATAGAACAAAAATTTCGTATGAAAAATTTATTTTTTTGTATGTTCGTTTTCATTAGTTATGCTAATGAAGAGTAAATCTGACACTTCTTGAAATAAAATTTCTTCAAAAAAATTAATTTTTTATACCCTTGCAGAGGGTATATTAAAATTGTCACGATGTTTGTAACGCATAGAAGGAAACATTTCCGACCACATAAAGTATATATATTCTTGATCAGCATGACGAGCTGAGTTCATTTCCGCCTGTCCGTCTGTCCGTCCGTCCGTCCGTCCGTCCGTCCGTCCGTCTGTCCGTCTGTTTCTATGCTATCTCCTCCTTCAGTTTTAAAGCTATCTTGACCAAACTTTGCAAAAAGTCTTTAAATACAAATACGCTGCACATTTGTCGGAATCGGCGCGATCGGATGACTATATCATATAGCTGCCATAGGAACGATCGGTCAAAAACTAGTTCTAGTGGGAAAAACTTTTTTGTTTTCTATCGTAGCGTCACCAATCGTGGTATCTATAAGTTTTATATGCTTCCACACAATTCTGAAAAAATTTATCAAAATCGGATGACTATAGCATATAGCTGCCATATAAACGGTCGGTCCGAAAACAAGTTCTAGTGAGAAAAACTTTTTTGTTTTCCATTGTAGCGTCACCAATCGTGGTATATATTAGTTTTATATGCTTTCACACGATTCTGAAAAAATTTATCAAAATCGGATGACTATAGCATATAGCATATAGCTGCCTTATAAACGGTCGGTCCGAAAACAAGTTCTAGTGAGAAAAACTTTTTTGTTTTCCACCGTAGCATCACCAATCGTGGTATATATTAGTTTCAAAGGCTTTCACCCAATTCGTGAAAAATTTATCAAAATCGGATGACTATAGCATATAGCTGCCATAGGAACGATCGGTTTAAAAACTAGTTCTAATGAGAAAAACTTTTTTGTTATCAATGGTTGCGCCTTTCAAAAACTGCAAGGGTATTTAAAACATCGGCGTAGCCGATGTTATCCTTCTATTTTTTTTTGTTTATTCCAGAATTGTGTGGAAGCACATAAAACTAATATATACCACGATTGGTTCCGCTAAGATGGAAAATAAAAAAGTTTTTCTCACAAAAACTAGTTTTTGGACCGATCGTTCCTATGGCAGCTATATGATATAGTCATCCGATCCAGCCGGTTCCGACAAATGTGCAGCGTATTTGTATTTAAAGACTTTTTTCAAAGTTTGGCCAAGATAGCTGTAAAACTGAGGGAGGAGAGAGCATAGAAACAGACGGACGGACGGACAAACGGAAGTGAACTCAGCTCGTCATGCTGATCAAGAAAATATATACTTTATGTGGTCGGAAATGCTTCCTTCACAGCGTTACAAACATCGTGACAATTATAATATAACCTCTGCAAAGGTATAAAAATGAAAAAATAAAAGGCTAACATCGGCAAAGCCGATGTTTTAAATACCCTTGCAGTTTTTCTCACTAGAATTGTGTGGAAGCATATAAAACTAATATATACCACGATTGGTGATGCTACAATAAATTGTTTTATTTATTCTTCATACGTATGCTGTTTATGCATGAAACACATATGCATAGAACAAAACTTTCTTATGAAAAATAAATTTTTATACCCTTGCAGAGGGTATATTAAAATTGTCACGATGTTTGTAACGCATAGAAGGAAGCATTTCCGACCACATAAAGTATATATATTCTTGATCAGCATGACGAGCTGAGTTCATTTCCGTATGTCCGTCTGTCCGTCCGTCCGTCTGTCCGTCTGTCCGTCTGTCCGTCTGTTTCTATGCTATCTCCTCCCTCAGTTTTAAAGCTATCTTGACCAAACTTTGCAAAAAGTCTTTAAATACAAATACGCTGCACATTTGTCGGAATCGGCCGGATCGGATGACTATATCATATAGCTGCCATAGGAACGATCGGTCCAAAAACTAGTTCTAATGAAAAAAAACTTTTTTGTTTTCCATCGTAGCGTCACCAATCGTGGTATGTAAAAGTTTTATATGCTTCCACACAATTCTGGAAAAATTTATCAAAATCGGATGACTATAGCATATAGCTGCCATATAAACGGTCACTCAAAAAACTAGTTCTAGTGAGAAAAACTTTTTTGTTTTCCATCGTAGCGTCACCAATCGTGGTATATATTAGTCTTATATGATTCCACACAATTCTGGAAAAATTTATCGAAATCGGATGACTATAGCATATAGCTGCCATATAAACAATCGGTCCAACAACTAGTTCTAGTGAGAAAAACTTTTTGTTTTCCATCGTAGCATCACCAATCGTGGTATATATTAGCTTTATATACTTCCACACAATTCTGGAAAAATTGATCGAAATCGGATGACTATAGCATATAGCTGCCATAGGAACGATCGGTCTAAAAACTAATTCTAGTGAGAAAAACTTTTTTGGTTATCAATGGTAGCGCCTTTCAAAAACTGCAAGGGTATTTAAAACATCGGCGTAGCCGATGTTAGCCTTCTATTTTTTTTCATTTATTCTTCATACGTATGCTGTTCATGCATGAAACGCATATCCATAGAAGAAAACTTTCTTATGAAAAATTAATTTTTTTGTATGTTCGTTTGCATTAGTAATGCTATTAAAGAGTAAATCTGTCACTTCTTGAAATAAAATTTCTTCAAAAAAAATAAAATTTTTTATACCCTTGCAGAGGGTATATTAAAATTGTCACGATGTTTGTAACGCAGTGAAGGAAGCATTTCCGACCACATAAAGTATATATATTCTTGATCAGCATGACGAGCTGAGTTCATTTCCGTATGTCCGTCTGTCCGTCCGTCCGTCTGTCCGTCTGTCCGTCTGTCCGTCTGTTTCTATGCTATCTCCTCCCTCAGTTTTAAAGCTATCTTGACCAAACCTTGCAAAAAGTCTTTAAATACAAATACGCTGCACATTTGTCGGAATCGGCCGGATCGGATGACTATATCATATAGCTGCCATAGGAACGATCGGTCAAAAAACTAGTTCTAATGAGAAAAACATTTTTGTTTTCCATCGTAGCGTCACTAATCGTGGTATATATTAGTTTTATATGCTTCCACACAATTTCGGAAAAATTTATCAAAATCGGATGACTATAGCATATAGCTGCCATATAAACGCGCAGTCCAAAAACTAGTTCTAGTGGGAAAAACTTTTTTGTTTTCCATTGTAGCTTCACCAAACGTGGTATATATTAATTTTATATGATTCTACACAATTCCAAAAAAATTTATCAAAATCGGATGACTAAAGCATATAGCTGCCATATAAACGGTCGGTTCAAAAACTAGTTTTAGTGAGAAAAACTTTTTTGTTTTCTTTCGTAGCATCACCAATCGTGGTATATATTAGTTTCATATACTTCCACACAATTCTGGAAAAATTTATCGAAATCGGATGACTATAGCATATAGCTGCCATAGGAACGATCGGTCTAAAAACTTGTTCTAGTGAGAAAAACTTTTTTGTTATCAATGGTAGCGCCTTTCAAAAAACTGCAAGGGTATTTAAAACATCGGCGTAGCCGATGTTAGCCTTCTATTTTTTTTCATTTATTCTTCATACGTATGCTGTTTATGCATGAAACGCATATCCATAGAACAAAACTTTCTTATGAAAAATTAATTTTTTTGTATGTTCGTTTTCATTAGTAATGCTATTAAAGAGTAAATCTGACACATCTTGAAATAAAATTTCTTCAAAAATATGAAATTTTTTTCATATATTCTTCATACGTGTGCTGTTTATGCATGAAACGCATATCGCTTTCATTAGTAATGCTATTAAAGAGTAAATCTGACACTTCTTGAAATAAAATTTCTTCAAAAAAATTAAAAATTTTTGTTCATTTATTCTTCATACTTATGCTGTTATGCATGAAACGCATATCCATAGAACAAAAATTTCTTATGAAAAATGAATTGTTTTTTTATGTTCGTTTTCATTAGTAATGCTATTAAAGAGTAAATCTGACACTTCTTGAAATAAAATTTCTTAAAAAAAATTAAATTTTTATACCCTTGCAGAGGGTATATTAAAATTGTCACGATGTTTGTAACGCATAGAAGGAAGCATTTCCGACCACATAAAGTATATATATTCTTGATCAGCATGACGAGCTGAGTTCATTTCCGTTTGTCCGTCTGTCCGTCCGTCCGTCCGTCTGTCCGTCTGTTTCTATGCTATCTCCTCCCTCAGTTTTGAAGCTATCTTGATCAAACTTTGCAAAAAGTCTTTAAATACAAATACGCTGCACATTTGTCGGAATCGGCCGGATCGGATGACTATATCATATAGCTGCCATAGGAACGATCGGTCCAAAAACTAGTTCTAATGAGAAAAACTTTTTTGTTTTCCATCGTAGCGTCACCAATCATGGTATATATTAGTTTTATATGATTCCACACAATTCTGAAAAAATTTATCGAAATCGGATGACTATAGCATATAGCTGCCATATAAACGGTCGCTCAAAAAACTAGTTCTAGTGAGAAAAACTTTTTTGTTTTCTATCGTAGCGTCACCAATCGTGGTATATATTAGTTTTATATAATTCCACACAATTCTGGAAAAATTTATCAAAATCGGATGACTATAGCATATAGCTGCCATATAAACGGTCGCTCAAAAAACTAGTTCTAGTGAGAAAAACATTTTTGTTTTCCATCGTAGCGTCACCAATCGTGGTATATATTAGCTTTATATACTTCCACACAATTCTGGAAAAATTTATCGATTTGATTCGTTATCGTTATCGAAAGCTGAAGGCCGCAAATTTAAGTGTCTCGCATCCAAGAGCATCTTTATATAAAATTTTGACTCTTTAATATCCAAAATAAATATATTTTGTACATAAACCTGCCAGAGAACACTGTTCAATACAAATCGAACAAAATAAGCGCCGTTTAATAACTAAAAGTGCATAAATAAATTAGACAGCCGCCAATTTACACATACAAACACACAAACTCAACATACATAGATATCGACCAGAACAATCAACACATATAACCAAAACCAACACTATAAAAACACTCAAAAATACATAGAATCACTCAACACAATAACCACTCAATAGAGATCTTTTGCACACACCATGGCACCTGCTACACCTGCTGCTGGACCAGCATCCAAGCGTGTCCGGGAGAACACCAGCGGAGACATGAAGCCCGGGGCTGCTTCCGATGCGCTGGCGAATAAGCTCACGGAGCTCATTAACCGGCGGTTTGAGGAGCAGGCCGGTCTCATTACTGCTAATATGCGATCAGCTGAGGATCGGATAATGAGTGCGCTCCAGGAGCGCATAAACACCATGTCAGGAGAGATCCAGAACATGGCTCGCCGTGTCCAGCAACTGGAAACTGAAGTTAGTGAGATAAACTCTTTGAAAATGCAGGTGGGGCAACTTGCCTCACAAATCATGACTCAGGCCAATGCAAGCGTAGCATGTGATTTGAGATTGCATGGAGTACCAATTGTGGATGACGAGAACCTGCGAGCGACGTTTAACTCCTTATGTTTTGCTCTAGAACTCACTCCGGCGCCGAAAATAAGAGATATATTCCGGATCAAGCCACGACAAACGCACACTGTGGTTGACCCGGAAATTATTATTAAATTCGAGCACGTGTACGAAAAGGCCAAATTACTGCGTGCAGTTGGTGATTTTCGGCGAAAGTCAAAGAGTCAACTAAAACTTCTAATGTTGGGCTTTGACTCTGATGCACCCTTTTACTTGAATGAGCAGCTGACCAAAGAGAATTATGCTCTCTTTAAAGAAGCAATGAAGCTTAAAAAGCATAAACGTCTCCACGCTGTATTCACACGCAGAGGTGTCGTTCATGTGAAGAAGAATGAGAGAGGCGACATTTTCAGCGTGGGTACTTTGCAAGAGCTTCTGGGTCTGCAGCGTCTGGAAGAGGGAGAAGCCGATCGCTCAGCTACTGCTTCGTCAGTTGGTGCATTTCGCACAGAATAGGTTATACAGCTCTTCTAGCTCTCTTTTTGTTTGTTGTTTATATGTATTCGTGTGTCTTATTATTATGTTTGTGTTTAAATTGTGCGCGCTTCGTAAATCTCTTAATTTTAAACAACTTTTTCTAACTGCCAACAGTAATAGGTAAGTCCACGTCAAGCAGTCATGCATTGATAAGAATTTTCGCAAACAAAGAGAAGGGACTAAGTATATGTCATATCAATGCGCAAAGCTTATCCAAAAAGATTGACGAGTTTCGGTACTTATTTGTAAACTCAAATGTAGATGTTATCTGTGTATCTGAGACATGGTTTGTGTCTGACTTATGTGACTCGTTAATATCATGTGCAGGTTATAATGTGTATCGCTCAGATCGCATAGGCCATGCAGGTGGTGTTGCCATATATGTAAGTGAACGTCTTCAGTGTAAAGTCATTTGTAACCAGCAACCAGATTGTCCGATTGAATATTTAATACTAGAGGTCTCGAATAAAACAAAAGATACTAAGGTATTAATTGGATGTTTTTATAGACCTAGGCGTAATATTGATTATGGTGAGATGCTTGAGTCTCTTACAAATATTTTATTGTCATACACCGACATAATCTTGGCTGGGGACTTTAACAGTGACATCTTGACAGAAAGGCATCTTGCTGCTAATATGGAAACACTTGGGCTGCATTTAGTCAATGATTCTACACCAACGCATTTCTCACACACTACGGACACGCTATTAGATTTATACTTTGTGGATGAAAAAAGTAAGATTTTGCTTTATGACCAAGTAGCCGTTCCATTATTTTCTCGACATGATCTAATTTTCTTGACATATAAATGTGATGTTGATGGATGTGAGTACCCTATAGAGTACCGAGATTTTAAGAAAATCGACTATGTCCAGCTTAATTCTGAGTTTAACTCCTGTGATTGGGACATCCTATACCAAACTTCTGACATCGAATCGCAATTAAATCGCTTTCACTTTAATATTGATTACCTGTTTAATAAATGTGTACCGCAAAAGCGTAAAATTATTAAACCAAGTCTAAAGCCGTGGTTCAATGATGAAATTAAATCCCTTATTATAAGTCGAGATAAGGCGTACAAAAAGTGGAAGCGGTATAAAACTAACCATCTTCATCAGCAGTACACTATGATGAGAGCGCAAGTTAACTTTAGGTGCAAATCGGCTAAGAGGACATACTATTTTACACAATTTGATAATACAACGTCTTCTAGGGAGTTTTGGAAAAGGATTCGGGATATAGGGGTAGGGAAACAACGACCTAATTTTACTGGCGACATAGACGTAAACGAACTCAACAGAAAATTTGTGCAATTAGAACTACAAGTACCTGAAGTCACAAGCAATTCGTACCTGAACTCATTAGCTTATAATAACTGTAATACATGTTTTAGTTTTGCCTGTGTTCGTCAGAATGATGTCTTAGCATCTATTCTTCGTATCAAGTCCAATGCAATTGGATTAGACAATATTGATCCGAGATTTATAAAAACACTCCTTCCCAAGATTCTACCTTACATAACGCACATTATTAACACAGCTATAATGACTTCCACCTTTCCAAACAGGTGGAAAACGGCCAAAATAGTTCCAATTCCAAAAAATAAATCCGAATATAGACCCATTTCCATTCTTCCCTTTATTTCCAAAGTTCTCGAGCAATTAATGGCTCATCAAATTAATCAATTTTTGAAGACAATCTGCTTCTAAATAATAACCAATCTGGCTTTAGAAAACAGCGTAGTTGCACAACAGCTATTCTGAAAATAACCGAAGACATACGCAGAAAATATGATAATAGTTTCGTGACATTTCTTACACTTTTAGACTATAGTAAAGCTTTTGACATGGTCGACCACGACATACTGTGCACAAAATTGACGAAACTTTATAACTTCTCCGAGACTGCAAGGAACTTTATGTCATCTTATCTGAGTGACCGTCAACAAGCTGTAGTAACCCCAACGAAGACCTCGTCCTTTCTTAAAACATGTCGTGGCGTCCCCCAAGGATCAGTCCTTGGACCATTGCTTTTCTCGATTTATGTTAATGATCTCCCGAATGCCCTGTCTAATTGCGAAGTCCATATGTATGCCGATGATCTACAAATGTATGTATGTCGTCCAATTAATCAAATGTCTGAGTGTGTGAATCTATGTAATAATGATCTAAGCAGTGTCAGTGAGTGGGCCAAGAAAAACCATTTGTTGATTAACCCAAAAAAATCGAAATGTATGGTTATATACAAAAAACCCCTCCAAACGAATTGTCTACAGCAACTCCAAATTAACGATAATCCCATTGAATACGTAGACAGAGCCGAAAATCTTGGATTCACCTTCAATAATACCTTATCCTGGGACGATCATATTAATAAAGCAGTAGGAAAAACATACGGAAAACTAAGACAATTAAGATTTAGTCAACCTTTCTTACCCACTCAAACAAAATTATTAATAGCTAAAACATACCTGGCATCGAGTCTATTTTATGGAATAGAAGTATTTGGTAAATGTGACTCGATTAGCAACAGAAAATTGAATGTAGCATTTAATGATATAGCCAGATATATATTCAATAAGAAAAGAACGGACCATATTTCATTGTACACAGAGAAAATATTTAATATTGACTTGAATTCGTGGATACAGTTTAGAGCCTTAATTAAATTACATAACATATTACAGTCAAAACAACCTTCCTATCTCTTTGAACTCATAACTTTTTCTACTTCCAAAAGAACAAATAATTTAGTCTCCACCAAAAATAAATTGTCCAGCTCTGACAAACAATTCTTTGCATATGCTGTTCGGCTGTGGAACTCACTACCACATGATCTAAAGGCGATTAGAAGTGCAGCGCAGTTTAAAGACAAACTTTTTGAATACATAAAAACAACAAATTAGATTAGACACACACCAAAATCATAGAAATTAATAAAAATTTAACAACAAACAATTTAATAAATGTAATGTAATCTTAAGATAGGGAACTTAATATATATGTATGTTTATTGTCCATTGTCAAAACTTTTGTGATTAGTGCTTTAGTTATAAGTATTTTCTGTACTTGTAGCGCTAAGAAATCTTAATAAATCTAAATCTAAATCGGATGACTATAGCATATAGCTGCCATAGGAACGATCGGTCTAAAAACTAATTCTAGTGAGAAAAACTTTTTGGTTATCAATGGTAGCGCCTTTCAAAAACTGCAAGGGTATTTAAAACATCGGCGTAGCCGATGTTAGCCTTCTATTTTTTTCATTTATTCTTCATACGTATGCTGTTTATGCATGAAACGCATATCCATAGAACAAAACTTTCTTATGAAAAATTAATTTTTTTTTATGTTCGTTTGCATTAGTAATGCTATTAAAGAGTAAATCTGTCACTTCTTGAAATAAAATTTCTTCAAAAAAAAAAAAATTTTTTTTCATTTATTCTTCATACGTATGCTGTTTATGCATGAAACGCATATCCATAGAACAAAACTTTCTTATGAAAAATTAATTTTTTTGTATGTTCGTTTTCATTAGTAATGCTATTAAAGAGTAAATCTGACACATCTTGAAATAAAATTTCTTCAAAAAAATGACATTTGTTTGCATATATTCTTCATACGTGTGCTGTTTATGCACGAAACGGATATCGTTATCATTAGTAATGCTATTAAAGAGTAAATCTGACACTTCTTGAAATAAAATTTCTTCAAAAAAATTAAAAATTTTTGTTCATTTATTCTTCATACTTATGCTGTTATGCATGAAACGCATATCCATAGAACAAAATTTTCTTATGAAAAATGAATTGTTTTTTTATGTTCGTTTTCATTAGTAATGCTATTAAAGAGTAAATCTGACACTTCTTGAAATAAAATTTCTTCAAAAAAATTAAATTTTTTTTTTCATTTATTCTTCATACGTATGCTGTTTATGCATGAAACGCATATCCATAGAACAAAACTTTCTTATGAAAAATTAATTTTTTTGTATGTTCGTTTTCATTAGTAATGCTATTAAAGAGTAAATCTGACACATCTTGAAATAAAATTTCTTCATACATTTTTTTTCATATATTCTTCATACGTGTGCTGTTTATGCATGAAACGCATATCGTTTTCATTAGTAATGCTATTAAAGAGTAAATCTGACACTTCTTGAAATAAAGTTTCTTCAAAAAAATTAAAAATTGTTTTTCATTTATTCTTCATACGTATGCTGTTTATGCATGAAACGCATATCCATAGAATAAAAATTTCGTATGAAAAATTAATTTTTTTGTATGTTCGTTTTCATTAGTTATGCTAATGAAGAGTAAATCTGTCACTTCTTGAAATAAAATTTCTTCAAAAAAACTAAAATTTTTTTTGTTTATTCCAGAATTGTGTGGAAGCATATAAAACTAATATATACCACGATTGGTGCAGCTAAGATGGAAAATAAAAAAGTTTTTCTCACAAAAACTAGTTTTTGGACCGATCGTTCCTATGGCAGCTATATGATATAGTCATCCGATCCAGCCGGTTCCGACAAATGTGCAGCGTATTTGTATTTAAAGACTTTTTTCAAAGTTTGGCCAAGATAGCTGTAAAACTGAGGGAGGAGATAGCATAGAAACAGACGGACGGACGGACGGACAAACGGAAGTGAACTCAGCTCGTCATGCTGATCAAGAAAATATATACTTTATGTGGTTGGAAATGCTTCCTTCACAGCGTTACAAACATCGCGATAATAATAATATAACCTCTGCAAAGGTATAAAAATGAAAAAAAAATAGAAGGCTAACATCGGCTACGCCGATGTTTTAAATACCCTTGCAGTTTTTGAAAGTCGCTACCATTGATAACAAAAAAGTTTTTCTCAATACAACTAGTTTTTTGACCGACCGTTTATATGGCAGCTATATGCTATAGTCATCCGATTTTGATAAATTTTTCCAGAATTGTGTGAAGGGGTATAAAACTAATATCTACCAAGATTTGTGACGCTTCGATGGAAAACAAAGAAGTTTTTCTCACTAGAACTAGTTTTTTTACTGGCCGTTTATATGGCAACTATATGCTATAGTCATCCGATTTTGATAAATTTTTTTGGAATTGTGTAAAAGCATATCAAACTAATATAAACCAAGATTGGTGACGCTTCGATGGAAAACAAAGAAGTTTTTCTCAATAGAACTAGTTTTTTAACTGACCGTTTATATGGCAGCTATATGCTATAGTCATCCGATTTTGATAAATTTTTCCAGAATTATGTAAAGGGGTATACAACTAATATATACCAAGTTTGGTGAAGATTCAATAGAAAACAAAAAAGTTTTTCTCACTAGAACTAGTTTATGGACCGATCGTTCCTATGGCAGCTATATGATATAGTCATCCGATCCGGCCGATTCCGACAAATGTGCAGCCTATGTGTATTTAAAGACTTTTTGCAAAGTTTGGTCAAGATAGCTTTAAAACTGAGGGAGGAGATAGCATAGAAACAGACGGACGGACAGACGGACAGACGGACATGGCTATATAGACTCAGCTCGTCATGCTGATCAAGAATATATATAGTTTATGGGGTCGGAGATGCTTCCTTCTATGCGTTACAAACATCGTGACAATTTTAATATACCCTCTGCAAGGGTATAATAAAAGGCTAACATCGGCAAAGCCGATGTTTTAAATACCCTTGCAGTTTTTCTCACTAGAATTGTGTGGAAGCATATAAAACTAATATATACCACGATTGGTGATGCTACAATAGATTGTTTCATTTATTCTTCATACGTATGCTGTTTATGCATGAAACACATATCCATAGAACAAAACTTTCTTATGAAAAATAAATTTTTTATTTGTATGTTCGTTTTCATTAGTAATAGGCTAATCACACTGAGCAACATCTAACATCCAACATCTTTAACCATAATGTTCCTATCCCATCGTAACACATAAAACAATGTAATCTCAGAGAAACTTGTCAAGAATTTGAATATTCATTTTTAAATTTAATCAGCATGAAAGCCTCTTGCCGACGACTCACATGGAGCTCGACATGAGACAATACTGTGAGGGTGGTTGTGCGTTCGACTCCGCCACGGAACATATAATAATGCTAACACGATTAAGAACTGATATCTCAGATGTAAAGAAGCCCATAAAATGCCAAAAAAAAAAAGTACTACGGGAGATGGCACCCAACATAACTGCCTTTTAATCGCCACACATGGCAATTTAAATTTTTATTTAAATAAATGTCTGTATAATTTTTTATACAACACATTTTTGTAGAGCTATAACTGACAGATGTAAGATGCTTGATGTTGCCAGTTTGAATCGGAGTTTCACATTTAACATCAATTCCACGCGTTCCTCTAAAATGTACTCAGTGTGCTTAGGCTATTATGCTTTTAAAGAGTAAATCTGACACTTCTTGAAATAAAGTTTCTTAAAAAATATGAAAAAATATTTCATTTATTCTTCATACGTATGCTGTTTATGCATGAAACGCATATCCATAGAACAAAACTTTCTTATAAAAAATTATTTTTTTTTATTTTTGTTTTCATTAGTAATGCTATTAAAGAGTAAATCTGTCACTTCTTGAAATAAAATTTCTTCAAAAAAATAAAATTTTTTTTTCATTTATTCTTCATACGTATGCTGTTTATGCATGAAACGCATATCCATAGAACAAAACTTTCTTATGAAAAATTAATTTTTTTGTATGTTCGTTTTCATTAGTAATGCTATTAAAGAGTAAATCTGACACATCTTGAAATAAAATTTCTTCAAAAATATGAAATTTTTTTCATATATTCTTCATACGTGTGCTGTTTATGCATGAAACGCATATCGCTTTCATTAGTAATGCTATTAAAGAGTAAATCTGACACTTCTTGAAATAAAATTTCTTCAAAAAAATTTAAAATTTTTGTTCATTTATTCTTCATACTTATGCTGTTATGCATGAAACGCATATCCATAGAACAAAAATTTCTTATGAAAAATGAATTGTTTTTTATGTTCGTTTTCATTAGTAATGCTATTAAAGAGTAAATCTGACAATTCTTGAAATAAAATTTCTTCAAAAAAATTAAATTTTTTTTTCATTTATTCTTCATACGTATGCTGTTTATGCATGAAACGCATATCCATAGAACAAAACTTTCTTATGAAAAATTAATTTTTTTGTATGTTCGTTTGCATTAGTAATGCTATTAAAGAGTAAATCTGTCACTTCTTGAAATAAAATTTCTTCAAAAAAAATAAACTTTTTTTTCATTTATTCTTCATACGTATGCTGTTTATGCATGAAACGCATATCCATAGAACAAAACTTTCTTATGAAAAATTAATTTTTTTGTATGTTCGTTTTCATTAGTAATGCTATTAAAGAGTAAATCTGACACATCTTGAAATAAAATTTCTTAAAAAAATGAAATTTTGTTTCATATATTCTTCATACGTGTGCTGTTTATGCATGAAACGCATATCGCTTTCATTAGTAATGCTATTAAAGAGTAAATCTGACACTTCTTGAAATAAAATTTCTTCAAAAAAAATTAAAAATTTTTGTTCATTTATTCTTCATACTTATGCTGTTATGCATGAAACGCATATCCTTAGAACAAAAATTTCTTATGAAAAATGAATTGTTTTTTATGTTCGTTTTCATTAGTAATGCTATTAAAGAGTAAATCTGACACTTCTTGAAATAAAATTTCTTCAAAAAAATTAAATTTTTTTTTCATTTATTCTTCATACGTATGCTGTTTATGCATGAAACGCATATCCATAGAACAAAACTTTCTTATGAAAAATTAATTTTTTTGTATGTTCGTTTTCATTAGTAATGCTATTAAAGAGTAAATCTGACACATCTTGAAATAAAATTTCTTCAAAAAAATGAATTTTTTTTTTCATATATTCTTCATACGTGTGCTGTTTATGCATGAAACGCATATCGTTTTTATTAGTTATTGTTGAAAGTAAAAGATCGTTACTATTACGTAAGCTTAATATATTCTATCTGGCAACACCATTTGTTCTCTATAACGTAACAAGAGTTGAGTTCTCTCTTAGGCTTTAAGTTATTATGTATCCTCTGCCTCAATCAGTTCTTTGTCACCCTTTCACCAAACAACATTGCGCGATTAAACTGAATTATTCCCAACAAAGGTTATGGGCCCAGGTCACTGTGTTTGGTGAAATTAAAAATTATAAACTTGATAAAAAGACTAGAAAACGTCTACGGAAGAACTTAAAATGAGTGTGTCAGTTCAAATTGAAAAACTTGACGACGGAAATTATGATTTGTGGAGTTTGTCAATGCGAAGTGTTTTAATTACATCGGACTTATGGAATGTCGTGTGTGAAACCGAATTAAAACCAGAAGACAATGCTGCAGGGGTTGCACGATGGGTCATTCTCGATCAAAAGGCACTGGCATGTTTGATTTTAAATGTTAAGCCAACACAGTTAATGCACATTAAGTCATGCATAACCTCGGCAGAAGCATGGAAAAAATTGCGAAACATCCATTTGCCAGCCGGACCAATCAAAAAAGTGCAGTTATACCAAAAATTGTTACGTCTAAAAATGCAGCATGGTGATAACGCTCCCCAATATGTTAATTCATTTATGAATATAACTGATAAATTGGCCGAGCTGGATATAACTATAAACGACGAGTTAAAGGTTATTATGTTTCTGTCCAGTTTGCCGGATTCCTGGGAAAATTTTGTTGTCGCGATCGAAACACGCGACGAGCTGCCGCCGTTCGATACAGTAAAAAACAAATACCTAGAAGAAGGCGCCAGAAAAGAGGAAAAAGACGAACGCGAAATTGCAGCCCAAGCTGTGTATACCAGAACATACGGGAAACAGCAAAAGAACAGAAATCATAAAGTTGCAGAAAATTCCAAAAGTGGCGAACGAAAATGTGAAGAGAATCGCAAATTCAACGGGAAGTGCTACAATTGCGGTAAAGTGGGCCATCGCGCGAGCGAATGCAGAAACAAAAAGAAAGAATCGGAAAATGATAAACAACAAGAGCAATCAAATTTTTTAATGCACAGTAGTGTTGTTAAGAACAGAAAAAATACTTGGTGTCTTGATAGTGGTGCTACATCGCACATGTGTTGTGACAAAAGCAAATTCGTATCAATTTCCGAAAATAAAGCTCGATTATGTTAGCAGCAGATAAATTTGTTGATTCGCCCGGTATTGGAACAGTAATTTTGCATGCTGGTAATAGAAAAATTACTATGAAAGATACTTTGTACGTCCCTCTTTTAAACATGAACTTTGTTTATTTGTTGAAAAAAAAGTCGACAAATGGTGGCTGTCAACCAAAAAAAAGAAAAACTGAATACGTTATAAAAAGGCTTAATGAACTAAGAAAGCCTAACAAGGAAAATCTAACAAAATTACAAATCGACTAGTAACGACTCCGACACGGTGGGGGAATTTTATTTGCCCGTCCGGCCAGCTATGCCCCAGTTCACAGCCAATTGAAGCCAGAGACGTTACTAGACCTAACACAAATTTAAATAGTATAGAAGTCGAAAAAGAGAATAGTGAGGAAAAAGAAAAAGAGGAGGCTTAAAAATATGTTTACAAAATCATAAACACAAACAATAAATAAACAATATTATAGAATGAACAAAAATAATATAAAATAAAACAATAATGAAAATAAAATTTACAATTTAAAAATTTAAAAAAAAAAGGAAAAAATTAAATTAAATTAAATATAATAAAAATAAAATAAATATAAGCTAAAATAAAGATGATCCGGAAAATCTCTGACCCGGTGGGGGAATATTTATTAGCCGGTCCGGCAAGCTAGGCCCCTGCTCCTGCTGGATGTGGTCAGAGACTTTGCCGGAGATGTGCAAAAAGAGATAACTTTATGGAAAAGAGACAGGTTCTGTTGAGAGCAGGTGATAAACATCATTATAATTTTGACATAAAACCCGAAAACGGTTGTGCTGTGCGTAGTCGGTTGTGCATCTAGGCAAGATTAAAGGCAAATAATTTCTAGTTGGTCTAGAGGGAACAGAGAAGTTAAGGCGACCTAAGAGTTCAGAAGAGTCTACATCACCGATAATTAACTTATGAAGAAAAGAAACGCCTAGGACAGTTCTACGGTTAGCCAACGATGGAAGGTCAATAAGCAAAAGCCTACTAGAATACGATGGCAACCGAAGGTTGGGATCCCAATTTAAGCCGCGGAGGGCAAAAAGCAAGAATTGCTTTTGGACAGACTCAATACGATCCATATGCTTTTTATACTGCGGACACCAGACGGATGAGCAGTATTCAAGCACCGGGCGAACTAAAGATGTGAAAAGAACTTTTGTTGTATAGGGATCATTAAATTCCTTCGACCAACGCTTAATGAATCCAAGTACACCATTCGCCTTATTAACTATACAGGATATATGATCATTAAAGCTTAATTTGCAATCAAAAATAACTCCAAGATCAACGACAGTTGATATTCGTTGCAAGGGTTCATTGCCAATCGAATAGGAAACTAGCGAAGGTTTGCAACGATGAAAAGACATAAACATACATTTTGCGCAATTAAGAAATAAATGATTAACCAAGCACCAAAAATGAAGCGAGTTTAAATCATCTTGCAACCTAATAGAATGCATCGGGTCGTTGTAAGATAAAATGAGTTTAACGTCATCGGCATACATAAGTATCCGAGAATGAGATATAGTCGAGGGGAGATCATTAATAAAAAGGGTGAAAAACAAAGGGCCGAGGTGGCTTCCTTGAGGTACACCGGATGTTACGTAGACAGGTTTTGAAATATTAGATCTGAGCAGAACTTTTTGAGTTCTATCTTTTAAATATGAAGAGATCCAAAAAAGAAAAGGGGAGGGAAATCCAATACGATCAAGCTTAAGGAGGAGGAGATCATGGTTCACGGAGTCAAAAGCCTTACTGAAGTCAGTGTAGATGACATCAGTTTGGCATTTCATAAGGAATCCATCGTTAACTAATGATGTGAATTCAAGCAAATTGGTCGTAGTTGACCGACTCTTTACAAATCCATGCTGGAAAGGTGACAAAACCGATTTGCAGTAATGCTGCAATGTAGAGGTTATAATTTCTTCAAACAACTTAGGAATAGCAGATAATTTGGCGATACCTCTATAATTGGAGATATCTGATTTTCCACCCTTTTTGTGAAGAGGAATAATAAAGGATTCTTTCCAAAGATTTGGAAAAATAGTAGAGTCAAGCGATAGATTAAAAAGCTTTAGTAAAGGTTTGCATATGGAATTACAACACTCTCTGAGGACACAACTAGGGATGTTGTCAGGTCCAGGAGAGTATGAAGACTTTAGAGATTTCAAATATGAAAGTAGAGAAGATTCAGTAATTATGGGAGCATTAAAAGAGTTTGAAGAAGAAATGTCATAAGGATAAGATTTGTTATTAAAAGGGACAGAGGAGTAAGTTGATTGAAAAAAGTCAGCGAATAAGTCCACGGCAGCGGAATCGTTGCTAGCCTTTTGGTTATGTAAAAAGAATGAAGACGGTAAAGTCGAAGTTTTACGCTTAGAGTTAACAAATTTGTAAAATTGTTTAGGGTCTTGTGCGAATTGAATTTTACAGCGAGCAAGATAATTATTATAGCATTGGGAATTAAAAAGGGTAAAGTTTGACTTGGCTATCGAGTATTTAGAAAAGTCAAGATTAGAACCAGTTTTTTTATACTTTTTAAAACATCTAGACTTAATATTTTTTAAATTAGAAAGCTTAGGACAGTACCAAGGGGGTTGAAGAGACTCAGAAGAAGCAACACTATTTGGAACAGAAATATCAAAGAGAGAGTTAATAGAGTCATAAAAAAAGGTAACAGCGACGTCAATGTCAACTGCATTGTATAAAGGAGACCAATCTTTTGAACAAATAAGTTGATTAAGCAGGGTAAAATTAGCTTTACGGAAGCAACGACGAGGTTTTACTAAAGTCATTGAAGATGAAGGGGTAAATCCAGGGTTTGTTAGAGATATTTCTAATGTAGGATGGTAAGAATCCTCGGGTAGTGTTAGGGGGGAAGACCTAGAGACAACAGCATTAGAACTGTCAGTGACAAAAACAAGATCTAACAATTTCTTTAAATGATTTGGAACTGAATTTATTTGAAACAAAGACAGATCAAGCAAACAATCTAAAAAATCATGCTGTGCAGATGGTACAAGATAAGTTGACCCATTAAGATTTGACCATGCGATGTTTGGCAAGTTAAAATCACCAACAACAACCATATAATCAATGTCTCGTAATTGAGTAAAAACATATTTTATGCAGTTTATATGGTGCATATATACTTGAATATCGGAAGAAGGTGGGATATAAGAACAAGAAATGAATACAGAAAAGGAATTAAAAGTTACCTTAACGGCAACAAATTCAACATCATCAGGCACAATTACAGATATGCATTCCGACCGAAGGTTAGATTTTACTGCTATCATAACACCTCCACCTCGGCGAGCCTGTCGATCACGACGGTAAACAATATAATCATTTGACAATATTTCACAATCAGAAACGGAGGGATTTAACCAGGTCTCTGAAAATGAAATAATGTCAAAATCAAATGATGCGCTATTCAAAAATAAAGAGGTAAGTTTGGACAAAAGACCCCTAACATTTTGATAGACGATACTAAGAACGGAGGACTGGACTAGTTTTTTGGAGCACTATTAGAGGCAACTTGTGCCCCAAAACTGTTAGAGGGCAAGCTGACAGGCATTATCCTGCGATTTCTTTGCCTGTACTCGTTAACAATAAGTAGTGGCGGCCAAAATTTTGGGTCACATATAATTGGGAATTCTTCGGAAGAGACACTAATTTTAAACGAAGCTATATCCCGAGGCTCAGCAAAACTAAACTTCGAAATATAAACTCTTGCTGAGGATTTGTGAGCAATGTATGCTGCAATTGACTCGCAAGTAGTTTCAGGAGACAACCTAGACACAAAAACTTGTCTACGAGGAGCTACAACATTAAGAATGGGAGGCTGAGGAGAAATAGAAGCGGAACCTGTAACATTGTCTTGAGGTTCGGAAGGCACTATTAGCGAATTAACAGACCTATCTAATGGTGCATTGGACAAGTCGTTAGTAGGTTGAATCAGGGAGGGTAAGGGTGAAACATCCAGCAAGTTTCCTGGAGAAGCAGACAAAGAAATTGTTGGCGACAAGTCAAAATTCAAGGGAGTGCTTGGCAACGATGGAGGAGGTTGGGGCGATTCACCGGAATCAGGCGGTGGCACAACTAAAAATTGCGGCTCCAACCGACGCATCGATGCCGACTCGAATTTGAATTGACTAAGCAACTCAGAACTGGAGCTAAACTCGCTTGAAAGTTGCTTGGACACTTTGTGCAGTTTATCAAAACTATTTTTCACGCTGTTATACATACGCGAAAAATTGAATTGAATGTCAGTGCATGTAGGGCAAGACCATTTCAAGGCACCACAGCCCTTTTTAGGGGAATAAACCTTGTCAAGGTCACGTCCACTTAATCCTGCACATTTAATATGCATAGAGTGATCGCACAACCAACAGGTTACAAACCGAAATTGCTCCGAATCACTTGCATCTTTATTTGTGCAGGACTTTTTGCAGCACGCCATAATGCACAAAATTACCACAGGGTCTAAAATCGAAAGAGAAATCAAAATCAAAATATAAGAGCGAAGATGTAGCGGTAGCTAAGCTCTGAGTAGAACAAACAACAAAGATGAGCGGGAGCGATGCACAAAGCACACAGCGAACTCGCACACAAGCTTGTCTTAAGGGGGGGTGGGGGACCGCCAAAAACAGATAAGCAAAACAATTACACAAACAAAATATACACAAAGCTGACGCCGCGATTATTTAATTTGTGAAATTGATTGTTTATAAGCACACAACCGAAGCGCGAAGCACAACACGGTAAAGGGGTGAAATATCGAAATGATTTAAATAAAACTTTGCAACAAAATAGGCAAGTTAAACAACACAAAATAATTTTTAATTGCGGAGCACAAATAACACACGTCAATCACTTACAAGACTCTCTCTCTCTCTTTGTGTCCATAAGTAAAGCAGCAAAATATGGAAATCATACAACATTTGAAAAGAACGAAGCTATCATAAAAAACAATAAAGGTGAAATTATGTTACGCGCAGCACAGGAAAATAATTTGTATTTGTATGTCGATCAAATCCAAAATAATGAAGTGCATCTGTCCCTCGATTCATCGCTTGCAACAAAGTGGCATAATCGTTTTGGCCACCTAAATTTTAAAAATATGAAAAAAATTTGTGAAAATGAACTTGTGTATGGCATAAACATGAAAAGTGTAAATATCAAAACAAACTGCGACACTTGTAATAAATCGAAAATATGCGCGCTACCATTCCCACAAAAGGCGGAACGTGTTACAAAAAGCGTGCTGGAACTAGTTCACACCGATGTGTGCGGGCCGATGAACGTCAATTCGATAGCTGGTAATCGATACTTTGTGACCTTTATCGATGATTACACCAGAAAGATCTTTGTTTACTTTATGCGCGCAAAGAGTGAAGTATTTGAGAAATTTAAATTGTTTAAGAGCTACGTGGAGTGCCAAACAGACAAGAAAATAAAAGCTTTGCGAAGCGACAATGGCACGGAGTACGTAAACAATCAATTTAATGACTTCCTAAGCAAGTGCGGCATAAAAAGAGAGTTGACAGTTCCATACACCCCACAGCAAAACGGCGTAGCAGAGGCGTGCCAATCGAACTATAGTCGAAATGGCAAAAAGTCTTATTATTCACGCAAACATGAAAGAATTCTTATGGGCTGAAGCTGTTCAAACCGCAGCGTATTTGCGGAACAGGTGCCCAACTGTAGCTCTTGATGGGCGAACCCCGTTTGAAGTATGGAAGGGTCGCAAGCCATCTGTGAAGCACCTCCGTATATTTGGATCACGCGTTTTTGCACTGGATAAAACAACGAAAAGCAAGTTCCAGGTAAAGGGAAAAGAGTTTATCTTCGTTGGATATTCTTTTGAGGCTAAAGCGTACCGGCTCTACGATCCCGAAAAGCGAACAATTGTGGTACGACGCGACGTAAAATTCCTAGAAGGTGAGTTTGAAACTCCTACATCAGATACAAGAACTGATTTTTTCACAAACATTATTCGCCTTAAGCCACATACCGAAGAATTGCAGAAAGAACCAGTTCCTCAACATCAAGAACATAGTCCGGAAAATAGTGACTCTGGCGAGGAAGGGGAAGAGTTTGTGAGTGCTAGCGACGAAGAAGAAGATGACAGCAGTGCGGAAGAAGACGCACACCCTCTTGAGCAGGATGAAAAGTCATCGCGCCGTGGGCCCGGAAGGCCTAAAATTGTTTGAACAGGTCAATCAGGCAGACCTAGAAAGCAGTACAACGTCCTGAGTCTTTTGAACAGTTCTGAAGACATCGAAACACCACAGTCAGTTGCAGATGCGTTAAGTGGTCAACACGCTTCTGACTGGCAAAATTCAATGAAAACTGAATTGGATGCCCTACAGAAAAACAACACTTGGTCGTTGGTAGACCTACCCTCAGGACAGAAGGCCATCGGCTCGAAATGGGTTTTCAGAGTCAAACGAAACAAAGATGGCGAGATCGAGCGCTTCAAATCCAGACTTGTTGCCAAAGGATGTGGGCAACAACTTGGGATTAACTACTGGGAAACGTATTCACCAGTCATCCGTTACGAAACAATACGAATGCTGTTTGCCATAGCTGCAGAAAAACAACTATGTATGCACCAAGTCGATATCTCTAACGCATACTTAAACAGCAACCTCGTCGAAACAGTCTACATGAAGCAACCGGAGAATTTTATCGACAAGCATCATCCAACTAAGGTTTTGAAATTGGAAAAGGCTATTTATGGGCTCAAACAATCTGGACGAGCTTGGAACAACACTCTAGATGAGGTTTTGCAGAGTCTAAATTTCAAAAGGTGCAAAAGCGAGCCGTGTCTTTATGTGAAAGACAACCAACAGCACTATATTGCTGTTTATGTGGATGATTTAATAATCATGTGCCCCAACGTGAACGAAATTGACGATATAAAAGGAAAGATCGCAACTAAGTTCGAGATACATGATAGCGGCCCTCTACAATATTTTCTAGGAATGGAAATAGAGCGAGTTGGCGAACGAGGTCCCGTAATCATGTCCCAGAAGAAGTACATAGAAAGTCTGTTGGCCATGCATGGAATGCAAAATTGCCGACCTGTTGCCACACCACTTGACCCCGGTTTTCAAGTTACTTGCAAAGACGACAATTGTGCCAAGGTAAATATAACAGAATATCAATCGCTAATAGGTTCTCTTATGTACTTAGCAGTCTTGAGCCGGCCTGATATATTGCATGCCACTAGCAAATTGTCTCAACGAAACACAAATCCCCATATTGAGCACGAGACTGCAGCCAAACACATATTACGATACCTTTCCGGAACTGTGGATCTGAAGATCACATATCGTAAAAGTGGAGAACCAGTCAAGGGCTTCGCGGATGCAGATTGGGCCAATGACCACACCGATAGAAAATCGTATTCAGGATACGCTTTTTTCCTGGCAGGCAGTGCGTTTTCCTGGTCATCTACAAAGCAAAGCGTAGTCGCCCAAAGCAGTACAGAAGCGGAGTACATTGCGCTGTCAACTGCTGCTAAAGAAGCCGTCTACCTCCGCAGACTACTCAATGAAATTGGTTGGTCACATCAAGAAGAAATGGTGATCTTAGGGGACAACATAAGTGCCCAGCACATCGCACAAAATCCTGTCCATCACAAGCGTACTAAACACATAGATATTAAATATCACTTCGTAAGAGAGAAAGTTGAAAGTAAAGAAATTGTATTACAGTATGTTTCAACTCATAAAAATGTTGCCGATATCTTTACGAAATGTTTAGGAAAGCAAAAGAATAACGAATTTGTAAAATCACTTGGATTGAACTAATGTTTCATTAAAGTAAATATGTAGCTTAAGAAGAGGTGTTGAAAGTAAAAGATCGTTACTATTACGTAAGCTTAATATATTCTATCTGGCAACACCATTTGTTCTCTATAACGTAACAAGAGTTGAGTTCTCTCTTAGGCTTTAAGTTATTATGTATCCTCTGCCTCAATCAGTTCTTTGTCACCCTTTCACCAAACAACATTGCGCGATTAAACTGAATTATTCCCAACAGTTATGCTAATGAAGAGTAAATCTGACACTTCTTGAAATAAAATTTCTTCAAAAAAACTAAAATTTTTTTGTTTATTCCAGAATTGTGTGGAAGCATATAAAACTAATATATACCACGATTGGTGCAGCTAAGATGGAAAATAAAAAAGTTTTTCTCACAAAAACTAGTCTTTGGACCGATCGTTCCTATGGCAGATATATGATATAGTCATCCGATCCAGCCGGTTCCGACAAATGTGCAGCGTATTTGTATTTCAAGACTTTTTTCAAAGTTTGGCCAAGATAGCTGTAAAACTGAGGGAGGAGAGAGCATAGAAACAGACGGACGGACGGACGGACGGACGGACAAACGGAAGTGAACTCAGCTCGTCATGCTGATCAAGAAAATATATACTTTATGTGGTCGGAAATGCTTCCTTCACAGCGTTACAAACATCGTGACAATTATAATATAACCTCTGCAAAGGTATAAAAATGAAAAAATAAAAGGCTAATATCGGCAAAGCCGATGTTTTAAATACCCTTGCAGTTTTTCTCACTAGAATTGTGTGGAAGCATATAAAAATAATATATACCACGATTGGTGATGCTACAATAAATTGTTTTATTTATTCTTCATACGTATGCTGTTTATGCATGAAACACATATCCATAGAACAAATCTTTCTTATGAAAAATAAATTTTTTATTTTTATGTTCGTTTTCATTAGTAATGCTACTAAAGAGTAAATCTGACACTTCTTGAAATAAAATTTCTTCAAAAAAATTAAATTTTTTATACCCTTGCAGAGGGTATATTAAAATTGTCACGATGTTTGTAACGCATAGAAGGAAGCATCTCCGACCCCATAAACTATATATATTCTTGATCAGCATGACGAGCTGAGTCTATATAGCCATGTCCGTCTGTCCGTCTGTCCGTCGGTCCGTCGGTCCGTCTGTCCGTCTGTCCGTCTGTCCGTCTGTTTCTATGCTATCTCCTCCCTCAGTTTTAAAGCTATCTTGACCAAACTTTGCAAAAAGTCTTTAAATACACATAGGCTGCACATTTGTCGGAATCGGCCGGATCGGATGACTATAGCATATAGCTGCCATAGGAACGATCGGTCCGAAAACTTGTTCTAGTGAGAAAAACTTTTTTGTTTTTCATCGTAGCGTCACCAATCGTAGAATATATTAGTTTTATATGCTTCTACATAATTGTGAAAAAATTTATCGAAATCGGATGACTATAGCATATAGCTGCCATATAAACGGTCGGTCATAAATCTAGTTCTAGTGGGAAAAACTTTTTTGTTTTCCATCGTAGCGTCACCAATCGTGGAATATATTAGTTTTATATGCTTTTACATAATTGTGGAAAAATTTATCTAAATCGGATGACTATAGCATATAGCTGCCATATAAACGGTCGGTCATAAATCTAGTTCTAGTGAGAAAAACTTTTTTGTTTTCCATCGTAGCGTCACCAATCGTGGAATATATTAGTTTTATATGCTTTCACATATTTCTGAAAAAATTTATCAAAATCGGATGACTATAGCATATAGCTGCCATATAAACGGTCGGTCATAAAACTAGTTCTAGTGAGAAAAACTTTTTTGTTATCAGTGGTAGCGTCTTTCAAAAACTGCAAGGGTATTCAAAACATCGGCGTAGCCGATGTTAGCCTTCTATTTTTTTCATTTATTCTTCATACGTATGCTGTTTATGCATGAAACGCATATCCATAGAAGAAAACTTTCTTATGAAAAATTAATTTTTTTGTATGTTCGTTTGCATTAGTAATGCTATTAAAGAGTAAATCTGACACTTCTTGAAATAAAATTTCTTAAAAAAAATAAAATTTTTTTCATTTATTCTTCATACGTATGCTGTTTATGCATGAAACGCATATCCATAGAACAAAACTTTCTTATGAAAAATTAATTTTTTTGTATGTTCGTTTTCATTAGTAATGCTATTAAAGAGTAAATCTGACACATCTTGAAATAAAATTTCTTCAAAAAAATGACATTTGTTTGCATATATTCTTCATACGTGTGCTGTTTATGCACGAAACGCATATCGTTTTCATTAGTAATGCTATTAAAGAGTAAATCTGACACTTCTTGAAATAAAATTTCTTCAAAAAAATTAAATTTTTTTTTTTTTTATTCTTCATACGTATGCTGTTTATGCATGAAACGCATATCCAAAGAACAAAACTTTCTTATGAAAAATTAATTTTTTTGTATGTTCGTTTGCATTAGTAATGCTATTAAAGAGTAAATCTGACACTTCTTGAAATAAAATTTCTTAAAAAAAATAAAATTTTTTTCATTTATTCTTCATACGTATGCTGTTTATGCATGAAACGCATATCCATAGAACAAAACTTTCTTATGAAAAATTAATTTTTTTGTATGTTCGTTTTCATTAGTAATGCTATTAAAGAGTAAATCTGACACATCTTGAAATAAAATTTCTTCAAAAAAATGACATTTGTTTGCATATATTCTTCATACGTGTGCTGTTTATGCACGAAACGCATATCGTTTTCATTAGTAATGCTATTAAAGAGTAAATCTGACACTTCTTGAAATAAAATTTCTTCAAAAAAATTAAAAATTTTTGTTCATTTATTCTTCATACTTATGCTGTTATGCATGAAACGCATATCCATAGAACAAAATTTTCTTATGAAAAATGAATTGTTTTTTATGTTCGTTTTCATTAGTAATGCTATTAAAGAGTAAATCTGACACTTCTTGAAATAAAATTTCTTCAAAAAAAATCAACTTTTTTTCATTTATTCTTCATACGTATGCTGTTTATGCATGAAACGCATATCCATAGAACAAAACTTTCTTATGAAAAATTAATTTTTTTGTATGTTCGTTTTCATTAGTAATGCTATTAAAGAGTAAATCTGACACATCTTGAAATAAAATTTCTTCAAAAAAATGACATTTGTTTGCATATATTCTTCATACGTATGCTGTTTATGCATGAAACGCATATCCATAGAACAAAACTTTCTTATGAAAAATTAATTTTTTTGTATGTTCGTTTGCATTAGTAATGCTATTAAAGAGTAAATCTGTCACTTCTTGAAATAAAATTTCTTCAAAAAAAATAAAATTTTTTTTCATTTATTCTTCATACGTATGCTGTTTATGCATGAAACGCATATCCATAGAACAAAACTTTCTTATGAAAAATTAATTTTTTTGTATGTTCGTTTGCATTAGTAATGCTATTAAAGAGTAAATCTGTCACTTCTTGAAATAAAATTTCTTCAAAAAAAATAAAATTTTTTTTATTTATTCTTCATACGTATGCTGTTTATGCATGAAACGCATATCCATAGAACAAAACTTTCTTATGAAAAATTAATTTTTTGTATTTTCGTTTTCATTAGTAATGCTATTAAAGAGTAAATCTGACACATCTTGAAATAAAATTTCTTCAAAAAAATGACATTTGTTTGCATATATTCTTCATACGTGTGCTGTTTATGCACGAAACGCATATCGTTTTCATTAGTAATGCTATTAAAGAGTAAATCTGACACTTCTTGAAATAAAATTTCTTCAAAAAAATTAAAAATTTTTGTTCATTTATTCTTCATACTTATGCTGTTATGCATGAAACGCATATCCATAGAACAAAATTTTCTTATGAAAAATGAATTGTTTTTTATGTTCGTTTTCATTAGTAATGCTATTAAAGAGTAAATCTGACACTTCTTGAAATAAAATTTCTTCAAAAAAAATAAACTTTTTTTCATTTATTCTTCATACGTATGCTGTTTATGCATGAAACGCATATCCATAGAACAAAACTTTCTTATGAAAAATTAATTTTTTTGTATGTTCGTTTGCATTAGTAATGCTATTAAAGAGTAAATCTGTCACTTCTTGAAATAAAATTTCTTCAAAAAAAATAAAATTTTTTTCATTTATTCTTCATACGTATGCTGTTTATGCATGAAACGCATATCCATAGAACAAAACTTTCTTATGAAAAATTAATTTTTTTGTATGTTCGTTTTCATTAGTAATGCTATTAAAGAGTAAATCTGACACATCTTGAAATAAAATTTCTTCAAAAAAATGACATTTGTTTGCATATATTCTTCATACGTGTGCTGTTTATGCATGAAACGCATATCGCTTTCATTAGTAATGCTATTAAAGAGTAAATCTGACACTTCTTGAAATTAAATTTCTTCAAAAAAAATTAAAAATTTTTGTTCATTTATTCTTCATACTTATGCTGTTATGCATGAAACGCATATCCTTAGAACAAAAATTTCTTATGAAAAATGAATTGTTTTTTATGTTCGTTTTCATTAGTAATGCTATTAAAGAGTAAATCTGACACTTCTTGAAATAAAATTTCTTCAAAAAAAATAAACTTTTTTTTCATTTATTCTTCATACGTATGCTGTTTATGCATGAAACGCATATCCATAGAACAAAACTTTCTTATGAAAAATTAATTTTTTTGTATGTTCGTTTTCATTAGTAATGCTATTAAAGAGTAAATCTGACACATCTTGAAATAAAATTTCTTCAAAAAAATGCAAATTTGTTTTCATATATTCTTCGTATGCTGTTTATGCATGAAACGCATATCCATAGAAAAAAAAGTAATGCTATTAAAGAGTAAATCTGACACTTCTTGAAATAAAATTTCTTCAAAAAAAATAAAATTTTTTTTCATTTATTCTTCATACGTATGCTGTTTATGCATGAAACGCATATCCATAGAACAAAACTTTCTTA
The DNA here is from genome assembly GCA_018904225.1 of Lordiphosa mommai. Lineage (NCBI taxonomy): Eukaryota > Metazoa > Arthropoda > Insecta > Diptera > Drosophilidae > Lordiphosa > Lordiphosa mommai. The sequence continues at coordinate 214,209 of JAEIFT010000208.1, read as the reverse complement.
TGAAAAATTAATTTTTTTGTATGTTCGTTTGCATTAGTAATGCTATTAAAGAGTAAATCTGTCACTTCTTGAAATAAAATTTCTTCAAAAAAAATAAAATTTTTTTTCATTTATTCTTCATACGTATGCTGTTTATGCATGAAACGCATATCCATAGAACAAAACTTTCTTATGAAAAATTAATTTTTTTGTATTTTCGTTTTCATTAGTAATGCTATTAAAGAGTAAATCTGACACATCTTGAAATAAAATTTCTTCAAAAAAATGACATTTGTTTGCATATATTCTTCATACGTGTGCTGTTTATGCACGAAACGCATATCGTTTTCATTAGTAATGCTATTAAAGAGTAAATCTGACACTTCTTGAAATAAAATTTCTTCAAAAAAAATAAACTTTTTTTTTCATTTATTCTTCATACGTATGCTGTTTATGCATGAAACGCATATCCATAGAACAAAACTTTCTTATGAAAAATTAATTTTTTTGTATGTTCGTTTTCATTAGTAATGCTATTAAAGAGTAAATCTGACACATCTTGAAATAAAATTTCTTCAAAAAAATGACATTTGTTTGCATATATTCTTCATACGTGTGCTGTTTATGCATGAAACGCATATCGCTTTCATTAGTAATGCTATTAAAGAGTAAATCTGACACTTCTTGAAATTAAATTTCTTCAAAAAAATTAAAAATTTTGTTCATTTATTCTTCATACTATGCTGTTATGGAAACGCATATCCTTACAAAAATTTCTTATGAAAAATGATTGTTTTTTATGTTCGTTTTCATTAGTAATGCTATTAAAGGTAAATCTGACACTTCTTGAAATAAAATTTCTTCAAAAAAACTAAAATTTTTTGTTTATTCCAGAATTGTGTGGAAGCATATAAAACTAATAGATACCACGATTGGTGCAGCTAAGATGGAAAATAAAAAAGTTTTTCTCACAAAAACTAGTCTTTGGACCGATCGTTCCTATGGCAGATATATGATATAGTCATCCGATCCAGCCGGTTCCGACAAATGTGCAGCGCATTTGTATTTAAAGGCTTTTTTCAAAGTTTGGCCAAGATAGCTTTAAAACTGAGGGAGGAGATAGCATAGAAACAGACGGATGGACGGACAGACGGACAAACGGAAATGAACTCAGCTCGTCATGCTGATCAAGAATATATATATTTTATGTGGTCGGAAATGCTTCCCTCACTGCGTTACAAACATCGTGACAATTTTAATATACAATATATATAATATATATAATATAAAAATAATATGCTTCCACACAATTCTGGGAAAATTTATAAAAATCGGATGACTATAGCATATAGCTGCCATATAAACGGTCGGTCCAAACACTAGTTCTAGTGGGAAAAACTTTTTTGTTTTCCATCGTAGCGTCACCAATCGTGGTATATATTAGTTATATATGCTTCCACACTATTCTGGAAAAATTTATCAAAATCGGATGACTATAGCATATAGCTGCCATATAAACTGTCGGTCTAAAAACTAGTTCTAGTGGGAAAAACTTTTTTGTTTTCCATCAAAACCTCACCAAACGTGGTATATATTAATTTTATATGATTTCACACAATTCTAAAAAAATTTATCAAAATCGGATGACTATAGCATATAGCTGCCATATAAATGGTCGGTCCAAAAACTAGTTCTAGTGAGAAAAACATTTTTGTTTTCCATCGTAGCATCACCAATCGTGGTAAATATTAGTTTCACACAATTCTGGAAAAATTGATCGACCTAGGATGACTATAGCATATAGCTGCCATAGGAACGATCGATCTAAAAACTGGTTCTAGTGAGAACATTTTTTCTGTCATCAATGGTAGCGTCTTCCAAAACTGCAAGGGTATTTTAAACATCGGCGTAGCCGATGTTAGCCTTCTATTTTTTTTATGTTCGTATTCATTAGTAATGCTTTTAAAGAGTAAATCTGACACTTCTTGAAATAAAGTTTCTTAAAAAATATGAAACAATTTTTCATTTATTCTTCATACGTATGCTGTTTATGCATGAAACGCATATCCATAGAACAAAAATTTCGTATGAAAAATTTATTTTTTTGTATGTTCGTTTTCATTAGTTATGCTAATGAAGAGTAAATCTGACACTTCTTGAAATAAAATTTCTTCAAACAAATGAATTTTTTTTTTGTTTATTCCAGAATTGTGTGGAAGCATATAAAACTAATATATACCACGATTGGTTCAGCTAAGATGGAAAATAAAAAAGTTTTTCTCACAAAAACTAGTTTTTGGACCGATCGTTCCTATGGCAGCTATATGATATAGTCATCCGATCCAGCCGGTTCCGACAAATGTGCAGCGTATTTGTATTTAAAGACTTTTTTCAAAGTTTGGCCAAGATAGCTGTAAAACTGAGGGAGGAGAGAGCATAGAAACAGACGGACGGACGGACGGACGGACGGACGGACGGACGGACAAACGGAAGTGAACTCAGCTCGTCATGCTGATCAAGAAAATATATACTTTATGTGGTCGGAAATGCTTCCTTCACAGCGTTACAAACATCGTGACAATTATAATATAACCTCTGCAAAGGTATAAAAATGAAAAAATAAAAGGCTAATATCGGCAAAGCCGATGTTTTAAATACCCTTGCAGTTTTTCTCACTAGAATTGTGTGGAAGCATATAAAACTAATATATACCACGATTGGTGATGCTACAATAAATTGTTTTATTTATTCTTCATACGTATGCTGTTTATGCATGAAACACATATCCATAGAACAAAACTTTCTTATGAAAAATAAATTTTTTATTTTTATGTTCGTTTTCATTAGTAATGCTATTAAAGAGTAAATCTGACACTTCTTGAAATAAAATTTCTTCAAAAAAATTAAATGTTTTTCATTTATTCTTCATACGTATGCTGTTTATGCATGAAACGCATATCCATAGAAGAAAAATTTCTTATGAAAAATTAATTTTTTTGTATGTTCGTTTGCATTAGTAATGCTATTAAAGAGTAAATCTGTCACTTCTTGAAATAAAATTTCTTCAAAAAAATTAAATTTTTTTTTCATTTATTCTTCATACGTATGCTGTTTATGCATGAAACGCATATCCATAGAACAAAACTTTCTTATGAAAAATTAGTAATGCTATTAAAGAGTAAATCTGACACATCTTGAAATAAAATTTCTACAAAAATATGAAATTTTTTTCATATATTCTTCATACGTGTGCTGTTTATGCATGAAACGCATATCGCTTTCATTAGTAATGCTATTAAAGAGTAAATCTGACACTTGAAATAAAATTTCTTCAAAAAAATTAAAAATTTTTGTTCATTTATTCTTCATACTTATGCTGTTATGCATGAAACGCATATCCATAGAACAAAAATTTCTTATGAAAAATGAATTGTTTTTTTATGTTCGTTTTCATTAGTAATGCTATTAAAGAGTAAATCTGACACTTCTTGAAATAAAATTTCTTCAAAAAAATTAAATTTTTTTTCATTTATTCTTCATACGTATGCTGTTTATGCATGAAACGCATATCCATAGAAGAAAACTTTCTTATGAAAAATTAATTTTTTTGTATGTTCGTTTGCATTAGTAATGCTATTAAAGAGTAAATCTGACACTTCTTGAAATAAAATTTCTTCAAAAAAATAAAATTTTTTTCATTTATTCTTCATACGTATGCTGTTTATGCATGAAACGCATATCCATAGAACAAAACTTTCTTATGAAAAATTAATTTTTTTGTATGTTCGTTTTCATTAGTAATGCTATTAAAGAGTAAATCTGACACTTCTTGAAATAAAATTTCTTAAAAAAAATAAAATTTTTTTTCATTTATTCTTCATACGTATGCTGTTTATGCATGAAACGCATATCCATAGAACAAAACTTTCTTATGAAAAATTAATTTTTTTGTATGTTCGTTTTCATTAGTAATGCTATTAAAGAGTAAATCTGACACTTCTTGAAATAAAATTTCTTAAAAAAATGAAATTTTTTTCATATATTCTTCATACGTATGCTGTTTATGCATGAAACGCATATCGCTTTCATTAGTAATGCTATTAAAGAGTAAATCTGACACTTCTTGAAATAAAATTTCTTCAAAAAAAATTAAAAATTTTTGTTCATTTATTCTTCATACTTATGCTGTTATGCATGAAACGCATATCCTTAGAACAAAAATTTCTTATGAAAAATGAATTGTTTTTTATGTTCGTTTTCATTAGTAATGCTATTAAAGAGTAAATCTGACACTTCTTGAAATAAAATTTCTTCAAAAAAACTAAAATTTTTTTGTTTATTCCAGAATTGTGTGGAAGCATATAAAACTAATATATACCACGATTGGTGCAGCTAAGATGGAAAATAAAAAAGTTTTTCTCACAAAAACTAGTCTTTGGACCGATCGTTCCTATGGCAGATATATGATATAGTCATCCGATCCAGCCGGTTCCGACAAATGTGCAGCGCATTTGTATTTAAAGGCTTTTTTCAAAGTTTGGCCAAGATAGCTTTTAAACTGAGGGAGGAGATAGCATAGAAACAGACGGATGGACGGACAGACGGACAAACGGAAATGAACTCAGCTCGTCATGCTGATCAAGAATATATATATTTTATGTGGTCGGAAATGCTTCCCTCACTGCGTTACAAACATCGTGACAATTTTAATATACTCTCTGCAAGGGTATACAATTTTGTTTCATTTATTCTTCATACGTATGCTGTTTATGCATAAAACACATATCCATAGAACAAAACTTTCTTATGAAAAATAAATTTTTTATTATACCCTTGCAGAGGGTATATTAAAATTGTCACGATGTTTGTAACGCAGTGAAGGAAACATTTCCGACCACATAAAGTATATATATTCTTGATCAGCATGACGAGCTGAGTTCATTTCCGTTTGTCCGTCTGTCCGTCTGTCCGTCTGTCCGTCCGTCCGTCTGTCCGTCTGTTTCTATGCTATCTCCTCCCTCAGTTTTGAAGCTATCTTGACCAAACTTTGCAAAAAGTCTTTAAATACAAATACGCTGCACATTTGTCGGAATCGGCCGGATCGGATGACTATATCATATAGCTGCCATATGAACGATCGGTCCAAAAACTAGTTCTAATGAGAAAAACTTTTTTGTTTTCCATCGTAGCGTCACCAATCGTGGTATATATATGTTTAATATGCTTCCACACAATTCTGGCAAAATTTATAAAAATCGGATGACTATAGCATATAGCTGCCATATAAACTGACGGTCCAAAAAATAGTTCTAGTGGGACAAACATTTTTGTTTTCCATCAAAACCTCACCAAACGTGGTATATATTAATTTTATATGATGTCACACAATTCTAAAAAAATTTATCAAAATCGGATGACTATAGCATATAGCTGCCATATAAATGGTCGGTCCAAAAACTAGTTCTAGTGAGAAAAACATTTTTGTTTTCCATCGTAGCATCACCAATCGTGGTAAATATTAGTTTCACACAATTCTGGAAAAATTGATCGACCTAGGATGACTATAGCATATAGCTGCCATAGGAACGATCGATCTAAAAACTGGTTCTAGTGAGAACATTTTTTCTGTCATCAATGGTAGCGTCTTCCAAAAATGCAAGGGTATTTTAAACATCGGCGTAGCCGATGTTAGCCTTCTATTTTTTTATGTTCGTATTCATTAGTAATGCTTTTAAAGAGTAAATCTGACACTTCTTGAAATAAAGTTTCTTAAAAAATATGAAACAATTTTTCATTTATTCTTCATACGTATGCTGTTTATGCATGAAACGCATATCCATAGAACAAAAATTTCGTATGAAAAATTAATTTTTTTGTATGTTCGTTTTCATTAGTTATGCTAATGAAGAGTAAATCTGACACTTCTTGAAATAAAATTTCTTCAAACAAATGAATTTTTTTTTTGTTTATTCCAGAATTGTGTGGAAGCATATAAAACTAATATATACCACGATTGGTTCAGCTAAGATGGAAAATAAAAAAGTTTTTCTCACAAAAACTAGTTTTTGGACCGATCGTTCCTATGGCAGCTATATGATATAGTCATCCGATCCAGCCGGTTCCGACAAATGTGCAGCGTATTTGTATTTAAAGACTTTTTTCAAAGTTTGGCCAAGATAGCTGTAAAACTGAGGGAGGAGAGAGCATAGAAACAGACGGACGTACGGACGGACAAGCGGAAGTGAACTCAGCTCGTCATGCTGATCAAGAAAATATATACTTTATGTGGTCGGAAATGCTTCCTTCACAGCGTTACAAACATCGTGAAAATTATAATATAACCTCTGCAAAGGTATAAAAATGAAAAACTAAAAGGCTAATATCGGCAAAGCCGATGTTTTAAATACCCTTGCAGTTTTTCTCACTAGAATTGTGTGGAAGCATATAAAACTAATATATACCACGATTGGTGATGCTACAATAAAATATTTTATTTATTCTTCATACGTATGCTGTTTATGCATGAAACACATATCCATAGAACAAAACTTTCTTATGAAAAATAAATTTTTTATTTTTATGTTCGTTTTCATTAGTAATGCTATTAAAGAGTAAATCTGACACTTCTTGAAATAAAATTTCTTCAAAAAAATTAAATTTTTTTTCATTTATTCTTCATACGTATACTGTTTATGCATGAAACGCATATCCATAGAAGAAAACTTTCTTATGAAAAATTAATTTTTTTGTATGTTTGTTTGCATTAGTAATGCTATTAAAGAGTAAATCTGTCACTTCTTGAAATAAAATTTCTTCAAAAAAAATAAAATTTTTTTTTCATTTATTCTTCATACGTATGCTGTTTATGCATGAAACGCATATCCATAGAACAAAACTTTCTTATGAAAAATTAATTTTTTTTGTATGTTAGTTTTCATTAGTAATGCTATTAAAGAGTAAATCTGACACATCTTGAAATAAAATTTCTACAAAAATATGAAATTTTTTTTCATATATTCTTCATACGTGTGCTGTTTATGCATGAAACGCATATCGCTTTCATTAGTAATGCTATTAAAGAGTAAATCTGACACTTCTTGAAATAAAATTTCTTCAAATAAATTAAAAATTTTTGTTCATTTATTCTTCATACTTATGCTGTTATGCATGAAACGCATATCCATAGAACAAAAATTTCTTATGAAAAATGAATTGTTTTTTTTTTTATGTTCGTTTTCATTAGTAATGCTATTAAAGAGTAAATCTGACACTTCTTGAAATAAAATTTCTTCAAAAAAATTAAATTTTTTTTCATTTATTCTTCATACGTATGCTGTTTATGCATGAAACGCATATCCATAGAACAAAACTTTCTTATGAAAAATTAATTTTTTTGTATGTTCGTTTGCATTAGTAATGCTATTAAAGAGTAAATCTGTCACTTCTTGAAATACAATTTCTTCAAAAAAATTAAATTTTTTTTTTCATTTATTCTTCATACGTATGCTGTTTATGCATGAAACGCATATCCATAGAACAAAACTTTCTTATGAAAAATTAATTTTTTTGTATGTTCGTTTTCATTAGTAATGCTATTAAAGAGTAAATCTGACACATCTTGAAATAAAATTTCCTCAAACAAATGAAATTTTTTTTTCATATATTCTTCATACGTGTGCTGTTTATGCATGAAACGCATATCGTTTTCATTAGTAATGCTATTAAAGAGTAAATCTGACACTTCTTGAAATAAAGTTTCTTCAAAAAAATTAAAAATTGTTTTTCATTTATTCTTCATACGTATGCTGTTTATGCATGAAACGCATATCCATAGAACAAAATTTTCGTATGAAAAATTAATTTTTGTAATGTAATCTCAGAGAAACTTGACAAGAATTTGAATATTCATTTTTAAATTTAATCAGCATGAAAGCCTCTTGCCGACGACTCACATGGAGCTCGACATGAGACAATACTGTGAGGGTGGTTGTGCGTTCGACTCCGCCACGGAACATATAATAATGCTAACACGATTAAGAACTGATATCTCAGATGTAAAGAAGCCCATAAAATGCAAAAAAAAAAAACGTACTACGGGAGATGGCACCCAGCATAACTGCCTTTTAATCGCCACACATGGCAATTTAAATTTTTATTTAAATAAATGTCTGTATAATTTTTTATACAACACATTTTTGTAGAGCTATAACTGACAGATGTAAGATGCTTGATGTTGCCAGTTTGAATCGGAGTTTCACATTTAACATCAATTCCACGCGTTCCTCTAAAATGTACTCCACTGAGTTAGGCTAGGCTAGGCTTAGGCTATTATGCTTTTAAAGAGTAAATCTGACACTTCTTGAAATAAAGTTTCTTAAAAAATATGAAAAAATATTTCATTTATTCTTCATACGTATGCTGTTTATGCATGAAACGCATATCCATGAACAAAAATTTCTTATAAAAAATTATTTTTTTTTATTTTTGTTTTCATTAGTAATGCTATTAAAGAGTAAATCTGTCACTTCTTGAAATAAAATTTCTTCAAAAAAAATAAAATTTTTTTTCATTTATTCTTCATACGTATGCTGTTTATGCATGAAACGCATATCCATAGAACAAAACTTTCTTATGAAAAATTAATTTTTTTGTATGTTCGTTTTCATTAGTAATGCTATTAAAGAGTAAATCTGACACATCTTGAAATAAAATTTCTTCAAGAAAATGAAATTTTTTTTTCATATATTCTTCATACGTGTGCTGTTTATGCATGAAACGCATATCGTTTTTATTAGTTATGCTAATGAAAAGTAAATCTGACACTTCTTGAAATAAAATTTCTTCAAAAAAACTAAAATTTTTTTGTTTATTCCAGAATTGTGTGGAAGCATATAAAACTAATATATACCACGATTGGTGCAGCTAAGATGGAAAATAAAAAAGTTTTTCTCACAAAAACCAGTTTTTGGACCGATCGTTCCTATGGCAGCTATATGATATAGTCATCCGATCCAGCCGGTTCCGACAAATGTGCAGCGCATTTGTATTTAAAGACTTTTTGCAAAGTATGGCCAAGATAGCTTTAAAACTGAGGGAGGAGATAGCATAGAAACAGACGGACGGACTGACAAACGGAAATGAACTCAGCTCGTCATGCTGATCAAGAAAATATATACTTTATGTGGTCGGAAATGCTTCCTTCACAGCGTTACAAACATCGTGACAATTATAATATAACCTCTGCAAAGGTATAAAAATGAAAAAATAAAAGGCTAACATCGGCAAAGCCGATGTTTTAAATACCCTTGCAGTTTTTCTCACTAGAATTGTGTGGAAGCATATAAAACTAATATATACCACGATTGGTGACGCTACAATAGAAAATAAAAAAGTTTTTCTCATTAGAACTAGTTTTTGGACCGATCGTTCCCACGGCAGCTATATGCTATAGTCATCCCATTTTTATAAACGGACGGACAGACGGACTAACGGAAATGAACTCAGCTCGTCATGCTGATCAAGAATATATATATTTTATGTGGTCGGAAATGCTTCCTTCACTGCGTTACAAACATCGTGACAATTTTAATATACAATTTTGTTTCATTTATTCTTCATACGTATGATGTTTATGCATGAAACACATATCCATAGAACAAAACTTTCTTATGAAAAATAAATTTTTTATTTTTATGTTCGTTTTCATTAGTAATGCTTTTAAATAGTAAATCTGACACTTCTTGAAATAAAGTTTCTTAAAAAATATGAAAAAATTTTTCATTTATTCTTCATACGTATGCTGTTTATGCATGAAACGCATATCCATAGAACAAAAATTTCGTATGAAAAATTAATTTTTTTTATGTTTGTTTTCATTAGTTATGCTAATGAAGAGTAAATCTGACACTTCTTGAAATAAAATTTCTTCAAAAAAATGAAAAAATTGTTTTTCATTTATTCTTTATACGTATGCTGTTTATGCATGAAACGCATATCCAATATGCTTCAAAATTGTTTTTCATTTATTCTTTATACGTATGCTGTTTATGCATGAAACGCATATCCATAGAACAAAAATTTCGTACGAAAAATTAATTTTTTTGTATGTTCGTTTTCATTAGTTATGCTAATGAAGAGTAAATCTGACACTTCTTGAAATAAAATTTCTTCAAAAAAATTAAATTTTTTTTTCATTTATTTTTCATACGTATGCTGTTTATGCATGAAACGCATATCCATAGAACAAAAATTTCTTATAAAAAATTATTTTTGTTTTTTTGTTTTCATTAGTAATGCTATTAAAGAGTAAATTTGACACTTCTTGAAATAAAATTTCTTCAAAAAATGAAAAATTGTTTTTCATTTATTCTTTATACGTATGCTGTTTATGCATGAAACAAACATTTATCCATAGAACAAAAATTTCGTATGAAAAATAAATTTTTTTGTATGTTCGTTTTCATTAGTTATGCTAATGAAAAGTAAATCTGACACTTCTTAAAATAAAATTTCTTCAAAAAAATTAAATTTTTTTTGTTTATTCCAGAATTGTGTGGAAGCATATAAAACTAATATATACCACGATTGGTGCAGCTAAGATGGAAAATAAAAAAGTTTTTCTCACAAAAACCAGTTTTTGGACCGATCGTTCCTATGGCAGCTATATGATATAGTCATCCGATCCAGCCGGTTCCGACAAATGTGCAGCGCATTTGTATTTAAAGACTTTTTGCAAAGTATGGCCAAGATAGCTTTAAAACTGAGGGAGGAGATAGCATAGAAACAGACGGACGGACTGACAAACGGAAATGAACTCAGCTCGTCATGCTGATCAAGAAAATATATACTTTATGTGGTCGGAAATGCTTCCTTCACAGCGTTACAAACATCGTGACAATTATAATATAACCTCTGCAAAGGTATAAGAATGAAAAAATAAAAGGCTAACATCGGCTAAGCCGATGTTTTAAATACCCTTGCAGTTTTTTAAAGGCGCTACCATTGATAACAAAAAAATTTCTCTCACTAGAATTGTGTGGAAGCATATAGAACTAATATATACGACGATTGGTGACGCTACAATAGAAAATAAAAAAGTTTTTCTTTCTAGAACTAGTTTTTGCACCGACCGTTTATATGGCAGCTATATGCTATAGTCGTCCGATTTTGATAAATTTTTCCAGAATTATGTGAAAGAAATAAAACTAATATATACCACGATTGGTGACGTTACGATCGAAAATAAAAAAGGTTTTCTCATTAGAACTAGTTTTTGGACCGAACGTTCCTACGGCAGCTATATGCCATAGTCATCCGAATTTGATAAATTTTTCCAGAATTTTGTGAAAGCATATAAAACTAATATATACCACGATTGGTGCAGCTAAGATGGAAAATAAAAAAATTTTTCTCACAAAAACTAGTTTTTGGACCGATCGTTCCTATGGCAGCTATATGATATAGTCATCCGATCCAGCCGGTTCCGACAAATGTGCAGCGTATTTGTATTTAAAGACTTTTTGCAAAGTTTGGCCAAGATAGCTTTAAAACTGAGGTAGGAGATAGCATAGAAACAGACGGACGGACGGACGGACGGACGGACGGACGGACAGACGGACAAACGGAAATGAACTCAGCTCGTCATGCTGATCAAGAATACATATACTTTATGTGGTCGGTAATGCTTCCTTCACTGCGTTACAAACATCGTGACAATTTTAATATACCCTCTGCAAGGGTATACAAATTTGTTTCATTTATTCTTCATACGTATGCTGTTTATGCATGAAACGTATATCTATAGAACAAAAATTTCTTATGAAAAATGAATTGTTTTTATGTTCGTTTTCATTAGTAATGCTATTAAAGAGTAAATCTGACACTTCTTAAAATAAAGTTTCTTAAAAAATATGAAAAAATTTTTCATTTATTCTTCAGACGTATGCTGTTTATGCATGAAACGCATATCCATAGAACAAAAATTTCTTATGAAAAATTAATTTTTTTTATTTTCGTTTTCATTAGTAATGCTATTAAAGAGTAAATCTGACACTTCTTGAAATAAAATTTCTTCAAAAAAATGAAAAATTTTTTTCATTTATTCTTCATACGTATGCTGTTTATGCATGAAACGCATATCCATAGAACAAAAATTTCTTATGAAATATTAATTTTTTTTATGTTCGTTTTCATTAGTAAAGCTTTTAAAGAGTAAATCGGACACTTCTTGAAATAAAATTTCTTCAAAAAAATGAAATTTTTTTTCATTTATTCTTCATACGTATGCTTTTTAGGCATGAAACGCATATTCATAGAACAAAAATTTCGTATGAAAATTTTTTTTTATGTTCGTTTTCATTAGTAATGCTTTTAAACAGTAAATCTGACAGTTCTTGAAATAAAGTTTCTTAAAAAATATGAAAAAATTTTTCATTTATTCTTCAGACGTATGCTGTATATGCATGAAACGCATATCCATAGAACAAAAATTTCTTATGAAAAATTAATTTTTTTTATTTTCGTTTTCATTAGTAATGCTATTAAAGAGTAAATCTGACACTTCTTGAAATAAAATTTCTTCAAAAAAATGAAATTTTTTTTTTCATTTATTCTTCATACGTATGCTGTTTATGCATGAAACGCATATCCATAGAACAAAACTTTCGTATGAAAAATTAATTTTTTTGTATGTTCGTTTTCATTAGTTATGCTAATTTCTTCAAAACAATAGAAGGCTAAAAAAAGTTTTTCTCACTAGAATTAGTTTTTAGACCGAAGGTTCCTATGACAGCTATATGCTATTGTCATCCGATTTCGATCAATTTTTCCAGAATTGTGCGTGTATAAAACTAATATATACCACGATTGGTTACGCTACAATAAAAAACAAAAAAGTTTTTCCCACTAGAACTAGTTTTTGAACCGACCGTTTATATGGCAGCTATATGCTATAGTCCTTTAGCGGCCCAGGCCCTCCTAGAACAAACTACCAAGGAGCATAACATTCACGTGGCAATACTGAGCGAGCCACATCACAGACAGACCGATTGTACAAGGACATGGGCATCTGACACAACTGGAAAAGCGACTCTATGGATATGCGGGAATTTAGCATTTTGTTTGGACGAGGTAAAATGTTTTACTGGATTTGTGCGGGCAAAGTTTGGAAACCTGTGGATCTACAGCTGTTACCTAGCTCCGAGCCTGCACATCGACGAGTTTGTCATGGCACTAACAGCTCTTTCAGATGATGCCAGAAGCCGTACCAGAGTCATTATCGCTGGTGACTTTAACGCCTGGGCCGAGGAATGGGGCTGCCCCTCGACAAACCCTAGAGGACGTGCGTTGCTGGAGATATTCGCATCCCTTGATATAGCGCTACTCAACGTAGGTTCCCAACATACCTTCAGCAAAGCTGGGCGTGGCTCAATCATTGACCTTACTTTTGCGAGCGCCGCATTGTATAATACATCCCAGTGGAGAATCGGAGCTTTATACACGGCAAGTGACCACGAGGCCATTCTTTGCTCGATTGGCGGTCGAGCAGACGTGATCCCTAAGAGGCCAATGAGGGAGAAGGAGTATCGGGTCGAAACTTTCAATCCCCAAAAGTTTGCACATGCTCTCATATCTTTTACACCAAATGGATCCGCAGAAGATAGAGCCCAACAGACTGCCTTATTAATAGAAAGGGCCTGTGATGCTAGCATGGCTAGGCGCAAACCTTACAGACGGCACGAACCAACCTATTGGTGGAACGAGTGTATCGCCGACGCCCGACGTGTGTGCCTTCACGCCAGGAGGCTTTACCAACGTGCACGTGATAGGCCACAATTTGCAATAAGACAGGTAGAGTACCAGTCAGCTAGAAAGGTGCTGAAAGACTAAATAAGAGCGAGTAAGAGTGAGTGCTTCCTCCAGCTGTGCGACTCTGCTGACCATGACCCTTGGGGGCAGTCGTACAAAACAGTCGTTAAACGATTATACGCCAATAAGCAGGCCACACCAAGTGCCCCGGGCGAGGTAAAAAATATTGTATACAATCTCTTTCCATGCCGATTCGCTGAATTACCCATGCACGCATGTGACTTTGCCCCAAATACCATCACGGAATCGGAAATACTGAAGGCTGCCATGAACCTCCAGCCTAATAAGGCACCCGGCCCGGATGGCGTACCGAACCGTGTGTCACCCGATTTTTCGCAGTGAAGCTAATCGGCAACCTAATGGTTGCATCGAACTTAAACCGCACACGACCGGCCCTTCTCTAAAACTCCTCGGGAGTTGGTTGGCTGCGTTTGAAACGGCCGGACGTTCTCGAACGTTCCCGGCAAGCATATTTATCCATATTATCTAAGCACAGACATAATCATGCAAACGAACCTTACATTCTGATTTCAATTAAACTATCAGTATCATTATGATCGTCTCGTCTCCGTCTACTTAATTGGTACCGTAAGCCGCTCTGCCCGCCTGCCTTTCTCCTGACAAACCCCCATCACCCACATGACAATTTCATCAGCGGGTCCAAACCCAAAAGTGTGTGTTTCATGTGACAATTTCAGAAGTGGGATGAGTGCAAAAAGTGCTATTAAGTGACATCGAAAGTGCAACGTAAAAAAACAAAACGTAAACGAGAGCTGTAGCCAAAATGCCGGGTAACACGTACCAAAGCAAAAAGGCGTTGCAAGAAAAGTGTAGACTTGCTGGTCTATCAACGTCTGGAAATCGAGACCAGTTAATGCAGAGACTAATCGAAAACTATAGTGACGAAGAATACGCAAGCCTCGAAAATCAAAATTCAATGATGGCAAAAGTGAGTGAGCTCGAAAATTCGGTGCGGCAATTGCAATTACAACAAAATGCGTTTCAGCCATCATTCAATTCGTCAAATTTGCCGCCAACGACAACAACAAATTCACAATTCGACAGAAATGAACTCTTGCGTCGCGACAATATGTCGCCTCCGAAAACGACATATACGTCTGTCTCACTCTCACCAACTCAAACGGAACCAAATGTTCGATACGCCACTGCAACGTATCCGCAGTCCAACGTGTTCGTTGCGTCGCAATCGCAACCGATCGTGTGTTCAAATGTATTGGCGCCTAACGAAAATGTGGCTACGTCTCAGCTGCATGGGCCAGTTCATTTTACAAATGCATAGCTGCATAGGCCAGTTCATTTTTCAAATGTTGCTACGTCTCAGCAACAAATCGTTAATTCAAACATGTTCGCGCCTAACGAAAATGTGGCTACGTCTCAGCTGCATGGGCATGAGTATTTCGGAAATATTGCTACGTCACAGCAATACGTCCAACGATCAAACGTGTTAATCGCGCCTAACGAAAATGTAGTTACGACTCCGCTACATGGGCCGGTTCAATTTGAAAATGTTGCTTCGTCTCGGCAACAGATCGTGAATACAAATTTGTTTGTACCTAACGGAAGTGTGGCTACGTCTCAGCCGCACAGGCAAAATTATTACGCAAATGTTGCTACGTCTCAGCAACAAAACGAACAATCACATGTGAACATGCCGAATTATGTTCAAAACGTAAACGCGCAACAACGACCAAACGTATACACGTCTAACGTACACCCGACAAATTCGTATAACGAATTACGTAATCCAAACACAACGTCCCGTGATACCAGTCCGTATGGTAACGTAAGAGAAATTATGGCTTTGTTGCCAGAATTTTACCCATCATCCGAAAAATCACCAAATGCACGTCAATTTGTAAAACGTATAGAATACCTAAGAACCGCATATCGCTGGGATGATCGAAGCCTCATTTTTTGTGTGCAACAGAAAATGCAAGGAGCTGCTCGTTATTGGGTCGATTCCATCGAAGAAGTCCTCCAAACGTGGCCGGACTTTGTGTCCAAATTTTTAAGTGATTTTCCATGTATCGATAACGCAGCAGATATTCATATAAAAATGTCTAAAACACGAAGAGCTGCAAACGAGTCTCCACATGACTATTATTACAAAATGCTGTCAATCGGGAAGAAAGGTGAGCTGCCTGATTCAGCAATCGCTACACATATTATAAACGAAATCAACGACTACGATCTAAAGAGAAAAATATCAAACGATTATGTGTCTTGTAACGATTTATTGCGGGATATACTCAATTACAGTGCGCACAACGAAATAAAACATAATCCGGTAAATTTTATTAAAAGAGAAACTTTTCCGAAAAATCAAACCTCAAACCCAACTATAAAACGTCAAAACGAGGAAAAGGGTGAAAATTCAATAAAGTGTTTTAACTGTCAGAAAATTGGGCATTACGCGTCAAAATGTCCAGAACCTCAACGTAAGCCACGATGTACCAGTTGTAATCGTACAACTCATGATTCCGCTAACTGCCCCGACAAAATAAAACCGACGAAAAATAATAACGTAAATAAAATCGTGGAAAATTCGGAAAATGAAATTTGTAAAAACATTGAAGTTAACGGTCATCATACAAAAGCATTTGTAGACCCTGGTAGTACTCGAACATTAATCCGACAAACGTTTGCTGACAAAATTGGAGTTTCGCAAAATTGTGCTGTATCACTAAACGGTTTTGGTGGTGGAAAATTCTTTTGTAGTCGGAAACTAAACGCGAAAATTATTATCGACGAAAATTCGTTCGAAATCGATACGTTAATTGTAGACGATAATCTACTCTCCGAAAATGTCCTGTTGGGCAAAGACATTTTATGCCGCGACGGTAATAAATTGATCATTCAAGGAACTGAATGTTCTATCGAAAACGTTCGAAATATTAATACAAACGAAAATCTCGAACTCGTCGAAAAACAAATGATCGAAAACGTGGTAACCAAAAACTCGTCATGCTTTGCAGACAAAGCTAAAGATCTCGGAAAATGTTCTTTACCAAAAATGGAGATTACGCTAACGTCAAATGTACCAATCCGAACAAAACCATATCGTGTACCATTCGCTCAAAGACCTCTAGTGGAAAATATGATTTCAGAATTGATTGAAAGTGGAATCATCCGTCCGTCTGATTCACCATACGCCTCGGGAATGCTCATCGTTGATAAAAAGCAGGGTGAACACCGTCTATGTGTCGACTACCGTATGATTAATGGCATTACGATCAAAATTCCATTTCCTATGCCAAATTTAGAGGAACTATTCGCCCAACTCGCAGGTAATTCTTTCTTTACAAACCTGGATCTCCGTATGGGTTATTATCAAATCGAAATCGACGAATCTTCAAAGAAATTCACAGCATTTGTCAGTCTTGATGGGCATTACGAATATAACAGAATGCCGTTTGGACTGGTTAACGCTCCAGCTGTTTTTCAGAGCGTGATGAACAAAATCATCAGTCAAATGGGAACTGGAGAAGTTCTCGCCTACTTGGATGACGTGGTTATTCCAAGCAAAACTTTCGAAGAGGGAATACAACGACTGGAGAAATTTTTCGCAATTCTTCAAGACGCTGGTCTTAAGTTGCGATACGATAAATGTAAGTTTCTCCAAACCGAAATTACATTCTTGGGCCATATTGTAAACAAAAATGGGATCACTCCGGGTGAAGACAAAACGAGCGCAATTAAAAATTTCAAGACGCCAACGAATGTAACTGAAGTCAGACGCTTTCTAGGACTCACAGGTTTCTTTCGAAAATATGTACCAAACTATTCCCTTATATCACGACCATTGACTCGACTTCTACGTAAATCTGAAGAAAGTAAAATTTACTTTCAAATACAAATACAAATTGTATGGACCGACGAGCAAGAAAAATCATTCAACGAACTTATTGAAAAATTATCTTGTATGCCTGTTCTCGTACTGTATGATTTTTCAGCGTATCACGAAGTTCATACTGACGCCTGTGCAACCGGACTTGCAGGAGTACTGCTACAGTCAGACGACAAAAACGATTGGCAACCAGTATGCTATTTTAGTCGCCATTGCACAGATGCCGAGAGTCGATACCACAGCTATGAGCTCGAAATATTAGCGGTGGTAGAAACTCTTCAACGATTCCGAATATACGTTCTGGGAAAGCCATTTCGGCTTATGACTGATTGTTCCGCTATAGCAAAGGCAAAGGCTAATAAAGAGCTCATACCGAAAATTGCTCGCTGGTGGATCAAGATAATGGATTATGATTGTGAAATAATTCATCGTGAGGGAACGAAAATGGCTCATGTAGATGCTATGAGCCGAGCACCTGATACAACTCCACAAATCTCAACAAACGACACCGTACATATGATCACTAACGTTGTAGACGACTGGTTACTGACCATACAGTTACAAGACCCTTCACTCGTCAAAATTATTAGTATTTAGATGGGTCACGATAAGACAGATCAAGCGAAACAAATCCAAGCTGACTACGTTATACAGAATCATCGCTTATATCGAAAAATGGGGGAATCAACGCTATTTGTTGTTCCAAAGGCGGTAAGATGGCGTATTGTTAAATTATGCCATGATGATGCTGGCCACTTTGGGTTGGATAAGACGATTCAACGAATACAACAACGTTTCTGGTTCCCAAAGATGCGAAAATATGTCAAGGACTATATTTCCTCGTGTATCCAATGCTGCTACTTCAAATCAAAGGGAGGAAAACCTGAAGGCTGTATGCACTACAGCGATGTAGAACCAATCCCTTTCCGACAGCTTCATGTAGACCATCTGGGTCCTTTCGTCCGAAGAAAACGTGGAAATACGCATATACTGGCAATTTCCGATTCTTTCAGCAAGTTCCTAATCGTCAAACCCGTGAAAAATACAAAAACGGTACCGGTCATAAACGTGTTCAACGAAATATCAAGCTATTTTGGTTTGCCAAAATGTATCATATCTGACCGAGGAACCGCGTTCACATCGAAACAATTTGAAGATTACTGCAAAGACAACCAAATACGACACATAAAAAATGCTGTTCGAACTCCTCGTGCTAATGGTCAGGTTGAGCGCGCAAATCAAACGATCCTGAACTTCATACGCACCTCAAACGACAATCCAAAAGATTGGGACTTAACGCTCCGCAGTCTCTAGTGGACTATGAACTCACAACGAAACGAAACGTCGGGTTTCAGCCCGAACGATTTGGTATTCGATTTTAAGGCAATCGATACTACGCAGAATCAGCTGACTGCTGCCATACACGCTGACGTAGATGAACATGACAAGGATGAAAGCGCTATCCAAAAACGAAACCAAGCCGCAATCAATATCGCATCCGAACGAGCCAAATGGAAACAGCGATTTGATCGCAAACATTCTAATCCAACTTTATATTCCATAGGTGACCTTATTGTGGTGGAAAACGAGCTAGCAGCTACTGGCGAATCTCGAAAATTGGAACCTCTTTACCGTGGACCCTACCAGATTACAAAAGTCCTTGGTAATGATCGTTATGTTATAGAAGACATCCCTGGTATGCAGATCACGGCGCGTAAATACTGCACTGTATACTCGTCCGACAAAATGAAGCCCTGGTGTTCCAACGTTCCTGAGTTAGATGATGAATCTGACTACGGCGAAGACGACAATCGAATCGGGGGCGATTCGGGGTCAGGATTGGCCGAGCTGTCACCCGATTTTTCGCAGTGAAGCTAATCGGCAACCTAATGGTTGCATCGAACTTAAACCGCACACGACCGGCCCTTCTCTAAAACTCCTCGGGAGTTGGTTGGCTGCGTTTGAAACGGCCGGACGTTCTCGAACGTTCCCGGCAAGCATATTTATCCATATTATCTAAGCACAGACATAATCATGTAAACGAACCTTACATTCTGATTTCAATTAAACTATCAGTATCATTATGATCGTCTCGTCTCCGTCTACTTAATTGGTACCGTAAGCGGCCCCGGCGGCCTGGTTTTTTCCTAAAAAACCCCATCACCCACATGACAATTTCATCAGCGGGTCCAAACCAAAAAGTGTGTTTTCATGTGACACGTGCATTAAAACTTGCCATCGCACTGCACCCAGCAGGGTTTGTGAATACATTTAACCAGTGCCTGCGAGAAGGAAAAACAGCTTCTTGTACTCCTCCCTAAGCCAAGAGGACAATCAAGCGATCCACCGTCATATAGACCCATCTGCCTTCTCGATTCGATCGGTAAGGTACTGGAGAAGCTCCTGAGTCAAAGACTAGATGTGGTCATTAGTGGAGCAGGGGGGCTATCGCCAAACCAGTACGGGTTTAGGAAGGCGAAATCTGCAGTGGATGCAATTGATAAGGTGGTCGCAATAGCACGCAGTGCTATTAAGGGCACAAGCTGGAAAAGAGGAACTAAGGAGTACTGCATTGTGGTTACCTTAGACGTAAAAAACGCTTTCAACAGCGCTGATTGGAACCGAATTCTAAGAGCACTAGGTGAATTTGGCGTCCCGCAATACCTCCAGGCCATAATTCGATCATACTTCAATGGTGGAGTCTTAACGTACCCCACGGCAGAGGGTAATAAAACACATGCAGTGTCTGCAGGAGTTCCACAAGGCTCCGTGCTGGGACCTGTCCTATGGAACGCCATGTACGATGGGGTCCTTCGACTTCATCTTCCTCCAGGCGTCCATTTAGTGGGCTTTGCAGACGAAGTGGCACTTGTTGCTGTAGGCAAAGTGCTTCGCAGAACCGAGGAGGCTTGCAATTCTGGCATTGAGAGCATTTACCGGTGGCTTAGTGCGGCTGGTCTAGACCTTGCGGCGCAAAAGACGGAGGCTGTGCTAATAAGCAGCTGTAAAAAGGTGGAAACAGCTTTGATCAGAGTCAATGGCACAACGATCCAATCAAAAAGAGCCATTAAATACCTTGGAGTAATGCTAGACACCAGGCTATGCTTTCGGGAACACTTGGCCTACGTCGGTGAGAAGGCTGCTAAATCAAGCAACGCGCTTGCTCGAATTATGCTGAATACGAGAGGCCCAAAAGAGGGGCGAAAGCGACTCTTGGCAAGCGTTACTACTTGCACTATCCTTTATGCAGCACCAATCTGGTATCGATCCATAGCGTTTTCAAGCTACACCAAAGGTATATGCGGGGCTTATCGCCTAAGTGCACTCAGGGTCACTTGTGCGTATCGCACGGTGTCGGAAGATGCTGCTCTGGTCATTACCGGGATGATTCCACTTAGCGAGTTGGCCACGGAAGCAAATGAGAGATATAGGGCCTCACGGTTGAGTTCCCCTTGACAACCCAACAGTGATATACAGCAGCAGGAAGCAAGGCAGCGGTGTATCGAAAACTGGCAAAACCGTTGGGATCAATCCGCTAAGGGTCGCTGGACCCATATCCTTATCCCGAAGCTACTACCATGGCTATTGCGGAAACATGGTGAGGTCAATTTTCACCTAACTCAGCTTCTCACGGGACATGGGTGCTTTAGGAGCTACCTAAAAAGAGTCGGACATGATGAAATCGAGGAGTGTACCTGGTGCGAGGAAGGCCCTGTGGAGGACGCCAGGCACGTCCTGTTTCAGTGTGGAAGGTTCCACACGGAAAGGTTGGAACTATCCAGAGTGATGGGTGGCGATATTGCGGAGGATAATTTAGTCCCATTAATGATTCAGTCAAAGCAAAAATGGGAGGCAGCTTGTGACTTCGCAGCCTCTATTATGGCCGAACTTCGAAGACAAGATGCGCAGCGTAGATCCAGGGAGTAGGCGAAGCAATGCCTTGCGGCCGTCCCGCAGGTTTAAGATGTTTCTGTTTACTGTCTGTATCTTGTGCCAATGTGCTTATATGTTAATAGTAGGTAACAACTTAATAAAAGAAATAAAAAAAAAATATGCTATAGTCACCCGATTTTTATAAATTTCTGCAGAATTGTGTGAAAGCATATAAAACTAATATATACCACGATTGGTGACGCTTCGATGGAAAATAAAAAAGTTTTTCTCATTAGAACTAGTTTTTGGACCGATCGTTCCTACGGCAGCTATATGCTATAGTCATCCAATTTTAAAAAAATTTTCCAGAATTGTGTGGAAGTAAATGAAACTAAATTATACCATGATTGGTGATGCTACGATGGAAAACAAAAATGTTTTTCTTTCTAGAACTAGTTTTTGCACCGACCGTTTATATGGCACCTTTATGCTATAGTCATCCGATTTTAATAAATTTTTCCAGAATTGTGTGGAAGCATATAAAACTAATATATACCACGACTGGTGCAGCTAAGATGGAAAATAAAAAAGTTTTTCTCACAAAAACTAGTTTTTGGAACGATCGTTCTTATGGCAGCTATATGATATAGTCATCCGATCCGGCCGGTTCCGACAAATGTGCAGCGCATTTGTATTTAAAGACTTTTTGCAAAGTTTGGCCAAGATAGCTTTAAAACTGAGGGAGGAGATAGCATAGAAACAGACGGATGGACGGACAGACGGACAAACGGAAATGAACTCAACTCGTCATGCTGATCAAGAATATATATATTTTATGTGGTCGGAAATGCTTTCTTCACTGCGTTACAAACATCGTGACAATTTAATATACCCTCTGCAAGGATATAAAATTTTGTTTCATTTATTCTTCATACGTATGCTGTTTATGCATGAAACGCATATACATAGAACAAAAATTTCTTATGAAAAATTAATTTTTGTTATGTTCGTTTTCATTAGTAATGCTATTAAAGAGTAAATCTGACACTTTTGGGGTCGGGAACCATTCTGTATGGCAAAATGCTGATCGGCTTTAACATGGCGAAGCCCAGCATGATCCATGCAGAATGGCTCCAAGCATCTCACCGCCTCCACGTGGCGACCCTGGGCACTGGTATCTCTGTCAACCGACAGAGTACCTGCTAAGGTGAGAAGGCGAACCCGCTGATGACTAAGACAATCTAACACCTCAGTACCCAGATTGAACCCCTGATGAAATGGCTGTTAGGCTAATGTTGCAGTCACCTCCGTCCTATTAAAACGTGGCAAGTCTTCAAGTACGTTCAAATCACATCATCGTTAAATCGGTGATACAGGTGCAGTTGAGATGACTCCTGCTTAGTGTCCGTCCTGGCTCTGAACACATGTTCTCATAAAGACTTGTGTCAACCCTCGCATGAACCTCACTGCTTGCATAGGGACCCATGGGGACTTTTGGGACAACTGTATACATATGCGAGGAGATAGCGGCTTAAAGTTTGGACCCATATTGAATGCACACCATTGAACAACCCAAAAAAACAGAGAGAGAAGCTTTTAAAAAAAGCAGTCTAATGACGAGATCGCCGTTACAAATAACGGAAGAAGTGGCAGAGGTAACTCCGAACCGCACAGCTCAGGAAACACCGAAAGCAGCACAAGCGTCCAAAAATGGACCGCCACTCAGTGCAAACCCAGTATCTGCAGTGATTCCACAAGCAGAAATGCAAACTCCTGCTTCATACCAAGTGGCAGAGAGTACGCATAGCTCCCCACGACAGGAGCTGATCTACAAGATGCAAGCTTTAGAGGAAGAATCGCTGGCAAAGTGCAGATCTGTGCTTCGAAAAATGAAGCATGCCATGCTAAAGCAACGAAATATAAGCATGGATGTCAAAGATGGCGCGTCTGAACTCAGCGAGCTATTTGATGTAAACGGAAGCTATAGAAAGAGTTGGAAAACTGCAGAGAAAGAGAAAAAAACAGAAGGGCACAAGCTGCCGAGCACAAAAGAAGACAGAGAAAAAGGCGATACACCAGAATCGTCAATTCAAAAGAGAACCGCCTCGAGCCCGGCATTGCAGGACTCAAACAAGAAGGTGAGAAGCAAGGCTCCTAATGATGGATTCCAGACGGTGAACCGCAAAAAGGCCAAACAAAAAAACGTTAAAACGTTAGATGCTGGACCCAAAAAGAAACTCGAAGCTGAGCAAAATCAAAAGAAACCCGGGAGTTCGAGAAAACGAACTCGCCCAGATGCCGTGTTAATAAAGCCAGCAGAAGGTAAAAGCTACGCAGAGGTACTTAGAGACCTACGAAAAAACGTAAAGCCAGACGAAGCTGATTGCGCCATCCGCACTGTCAGGAAAACAAAATCAGGGGATATGCTACTGGAGTTGGTCAAAGGGAGCAAAATCCAAAAGCTCTATGAGACCATCAAAGACACACTCAAAGAGAGAGCGTCGGTCAAGGTTCTTAAGCCAACAACAAAATTAGAAATCCGTGACTTAGACAGTCTCACAGAGGAGGAGGAAGTCTTATCCTCAGTAAGAGCAGCGATAGGCGATGCTAGCCAAGAGATCAAAGTTCGCCTGACAGCTGTAAACAGGTCGGAACAAAGACGAGCCTTTGTAATACTGTCCACAGAAGACGCAGGTAAAATTCTGAAGGAACCAATTATCAAGATTGGCTGGACGCGCTGCCGAGTAAAACGGTGCATCGATATCACGCGATGTTTTAAATGTTTCGGTGTCGGTCACTTACAGAAGGACTGCAGTGCACCGGACAGCAAAGACCTATGTATTAGGTGCGGAGAAAGCGGCCACAAAAAGAAAGGTTGCACAAAACCACCTAGGTGTTGTATATGTGCTCACGAGAAGTATAAGGAGCTAAATCACTTTCCAGGTACGAGTAACTGCGCTGGCAGTATCAGGAATAAAACCAACTGAAGGTTCTCCAAGCAAATTTACACAGGAGCAGAACAGCGGATGCTCTGCTCTCCCAAATAATCCTAGAGCAACAAGCAGATTTGATAATTATCAGTGAGCAGTATAAGAGAAAGGAAACTGGCGTTTGGTTGGAAGACGAATCAAAAACTGCCGCAATATGGATCCCGGGCGTAAGCAGAGTCAGTCACCTGATCCGAGGCAGGGGCTATGTATCAGCCCAAGTCAAAGACTGCAACATATTTAGCTGCTACCTAACACCAAGCGATGACATACAAACATTTCAGGACAAGCTCAATGACATTGAAGACACTGCAATGCAAATTCAGGGAAACCTAATTGTAGCGGGGGACTTCAACTCGCGAGCGGAGGAGTGGGGTATGCCATCAACCAACTCAAGAGGCCGTAGAGTGTTAGATATGGCCGCAAGACTGGGTTTGGTCGTATCGAATGTTGGCTCAACCGCGACATTCAGGAGAATAGGAAACGAAGGCACGATTCCGGACATAACCCTGGTGTCAGAAAACGTGGCACATAAGATAGCAAACTGGAAAGTTCTGGAAATTTACAACGGAAGCGACCATGAGTATATCTCCTTCGAACTAAAAGAAGAAAGGACACATTGCGCTGTTATAAATGAATCGCGACGTAATCACAGGTGGAACGTAAATCGTCTAAACAAAATCCTACTGATTAACGAAATTGATAGGAGAGCAACCGAAGTACAGGACATTGAAAACACCGAAAATGTTGTCAACAACACCATGTTAAGGATAAAGAGAGCATGTGATGCGGCAATGCCAAAAACCGGCAACAGACACAGAAATGGAAAAGAAGTATACTGGTGGACAGAAGAAATAAAAACACTGAGAGAAACGTGCAATAGAAACAGACGCCACCTCACTAGAGCAAGGCGCAGAGAAGATTTTGCAGCAGAGAAAGAAGAATATAAAAGAGCCAAGAAGAATCTGAATATCGCAATTCGCAACAGTAAACGAGATAAATGGAAAGGCCTTTGCAATGATGTAAATACTGACCCGTGGGGCCTTGGGTATAAAATTGTCATGAAGAAGCTCAGGACTAAAAGCGCATTACCAGATATAGCAGAAGAACAGATGGACAACATAGTCAAAACACTATTCCCAACTCATCAGATTAGGCCAGCAACGCGCCAGACGGTCGATGAGCATGTTCAACTCTTCACCGAGGAAGAACTTACCAGGGCAGCAAATAGCTTAAAGAACAGGAAAGCTCCGGAACCCGACAACATCCCTGCTGAAGTACTTAAAGCAATCGTCGAAAGTCGACCACGTGTTCTTCTTGATATGTATAACTCGTGTATCCGTAATGGAATATTCCCAGATCCCTGGAAAGTTCAACGACTGGTGCTAATAAGCAAGGGCAAAGGAGATGTCACTACTCCATCTGCTTATCGACCATTATGTATGTTAAATACTACGGGAAAACTGCTAGAAAAGATGATCAAACCCCGACTGTCTGCAGCAGTCGAAAATGCCGGTGGCCTCTCCCCGAGGCAGTACGGCTTCAGACCAGGCAGGTCTACAATTGGAGCAATCCAAGAGGTAATCCAGGCAGCGCTTTCGAGCCAGCTGGGTAATCACCACTCGCGACCTATTGTACTTCTGGCAACGTTAGATGTGAAAAACGCATTCAACAGTGTAAAATGGGAAAACATGATCGAAGCTCTTAAAGAGCGGTTTCGAATCCCCGAATACCTTATGCGAATAATAAGCAACTACCTCGAAAACCGAAAACTGATTTACCAAACCAGAGCTGGGGAAAAATGCTTAAAAATAACGTCAGGAGCAGCACAGGGGTCCATCCTAGGACCGGAACTGTGGAGTATTAGCTACGATGAAATCCTTCGCCTTGAAATGCCTGAGGACTCTTTTCTGGTTGGATACGCAGATGACATAGTAGCAGTAATTACGGCGCGTAACACTGAGTACGCACAACGTAAATTAACACAGGTGATGGTGCGTGTTAAAGATTGGCTGGGCTCACACGGTTTACAGCTGGCAACAGAAAAAACGGAGCTACTTATGGTCACCAGACGGCAAATCCCGCTAGAGGTGGACATGAGAGTTAGCGAAAGTATCGTAAGGACACAGAGCGTGATAAAATACCTGGGAGTTAGACTTGACTCTAAGCTGACATTCGTAGCGCAGATACAGCATACGAAAACCAGGGCCGCAGAGACGACAAGATCACTCAGCAGGCTCATGTCAAACATTGGTGGGCCGATTCAATCCAGACGGAAGTTACTGATGGAGGTCAATAACGCTATACTGCTGTATGGCAGCGAGATCTGGGCAGATACATTGAGTGTAAAACGCAGACTGAGTCCATTGCTGGCAATCCAAAGAACAGCAGCTCTGAGGATAATCAGCGCATACCGAACGGTATCCGGTGCGGCAGCGCGAGTCATTGCAGGGGTGATACCCATCGACCTTTTAGCAAGAGAGCGGAAAAAAATATATTTGGTGCGCCAATCGGGTGAAGCAACGAGACAAGCTATCAAAAATTGCAAGGAGGAAACAATGGCACTATGGCAGGACAGATGGGCAGGCGAGAGCACTGGACGGTGGACGGCCAGGCTTATACCAGACGTTAACTCATGGGTCCAAAGAAAGCACGGAGATGTGGATTTCTACGTTACACAAATGCTTACGGGACATGGCTACTTTAGTGCCTATTTACACAAGATGGGGAAAACTACGGAAGCTAGCTGCGTATACGGAGACGCCGAGATGGATAACGTAGAGCACACAATCTTCCGATGTGAACGATTCGCCTTAAAACGAAACCGACTCTCGGAAGCAATTGGACACATATCAATAGATAACGTTATTCTAAAAATGACAAGTAGCGAAGATACGTGGACACAAGTGGCCAATTTTGTTGGCGAAATCCTTCGCCTGAAGAAGAAAGACCTTGACGAAAGGACTTAATAGGGGAGTCTGGACGCAGACAACGAAAGGAGCGCATAGCGCGTAAATGGGCCCACTTTGAAGTAATGCGAAAGCTTTTCCGAAGTGGATCAAGGCCTGATATGAGGGGGGTTTTTAGTGGGTGCGAGTCCTACATACCCTACTGCGACGGCAGAATAGGAAATGCATAAGGCATTTTCCGCTCCTCAACCCAAAAAAAAAAAAAAAAAAAAAAAAATCTGACACTTCTTGAAATTAAATTTCTTAAAAAAAATGAAAAAAAAATGTTTCGTTTATTCTTCATACGTATGCTGTTTATGCATGAAACGCATATCCATAGAACAAAACTTTCTTATGAAAAATAATTTATTTTGTATGTTCAAATTTTTGTTATCAATGATTTAAAAATTTAAAATATCTGATATCTATATCCTCTATTTATTTTACCGGTTAAATCAGCTGGAGTAAAGTTTTTCAAGTGTATTAAAACTTCGGCACAGTCGAAGTTAGCTTTGCCTTCTCGTTTTTATGTTCGTTTTCATTAGTAATGCTTTTAAAGAGTAAATCTGACACTTCTTAAAATAAAATTTCTTCAAAAAAATGAAATTTTTTTCATTTATTCTTCATACGTATGCTGTTTATGCATGAAACGCATATCCGTAGAACAAAAAAATTAATTTTTTTATGTTCGTTTTCATTAGTAATGCTATTAAAGAGTAAATCTGACACTTTTTGAAATAAAATTTCTTCAAAAAAAATGAAAAATTTTTTCAGTTTTTTGTATGTTCGTTTTCATTAGTTATGCTAATGAAGAGTAAATCTGACACTTCTTCAAATAAAATTTCTTCAAAAAAATAGTAGAATAGAAGAAAATAGAATAGAAGGCAGTTTTTGAAAGGCGCTACCATTGATAACAAAAAAGTTTTTCTCACTAGAATTAGTTTTTAGACCGAAGGTTCCTATGACAGCTATATGCTATAGTCATCCGATTTCGATCAATTTTTCCAGAATTGTGCGTGTATAAAACTAATATATACCACGATTGGTTACGCTACAATAAAAAACAAAAAAGTTTTTCCCACTAGAACTAGTTTTTGAACCGACCGTTTATATGGCAGCTATATGCTATAGTCCTTTAGCGGCCCAGGCCCTCCTAGAACAAACTACCAAGGAGCATAACATTCACGTGGCAATACTGAGCGAGCCACATCACAGACAGACCGATTGTACAAGGACATGGGCATCTGACAAAACTGGAAAAGCGACTCTATGGATATGCGGGAATTCAGCATTTTGTTTGGACGAGGTAAAATGTTTTACTGGACTTGTGCGGGCAAAGTTTGGAAACCTGTGGATCTACAGCTGTTACCTAGCTCCGAGCCTGCACATCGACGAGTTTGTCATGGCTCTAACAGCTCTTTCAGATGATGCCAGAAGCCGTACCAAAGTCATTATCGCTGGTGACTTTAACGCCTGGGCCGAGGAATGGGGCTGCCCCTCGACAAACCCTAGAGGACGTGCGTTGCTGGAGATATTCGCATCCCTTGATATAGCGCTACTCAACGTAGGTTCCCAACATACCTTCAGCAGAGCTGGGCGTGGCTCAATCATTGACCTTACTTTTGCGAGCGCCGCATTGTATAATACATCCCAGTGGATAATCGGAGCTTTATACACGGCAAGTGACCACGAGGCCATTCTTTGCTCGATTGGCGGTCGAGCAGACGTGATCCCTAAGAGGCCAATGAGGGAGAAGGAGTATCGGGTCGAATCTTTCAATCCCCAAAAGTTTGCAGATGCTCTCATATCTTTTACACCAAATGGATCCGCAGAAGATAGAGCCCAACAGACTGCCTTATTAATAGAAAGGGCCTGTGATGCTAGCATGGCTAGGCGCAAACCTTACGGACGGCACGAACCAACCTATTGGTGGAACGAGTGTATCGCCGACGCCCGCCGTGTGTGCCTTTACGCCAGGAGGCTTTACAAACGTGCACGTGATAGGCCACAATTTGCAATAAGACAGGTAGAGTACCAGTCAGCTAGAAAGGTGCTGAAAGACTAAATAAGAGCGAGTAAACGTGAGTGCTTCCTCCAGCTGTGCGACTCTGCTGTCCATGACCCTTGGAGGCAGGCGTAAAAAACAGTCGTTAAACGATTATACGCAAATAAGCAGGCCACTCCAAGTGCCCCGGGCGAGGTAAAAAATATTGTATAAAATCTCTTTCCATGCCGATTCGCTGAATTACACATGCACGCATGTGACTTTGCCCCAAATACCATCACGGAATCGGAAATACTGAAGGCTGCCATGAACCTCCAGCCTAATAAGGCACCCGCACTGCACCGCATTGCCATCGCACTGCACCCAGCAGGGTTTGTGAATACATTTAACCAGTGCCTGCGAGAAGGAAAAACAGCTTCTTGTACTCCTCCCTAAGCCAAGAAGACAATCAAGCGATCCACCGTCATATAGACCCATCTGCCTTCTCGATTCGATCGGTAAGGTACTGGAGAAGCTCCTGAGTCAAAGACTAGATGTGGCCATTAGTGGAGCAGGGGGGCTATCGCCAAACCAGTACGGGTTTAGGAAGGCGAAATCTACAGTGGATGCAATTGATAAGGTGGTCGCAATAGCACGCAGTGCTTTTAAGGGCACAAGCTGGAAAAGAGGAACTAAGGAGTACTGCATTGTGGTTACCTTAGACGTAAAAAACGCTTTCAACAGCGCTGATTGGAACCGAATTCTAAGAGCTCTAGGCGAATTTGGCGTCCCGCAATACCTCCAGGCCATAATTCGATCATACTTCAATGGTGGAGTCTTAACGTACCACGGCAGAGGGTAATAAAACACATGCAGTGTCTGCAGGAGTTCCACAAGGCTCCGAGCTGGGACCTGTCCTATGGAACGCCATATACGATAGGGTCCTTCGACTTCAGGCGTCCATTTAGTGGGCTTTGCAGACGAAGTGGCACTTGTTGCTGTTGGCAAAGTGCTTCGCAGAACCGAGGAGGCTTGCAATTCTGGCATTGAGAGCATTTACCGGTGGCTTAGTGCGGCTGGTCTAGAGCTTACGGCGCAAAAGACGGAGGCTGTGCTAATAAGCAGCTTTAAAAAGGTGGAAACAGCTTTGATCAGAGTCAATGGCACAACGATCCAATCAAAAAGAGCCATTAAATATGAATATGATTCCACTTAGCGAGTTGGCCACGGAAGCAAATGAGAGATATAGGGCCTCACGGTTGAGTTCCCCTAGACAACCCAACAGTGATATACAGCAGCAGGAAGCAAGGCAGCAGAGTATCGAAACTGGCACCACTAAGGGTCGCTGGACCCATATCCTTATCCCGAAGCTACTACCATGGCTATTGCGGAAACATGGTGAGGTCAATTTCCACCTAACTCAGCTTCTCACGGGACATGGGTGCTTTAGGAGCTACCTAAAAAGAGTCGGACATGATGAAATCGAGGAGTGTACCTGGTGCGAGGAATGCCCTGTGGAGGACGCCAGGCACGTCCTGTTTCAGTGTGGAAGGTTCCACACGGAAAGGTTGGAACTATCCAGAGTGATGGGTGGCGATATTGCGGAGGATAATTTAGTCCCATTAATGATTCAGTCAAAGCAAAAATGGGAGGCAGCTTGTGACTTCGCAGCCTCTATTATGGCCGAACTTCGAAGACAAGATGCGCAGCGTAGATCCAGGGAGTAGGCGGGCCATCCAGCCTGCGAAGCAATGCCTTGCGGCCGTCCCGCAGGTTTAAGATGTTTCTGTTTACTGTCTGTATCTTGTGCCAATGTGCTTATATGTTAATAGTAGGTAACAACTTAATAAAAGAAATAAAAAAAAAATATGCTATAGTCACCCGATTTTTATAAATTTCTGCAGAATTGTGTGAAAGCATATAAAACTAATATATACCACGATTGGTGACGCTTCGATGGAAAATAAAAAAGTTTTTCTCATTAGAACTAGTTTTTGGACCGATCGTTCCTACGGCAGCTATATGCTATAGTCCTCCGATTTTAAAAAATGTGTCCAGAATTGTGTGGAAGTAAATGAAAATAAAATATACCATGATTGGTGATGCTACGATGGAAAACAAAAAAGTTTTTCTTTCTAGAACTAGTTTTTGCACCGACCGTTTATATGGCAGCTATATGCTATAGTCATCCGATTTTGATACATTTTTCCAGAATTGTGTGGAAGCATATAAAACTAATATATACCAAGACTGGTGCAGCTAAGATGGAAAATACAAAAAGTTTTTCTCACAAAAACTAGTTTTTGGAGCGATCGTTCCTATGGCAGCTATATGATATAGTCAGCCGATCCGGCCGGTTCCGACAAATGTGCAGCGCATTTGTATTTAAAGACTTTTTGCAAAGTTTGGCCAAGATAGCTTTAAAACTGAGGGAGGAGATAGCATAGAAACAGACGGATGGACGGACAGACGGACAAACGGAAATGAACTCAGCTCGTCATGCTGATCAAGAATATATATATTTTATGTGGTCGGAAATGCTTCCTTCACTGCGTTACAAACATCGTGACAATTTAATATACCCTCTGCAAGGATATAAAATTTTGTTTCATTTATTCTTCATACGTATGCTGTTTATGCATGAAACGCATATCCATAGAACAAAACTTTCTTATGAAAAATGAATTGTTTTTATGTTCGTTTTCATTAGTAATGCTATTAAAGAGTAAATCTGACACTTCTTGAAATAAAATTTCTTCAAAAAAATGAAATTTTTTTCTTTGATTCTTCATACGTATGCTGTGTATGCATGAAACGCATATCCATAGAACAAAAGTTTCTTATGAAAAATTAATTTTTTTGTATGTTCGTTTTCATTAGTAATGCTATTAAAGAGTAAATCTGACACTTCTTGAAATAAAATTTCTTCAAAAAAATGAAAAAATGTTTTTCATTTATTCTTCATAAGTATGCTGTTTATGCATGAAACGCATATCCATAGAACAAAAATTTCTTATGAAAAATTAATTTTCTTTATGTTCGTTTTCATTAGTAATGCTATTAAAGAGTAAATCTGACAATTCTTGAAATAAAATTTCTTAAAAAAAATGAAAAAAAAATGTTTCGTTTATTCTTCATACGTACGCTGTTTATGCATGAAACGCATATCCATAGAACAAAACTTTCTTATGAAAAATTATTTTTTTGTATGTTCGTTATCATTAGTAATGCTATTAAAGAGTAAATCTGACACTTCTTGAAATAAAATTTCTTAAAAAAATGAAAAAAAAAATGTTTCGTTTATTCTTCATACGTATGCTGTTTATGCATGAAACGCATATCCATAGAACAAAAATTTCTTATAAAAAATTACTTGTTTTTTAAGTTCGTTTTCATTAGTAATGCTATTAAAGAGTAAATCTGACACTTCTTGAAATAAAATTTAAAACAAAAAATGAAAAAAATGTTTCATTTATTCTTCATACGTATGCTGTTTATACATGAAACGCATATCCATAGAACAAAAATTTCTTATGAAAAATTTATTTTTTTGATTTTCGTTTTCATTAGTAATGCTATTAAAGAGTAAATCTGATACTTCTTGAAATAAAATTTATTTTAAAAAAATAGAAGGCTAACATCGGCTACGCCGATGTTTTAAATACCCTTTCAGTTTTTGAAAGGCGCAACCATTGATAACAAAAAAGTTTTTCTCATTAGAACTAGTTTTTAGACCGATCGTTCCTATGGCAGCTATATGCTATAGTCATCCGATTTTGATAAATTTTTCACGAATTGGGTGAAAGCGTTTGAAACTAATATATACCACGATTGGTGATGCTACGGTGGAAAACAAAAAAGTTTTTCTCACTAGAACTAGTTTTTTGACCGACCGTTTATATTTACCGTTTTATATTTATATGGCAGCTATATGCTATAGTCATCCGATTTTGATAAATTTTTTCAGAATCGTGTGAAACCATATAAAACTAATATATACCACGATTGGTGACGCTACAATGGAAAACAAAAAAGTTTTTCTCACTAGAACTTGTTTTCGGACCGACCGTTTATATGGCAGCTATATGCTATAGTCATCCGATTTTGATAAATTTTTTCAGAATTGTGTGGAAGCATATAAAACTTATAGATACCACGATTGGTGACGCTACGATAGAAAACAAAAAAGTTTTTCCCGCTAGAACTAGTTTTTGACCGATCGTTCCTATGGCAGCTATATGATATAGTCATCCGATCCCGCCGATTCCGACAAATGTGCAGCGTATTTGTATTTAAGGACTTTTCGCAAAGTTTGGTCAAGATAGCTTTAAAACTGAGGGAGGAGATAGCATAGAAACAGACGGACAGACGGACAGACGGACGGACGGACGGACGGACAGACGGACAGGCGGAAATGAACTCAGCTCGTCATGCTGATCAAGAATATATATACTTTATGTGGTCGGAAATGCTTCCTTCTATGCGTTACAAACATCGTGACAATTTTAATATACCCTCTGCAAGGGTATAAAAAATGAAAAAGTTTTTTTTCATTTACTCTTCATACGTATGCTGTTTATGCATGAAACGCATATCCATAGAACAAAAATTTCTTATGAAAAATTACTTGTTTTTTATGTTCGTTTTCATTAGTAATGCTATTAAAGTGTAAATCTGACACTTCTTGAAATAAAATTTCTTCAAAAAAAATGAAATTTTTTTCATTTATTCTTCATACGTATGCTGTTTATGCATGAAAAGCATATCCATAGAACAAAAATTTCTTATGAAAAATTAATTTTTTTATGTTCGTTTTCATTAGTAATGCTATTAAAGAGTAAATCTGACACTTCTTGAAATAAAATTTCTTCAAAAAAATGAAATTTTTTTCTTTGATTCTTCATACGTATGCTGTGTATGCATGAAACGCATATCCGTAGAACAAAAGTTTCTTATGAAAAATTAATTTTTTTGTATGTTCGTTTTCATTAGTAATGCTATTAAAGAGTAAATCTGACACTTCTTGAAATAAAATTTAAAACAAAAAATGAAAAAAATGTTTCATTTATTCTTCATACGTATGCATGAAACGCATATCCATAGAACAAAAATTTCTTATGAAAAATTTATTTTTTTGATTTTCGTTTTCATTAGTAATGCTATTAAAGAGTAAATCTGACACTTCTTGAAATAAAATTTCTTAAAAAAATGAAAAAAAATGTTTCATTTATTCTTCATACGTATGCTGTTTATGCATGAAACGCATATCCATAGAACAAAAATTTCTTATAAAAAATTACTTGTTTTTTATGTTCGTTTTCATTAGTAATGCTATTAAAGAGTAAATCTGACACTTCTTGAAATAAAATTTATTTAAAAAAAAATGAAAATGTTTTTTTTCATTTACTCTTCATACGTATGCTTTTTATGCATGAAACGCATATCCATAGAACAAAACTTTGTTACGAAAAATAAATTTTTTTGTATGTTCGTTTTCATTAGTAATGCTATTAAAGAGTACATCTGACACTTTTTGAAATCAAATTTCTACAACAAAATGAAAATGTTTTTTTTCATTTATTCTTTATACGTATGCTTTTTATGCATGAAACGCATATCCATAGAACAAAAATTTCTTATGAAAAATTTATTTTTTTGATGTTCGTTTTCATTAGTAATGCTATTAAAGAGTAAATCTGACACTTCTTGAAATAAAATTTCTTAAAAAAAATGAAAAAAAATGTTTCATTTATTCTTCATACGTATGCTGTTTATGCATGAAACGCATATCCATAGAACAAAAATTTCTTATAAAAAATTACTTGTTTTTTATGTTCGTTTTCATTAGTAATGCTATTAAAGAGTAAATCTGACACTTCTTGAAATAAAATTTATTTAAAAAAATGAAAAAAAAAATGTTTCGTTTATTCTTCATACGTATGCTGTTTATGCATGAAACGCATATCCATAGAACAAAAATTTCTTATGAAAAATGAATTGTTTTTTATGTTTGTTTTCATTAGTAATGCTATTAAAGAGTAAATCTGTCACTTCTTGATATAAAATTTCTTCAAAAAAATGAAAAAAAATTTTCATTTATTCTTCATAAGTATGCTGCTTATGCATGAAACGCATATCCATAGAACAAAACTTTCTTATGAAAAATTATTTTTTTTGTATGTTCGTTTTCATTAGTAATGCTATTAAAAAGTAAATCTTCTTGAAATAAAATTTCATCAAAAAAATTAAAATTTTTTTTTATTTATTCTTCATACGTATGCTGTTTATACATGAAACGCATATCCATAGAACAAAAATTTCTTATGAAAAATTACTTGTTTTTTATGTTGGTTTTCATTAGTAATGCTATTAAAGTGTAAATCTGACACTTCTTGAAATAAAATTTCTTCAAAAAAAATGAAATTTTTTTCATTTATTCTTCATACGTATGCTGTTTATGCATGAAAAGCATATCCATAGAACAAAAATTTCTTATGAAAAATTAATTGTTTTTATGTTCGTTTTCATTAGTAATGCTATTAAAGAGTAAATCTGACACTTCTTGAAATAAAATTTCTTCAAAAAAATGAAAAAATGTTTTTCATTTATTCTTCATAAGTATGCTGTTTATGCATGAAACGCATATCCATAGAACAAAAATTTCTTATGAAAAATTAATTTTTTCTTTATGTTCGTTTTCATTAGTAATGCTATTAAAGAGTAAATCTGACAATTCTTGAAATAAAATTTCTTCAAAAAAATGAAAAAAAAAATGTTTCATTTATTCTTCATACGTATGCTGTTTATGCATGAAACGCATATCCATAGAACAAAACTTTCTTATGAAAAATGAATTGTTTTTATGTTCGTTTTCATTAGTAATGCTATTAAAGAGTAAATCTGACACTTCTTGAAATAAAATTTCTTCAAAAAAATGAAAAAATGTTTTTCATTTATTCTTCATAAGTATGCTGTTTATGCATGAAACGCATATCCATAGAACAAAAATTTCTTATGAAAAATTAATTTTTTCTTTATGTTCGTTTTCATTAGTAATGCTATTAAAGAGTAAATCTGACAATTCTTGAAATAAAATTTCTTAAAAAAAATGAAAAAAAAATGTTTCGTTTATTCTTCATACGTATGCTGTTTATGCATGAAACGCATATCCATAGAACAAAACTTTCTTATGAAAAATTATTTTTTTGAATGTTCGTTTTCATTAGTAATGCTATTAAAGAGTAAATCTGACACTTCTTGAAATAAAATTTCTTAAAAAAAATGAAAAAACAAAAATGTTTCGTTTATTCTTCATACGTATGCTGTTTATGCATGAAACGCATATCCATAGAACAAAAAATTTCTTATAAAAAATTACTTGTTTTTTAAGTTCGTTTTCATTAGTAATGCTATTAAAGAGTAAATCTGACACTTCTTGAAATAAAATTTAAAACAAAAAATGAAAAAAATGTTTCATTTATTCTTCATA
Organism: Lordiphosa mommai; assembly: GCA_018904225.1. NCBI lineage: Eukaryota > Metazoa > Arthropoda > Insecta > Diptera > Drosophilidae > Lordiphosa > Lordiphosa mommai. The sequence continues at coordinate 177,215 of JAEIFT010000208.1, read as the reverse complement.
CGTATGCATGAAACGCATATCCATAGAACAAAAATTTCTTATGAAAAATTTATTTTTTTGATGTTCGTTTTCATTAGTAATGCTATTAAAGAGTAAATCTGACACTTCTTGAAATAAAATTTCTTAAAAAAAATGAAAAAAAATGTTTCATTTATTCTTCATACGTATGCTGTTTATGCATGAAACGCATATCCATAGAACAAAAATTTCTTATAAAAAATTACTTGTTTTTTATGTTCGTTTTCATTAGTAATGCTATTAAAGAGTAAATCTGACACTTCTTGAAATAAAATTTATTTAAAAAAACATGAAAATGTTTTTTTTCATTTACTCTTCATACGTATGCTTTTTATGCATGAAACGCATATCCATAGAACAAAACTTTGTTACGAAAAATAAATTTTTTTGTATGTTCGTTTTCATTAGTAATGCTATTAAAGAGTACATCTGACACTTTTTGAAATCAAATTTCTACAACAAAATGAAAATGTTTTTTTTCATTTATTCTTCATACGTATGCTTTTTATGCATGAAACGCATATCCATAGAACAAAACTTTGTTACGAAAAATTAATTTTTTTGTATGTTCGTTTTCATTAGTAATGCTATTAAAGAGTAAATCTGACACTTCTTGAAATAAAATTTCTTAAAAAAAATGAAAAAAAAAATGTTTCATTTATTCTTCATACGTATGCTGTTTATGCATGAAACGCATATCCATAGAACAAAAATTTCTTTTGAAAAATTAATTTTTTTTGATGTTCGTTTTCATTACTAATGCTATTAAAGAGTAAATCTGACACTTCTTGAAATAAAATTTCTTAAAAAAATGAAAAAATAAATGTTTCATTTATTCTTCATACGTATGCTGTTTATGCATGAAACGCATATCCATAGAACAAAACTTTCTTATGAAATATTATTTTTTTGTATGTTCGTTTTCATTAGTAATGCTATTAAAGAGTAAATCTGACAATTCTTGAAATAAAAATTCTTAAAAATAAACGAAAATTTTTTTTCATATATTCTTTATACGTATGCTGTTAATGCATGAAACGCATATCCATAGAACAAAACTTTCTTATGAAAAATTATTTTTTTGTATGTTCGTTTTCATTAGTAATGCTATTAAAGAGTAAATCTGACAATTCTTGACATAAAATTTCTTAAAAAAATGCAAATTTTTTTTCATTTATTCTTCATACGTATGCTGTTTATGCATGAAACGCATATCCATAGAACAAAAATTTCTTTTGAAAAATTAATTTTTTGATGTTCGTTTTCATTACTAATGCTATTAAAGAGTAAATCTGACACTTCTTGAAATAAAATTTCTTAAAAAAATGAAAAAATAAATGTTTCATTTATTCTTCATACGTATGCTGTTTATGCATGAAACGCATATCCATAGAACAAAACTTTCTTATGAAAAATTATTTTTTTGTATGTTCGTTTTCATTACTAATGCTATTAAAGAGTAAATCTGACAATTCTTGAAATACAAATTCTTAATAAAAACGAAATTTTTTTTTTCATTTATTCTTTATACGTATGCTGTTAATGCATGAAACGCATATCCATAGAACAAAACTTTCTTATGAAAAATTAATTTTTATGTATGTTCGTTTTCATTAGTAATGCTATTAAAGAGTAAATCTGACAATTCTTGACATAAAATTTCTTTAAAAAATTCAAATTTTTTTTTCATTTATTCTTCATACGTATGCTGTTTATGCATGAAACGCATATCCATAGAACAAAACTTTCTTATGAAAAATTTTTTTTTTCATTAGTAATGCTATTAAAGAGTAAATCTGACACTTCTTGAAATAAAATTTCTTCAAAAAAATGTTTCATTTATTCTTCATACGTATGCTGTTTATGCATGAAACGCATATCCATAGAACAAAAATTTCTTATAAAAAATTACTTGTTTTTTATGTTCGTTTTCATTAGTAATGCTATTAAAGAGTAAATCAGCCACTTCTTGAAATAAAATTTTTTTAAAAAAATTAAAATGTTTTTTTTTCATTTATTCTTCATACGTATGCTTTTTATGCATAAAACGCATATCCATAGAACAAAAATTTGTTATAAAAAATTACTTGTTTTTTATGTTCGTTTTCATTACTAATGCTATTAAAGAGTAAATCTGACACTTCTTGAAATAAAATTTCTTAAAAAATGAAAAAATAAATGTTTCATTTATTCTTCATACGTATGCTGTTTATGCATGAAAAGCATATCCATAGAACAAAACTTTCTTATGAAAAATTATTTTTTTTTATGTTCGTTTTCATTAGTAATGCTATTAAAGAGTAAATCTGACAATTCTTGAAATAAAAATTCTTAAAAAAACGAAAAATTTTTTTCATTTATTCTTTATACGTATGCTGTTAATGCATGAAACGCATATCCATAGAACAAAACTTTCTTATGAAAAATTAATTTTTTTGTATGTTCGTTTTCATTAGTAATGCTATTAAAGAGTAAATCTGACAATTCTTGACATAAAATTTCTTAAAAAAAATGCAAATTTTTTTCATTTATTCTTCATACGTATGCTGTTTATGCATGAAACGCATATCCATAGAACAAAAATTTCTTTTGAAAAATTAATTTTTTTGATGTTCGTTTTCATTACTAATGCTATTAAAGAGTAAATCTGACACTTCTTGAAATAAAATTTCTTAAAAAAATGAAAAAATAAATGTTTCATTTATTCTTCATACGTATGCTGTTTATGCATGAAACGCATATCCATAGAACAAAAATTTCTTATAAAAAATTACTTGTTTTTTATGTTCGTTTTCATTAGTAATGCTATTAAAGAGTAAATCTGACACTTCTTGAAATAAAATTTCTTAAAAAAAATGAAAAAAAAAAATGTTTCGTTTATTCTTCATACGTATGCTGTTTATGCATGAAACGCATATCCATAGAACAAAAATTTCTTATAAAAAATTACTTGTTTTTTAAGTTCGTTTTCATTAGTAATGCTATTAAAGAGTAAATCTGACACTTCTTGAAATAAAATTTAAAAAAAAAAAAATGAAAAAAATGTTTCATTTATTCTTCATACGTATGCTGTTTATGCATGAAACGCATATCCATGGAACAAAAATTTCTTATGAAAAATGTATTTTTTTGATGTTCGTTTTCATTAGTAATGCTATTAAAGAGAAAATCTGACACTTCTTGAAATAAAATTTCTTAAAAAAAATGAAAAAAAAATGTTTCATTTATTCTTCATACGTATGCTGTTTATGCATGAAACGCATATCCATAGAACAAAAATTTCTTATAAAAAATTACTTGTTTTTTATGTTCGTTTTCATTAGTAATGCTATTAAAGAGTAAATCTGACACTTCTTGAAATAAAATTTCTTAAAAAAAATGAAAAAAATGTTTCATTTATTCTTCATACGTATGCTGTTGATGCATGAAACGCATATCCATAGAACAAAAATTTCTTTTGAAAAATTAATTTTTTTGATGTTCGTTTTCATTACTAATGCTATTAAAGAGTAAATCTGACACTTCTTGAAATAAAATTTCTTAAAAAAAATGAAAAAAAAAATGTTTCATTTATTCTTCATACGTATGCTGTTTATGCATGAAACGCATATCCATAGAACAAAAATTTCTTATAAAAAATTACTTGTTTTTTATGTTCGTTTTCATTAGTAATGCTATTAAAGAGTAAATCTGACACTTCTTGAAATAAAATTAAAAAAAAAAAATGAAAAAAATGTTTCATTTATTCTTCATACGTATGCTGTTTATGCATGTAATGCATATCCATAGAACAAAAATTTCTTATGAAAAATTTATTTTTTTGATGTTCGTTTTCATTAGTAATACTATTAAAGAGTAAATCTGACACTTCTTGAAATAAAATTTCTTAAAAAAAATGAAAAAAATGTTTCATTTATTCTTCATACGTATGCTTTTTATGCATGAAACGCATATCCATAGAACAAAAATTTCTTTTGAAAAATTAATTTTTTTGATGTTCGTTTTCATTACTAATGCTATTAAAGAGTAAATCTGACACTTCTTTAAATAAAATTTCTTAAAAAAATGAAAAAATAAATGTTTCATTTATTCTTCATACGTATGCTGTTTATGCATGAAACGCATATCCATAGAACAAAACTTTCTTATGAAAAATTATTTTTTTGTATGTTCGTTTTCATTAGTAATGCTATTAAAGAGTAAATCTGACAATTCTTGAAATAAAAATTCTTAAAAAAAACGAAAATTTTTTTTTCATTTATTCTTTATACGTATGCTGTTAATGCATGAAACGCATATCCATAGAACAAAACTTTCTTATGAAAAATTAATTTTTTTGTATGTTCGTTTTCATTAGTAATGCTATTAAAGAGTAAATTTGACAATTCTTGACATAAAATTTCTTTAAAAAAATTCAAATTTTTTTTCATTTATTCTTCATACGTATGCTATTTATGCATGAAACGCATATCCATAGAACAAAACTTTCTTATGAAAAATTAATTTTTTTGTATGTTCGTTTTCATTAGTAATGCTATTAAAGAGTAAATCTGACAATTCTTGACATAAAATTTCTTTAAAAAAATGCAAATTTTTTTCATTTATTCTTCATACGTATGCTGTTTATGCATGAAACGCATATCCATAGAACAAAACTTTCTTATGAAAAATTAATTTTTTTTTGTATGTTCGTTTTCATTAGTAATGCTATTAAAGAGTAAGTCTGACACTCCTGAATGTAAAATTACTTCAAAAAAATTAAATTTTTTTTTCATTTATTCTTCAAATTAAAATTCAAAAAAAATAATTTTTTGTATGTTCGTTTTCATTAGTAATGCTATTAAAGAGTAGTAATGCTATTAAATAAATCTGACACTTCTTGAAATAAAATTTCTTAAAAAACATGAAATTTTTTTTCATTTATTCTTCATACGTATGCTGTTTTAACGACGCCGATGTTTTAAATACCCTTGTTTTAAATACCCTTGCAGTTTTTGAAAGGCGCTACCATTGATAACAAAAGTTTTTCTCACTAGAATTAGTTTTTAGACCGATGGTTCCTATGGCAGCTATATGCTATAGTCATCCGATTTTTAAAAATGTTTCCAGAATTGTGTGGAAGTATATAAAAACAAATATATATCATGATTGCTGATGCTACGATGGAAAACAAAAAAGTTCTTCTTCTAGAACTAGTTTTTGCACCGATCGTTTATATGGCAGCTATATGCTATAGTCATCCGATTTTAATAAATTTTTCCAGAATTGTGTGGAAGCATATAAAACTAATAAATACCATGATTGGTGACGCTACAATAGAAAACAAAAAAGTTTTTCCCACTAAAACTAGTTTTTGGACCGATCGTTCCAATGGCAGATATATGATGTAGTCATCCGATCTAATATATAATATGATTAGTAATGCTATTAAAGAGTAAATCTGACAATTCTTCAAAAAAACGAAAATTTTTTTTTCATTTATTCTTTATACGTATGCTGTTAATGCATGAAACGCATATCCATAGAACAAAACTTTCTTATAAAAAATAATATTTTTGTATGTTCGTTTTCATTAGTAATGCTATTAAAGAGTAAATCTGACATAAACATTGAAATAAAATTTCTTCAAAAAAATGAAAATTTTTTTTTCATTTATTCTTTATACGTATGCTGTTTATGCATGAAACGCATATCAATAGAACAAAACTTTCTTATGAAAAATTAATTTTTATACCCGTTACTCTTAGAGTAGAAAGGGTATACTAAGTTCGTGCAAATGTATGTAACAGGCAGAAGGAAGCATCTCCGACGCCATAAAGAATATATATTCTTGATCAGCATCAATAGCCGAGTTGATATAGACATGTCCGTCTGTCCGTCCGTCCGTCCGTCCGTCTGTATGAACACCTAGATCTCAGAGACTATAAGAGCTAGAGCTACCATTTTTGCAGTGTAGACTTGTATTGTCTGCACGCAGATCAAGTTTGTTTCAAATTTTTGGCACGCATCCTCCCGCCCCCGCAATATAAAAAAAAACCTCATATTATTATTTATTATTATTTTTTTGTATGTTCGTTTTCATTAGTAATGCTATTAAAGAGTAAATCTGACAATTCTTGAAATAAAAATTCTTAAAAAAACGAAAAATTTTTTTCATTTATTCTTTATACGTATGCTGTTAATGCATGAAACGCATATCCATAGAACAAAACTTTCTTATGAAAAATTAATTTTTTTGTATGTTCGTTTTCATTAGTAATGCTATTAAAGAGTAAATCTGACAATTCTTGACATAAAATTTCTTAAAAAAATGCAAATTTTTTTTCATTTATTCTTCATACGTATGCTGTTTATGCATGAAACGCATATCCATAGAACAAAAATTTCTTTTGAAAAATTAATTTTTTTGATGTTCGTTTTCATTACTAATGCTATTAAAGAGTAAATCTGACACTTCTTTAAATAAAATTTCTTAAAAAAATGAAAAAATAAATGTTTAATTTATTCTTCATACGTATGCTGTTTATGCATGAAACGCATATCCATAGAACAAAAATTTCTTATAAAAAATTACTTGTTTTTTATGTTCGTTTTCATTAGTAATGCTATTAATGAGTAAATCTGACACTTCTTGAAATAAAATTTCTGAAAAAAAATGAAAAAAAAATGTTTCATTTATTCTTCATACGTATGCTGTTTATGCATGAAACGCATATCCATAGAACAAAAATTTCTTATAAAAAATTACTTGTTTTTTATGTTCGTTTTCATTAGTAATGCTATTAATGAGTAAATCTGACACTTCTTGAAATAAAATTTCTGAAAAAAAATGAAAAAAATGTTTCATTTATTCTTCATACGTATGCTGTTGATGCATGAAACGCATATCCATAGAACAAAAATTTCTTTTGAAAAATTAATTTTTTTGATGTTCGTTTTCATTACTAATGCTATTAAAGAGTAAATCTGACACTTCTTTAAATAAAATTTCTTAAAAAAGTGAAAAAATAAATGTTTAATTTATTCTTCATACGTATGCTGTTTATGCATGAAACGCATATCCATAGAACAAAACTTTCTTATGAAAAATTATTTTTTTGTATGTTCGTTTTCATTAGTAATGCTATTAAAGAGTAAATCTGACAATTCTTGAAATAAAAATTCTTAAAAAAAACGAAAATTTTTTTTTCATTTATTCTTTATACGTATGCTGTTTATGCGTGAAACGCATATCCATAGAACAAAACTTTCTTATGAAAAATGAATTGTTTTTTATGTTCGTTTTTATTAGTAATGCTATTAAAGAGTAAATCTGACACTTGAAATAAAATTTCTTAAAAAAAATGAAAAAATTCATACGTATGCTGTTTATGCATGAAACGCATATCCATAGAACAAAACTTTCTTATGACAAATTAATTGTTTTTATGTTCGTTTTCATTAGTAATGCTATTAAAGAGTAAATCTGACACTTCTTGAAATAAAATTTCTTCAAAAAAATGAAAAAAATTTTTCATTTATTCTTCATACGTATGCTGTTGATGCATGAAACGCATATCCATAGAACAAAAATTTCTTTTGAAAAATTTATTTTTTTGATGTTCGTTTTTATTAGTAATGCTATTAAAGAGTAAATCTGACACTTGAAATAAAATTTCTTAAAAAAAATGAAAAAATTCATACATATGCTTTTTATGCATGAAACGCATATCCATAGAACAAAACTTTCTTATGACAAATTAATTGTTTTTATGTTCGTTTTCATTAGTAATGCTATTAAAGAGTAAATCTGACACTTCTTTAAATAAAATTTCTTAAAAAAATGAAAAAATAAATGTTTCATTTATTCTTCATACGTATGCTGTTTATGCATGAAACGCATATCCATAGAACAAAACTTTCTTATGAAAAATTATTTTTTTGTATGTTCGTTTTCATTAGTAATGCTATTAAAGAGTAAATCTGACAATTCTTGAAATAAAAATTCTTAAAAAAAACGAAAATTTTTTTTCATTTATTCTTTATACGTATGCTGTTAATGCATGAAACGCATATCCATAGAACAAAACTTTCTTATGAAAAATTAATTTTTTTGTATGTTCGTTTTCATTAGTAATGCTATTAAAGAGTAAATCTGACAATTCTTGACATAAAATTTCTTTAAAAAAATTCAAATTTTTTTTCATTTATTCTTCATACGTATGCTATTTATGCATGAAACGCATATCCATAGAACAAAACTTTCTTATGAAAAATTAATTTTTTTGTATGTTCGTTTTCATTAGTAATGCTATTAAAGAGTAAATCTGACAATTCTTGACATAAAATTTCTTTAAAAAAATGCAAATTTTTTTTCATTTATTCTTCATACGTATGCTGTTTATGCATGAAACGCATATCCATAGAACAAAACTTTCTTATGAAAAATTAATTTTTTTTGTATGTTCGTTTTCATTAGTAATGCTATTAAAGAGTAAGTCTGACACTCCTGAATGTAAAATTACTTCAAAAAAATTAAAATTTTTTTTCATTTATTCTTCAAATTAAAATTCAAAAAAAATAATTTTTTGTATGTTCGTTTTCATTAGTAATGCTATTAAAGAGTAGTAATGCTATTAAATAAATCTGACACTTCTTGAAATAAAATTTCTTAAAAAACATGAAATTTTTTTTCATTTATTCTTCATACGTATGCTGTTTTAACGACGCCGATGTTTTAAATACCCTTGTTTTAAATACCCTTGCAGTTTTTGAAAGGCGCTACCATTGATAACAAAAAGTTTTTCTCACTAGAATTAGTTTTTAGACCGATGGTTCCTATGGCAGCTATATGCTATAGTCATCCGATTTTTAAAAATGTTTCCAGAATTGTGTGGAAGTATATAAAAACAAATATATATCATGATTGCTGATGCTACGATGGAAAACAAAAAAGTTCTTCTTCTAGAACTAGTTTTTGCACCGATCGTTTATATGGCAGCTATATGCTATAGTCATCCGATTTTAATAAATTTTTCCAGAATTGTGTGGAAGCATATAAAACTAATAAATACCATGATTGGTGACGCTACAATAGAAAACAAAAAAGTTTTTCCCACTAAAACTAGTTTTTGGACCGATCGTTCCAATGGCAGATATATGATGTAGTCATCCGATCTAATATATAATATGATTAGTAATGCTATTAAAGAGTAAATCTGACAATTCTTCAAAAAAACGAAAATTTTTTTTCATTTATTCTTTATACGTATGCTGTTAATGCATGAAACGCATATCCATAGAACAAAACTTTCTTATAAAAAATTAATATTTTTGTATGTTCGTTTTCATTAGTAATGCTATTAAAGAGTAAATCTGACATAAACATTGAAATAAAATTTCTTCAAAAAAATGAAAATTTTTTTTTCATCTATTCTTTATACGTATGCTGTTTATGCATGAAACGCATATCAATAGAACAAAACTTTCTTATGAAAAATTAATTTTTATACCCGTTACTCTTAGAGTAGAAAGGGTATACTAAGTTCGTGCAAATGTATGTAACAGGCAGAAGGAAGCATCTCCGACGCCATAAAGTATATATATTCTTGATCAGCATCAATAGCCGAGTTGATATAGACATGTCCGTCTGTCCGTCCGTCCGTCCGTCCGTCTGTTTGAACACCTAGATCTCAGAGACTATAAGAGCTAGAGCTACCATTTTTGCAGTGTAGACTTGTATTGTCTGCACGCAGATCAAGTTTGTTTCAAATTTTTGGCACGCATCCTCCCGCCCCCGCAATATAAAAAAAACCTCATATCTTCCACAATTTTGAAAATAGATTGTTCGGACCTTTTAGACATATACTTAAATCATTATGACCTATCGATCCGCCGTACATCATTTCTTGAGCAGATGAACCATAGTAGAGTTGACACCCCCGCAATTTGGAAAAGACTTTATATCTCCCACAATTTTGAAGATAAATTATTCGAACCCTCTAGACATATTTTTTAATCATCTTTACCTATCGATCCGCCTTACATCATTTTCCGATCAGATGAGCCATAGTAGAGTTGCCACCCCCGCAATTTGGAAAATACCTCATATCTCCCACAATTTTTAAAATACGTTGTTAAATCCTTCTAGACATATATTTTAATCATTATTACCTATCGATCCACCATACATCATTTCTTGATCAGATGAACGAAAGAAAAGCTCACGCCCCCGCAATTTGAAAATACCTCATATTTGCCACAATTTTGAAAATAGATTGTTCGAACATTCAAGACATATATTTTAATCATCATTACTTATCGATCCGCCATACGTCATTTCCCGATCAGATGAGCTATAGTAGAGTTTCCACCCCCGTAATTTGGAAAAAAACTCATATCTCCCACAATTTGGGCATTTTGTGATCTAATAAAATATTCTTAAATAATCCTTACCCTGAGTAACGGGTATATCGAAGTCGAGCAGGGCCGACTTCAACTTACGCTCTCGTTTTTTGTATGTTCGTTTTCATTAGTAATGCTATTAAAGAGTAAATCTGACATTTCTTGAAATAAAATTTCTTCAAAGAAATTAAAATTTTATTTTCATTTATTCTTCATACTGTGTATGCATGAAACGCATATCCATAGAACAAAAGTTTCTTATGAAAAATTAATTTTTTTGTATGTTCGTTTTCATTAGTAGTGCTATTAAAGAGTAAATCTGACACTTCTTGAAATAAAATTTCTTAAAAAAAATGAAAAAAAAAATGTTTCATTTATTCTTCATACGTATGCTGTTTATACATGAAACGCATATCCATAGAACAAAACATTCTTATGAAAACTACCATGGCTATTGCGGAAACATGGTGAGGTCAATTTCCACCTAACTCAGCTTCTCACGGGACATGGGTGCTTTAGGAGCTACCTAAAAAGAGTCGGACATGATGAAATCGAGGAGTGTACCTGGTGCGAGGAAGGCCCTGTGGAGGACGCCAGGCACGTCCTGTTTCAGTGTGGAAGGTTCCACACGGAAAGGTTGGAACTATCCAGAGTGATGGGTGGCGATATTGCGGAGGATAATTTAGTCCCATTAATGATTCAGTCAAAGCAAAAATGGGAGGCAGCTTGTGACTTCGCAGCCTCTATTATGGCCGAACTTCGAAGACAAGATGCGCAGCGTAGATCCAGGGAGTAGGCGGGCCATCCAGCCTGCGAAGCAATGCCTTGCGGCCGTCCCGCAGGTTTAAGATGTTTCTGTTTACTGTCTGTATCTTGTGCCAATGTGCTTATATGTTAATTGTAGGTAACAACGAATTAAAAAAAAATATATGCTATAGTCATCCGATTTTTATAAATTTCTGCAGAATTGTGTGAAAGCATATAAAACTAATATATACCACGATTGGTGACGCTTCGATGGAAAATAAAAAAGTTGTTCTCATTAGAACTAGTTTTTGGACCGATCGTTCCTACGGCAGCTATATGCTATAGTCCTCCGATTTTAAAAAATGTTTCCAGAATTGTGTGGAAGTAAATGAAAATAAAATATACCATGATTGGTGATGCTACGATGGAAAACAAAAAAGTTTTTCTTTCTAGAACTAGTTTTTGCACCGACCGTTTATATGGCAGCTATATGCTATAGTCATCCGATTTTGATAAATTTTTCCAGAATTGTGTGGAAGCATATAAAACTAATATATACCACGACTGGTGCAGCTAAGATGGAAAATAAAAAAGTTTTTCTCACAAAAACTAGTTTTTGGACCGATGGTTCCTATGGCCTATATGATATAGTCATCCGATCCGGCCGGTTCCGACAAATGTGCAGCGCATTTGTATTTAAAGACTTTTTGCAATGTTTGGCCAAGATAGCTTTAAAACTGAGGGAGGAGGTAGCATAGAAACAGACGGATGGACGGACAGACGGACAAACGGAAATGAACTCAGCTCGTCATGCTGATCAAGAATATATATATTTTATGTGGTCGGAAATGCTTCCTTCACTGCGTTACAAACATCGTGACAATTTAATATACCCTCTGCAAGGATATAAAATTTTGTTTCATTTATTCTTCATACGTATGCTGTTTATGCATGAAACGCATATACATAGAACAAAAATTTCTTATGAAAAATTAATTTTTGTTATGTTCGTTTTCATTAGTAATGTTATTAAAGAGTAAATCTGACACTTTTTGAAATAAAATTTCTTCAAAAAAATGAAAAATTGTTTTTCATTTATTCTTCATACGTATGCTGTTTATGCATGAAACGCATATCCATAGAACAAAAATTTCATATGAAAAATGAATTGTTTTTTATGTTTGTTTTCATTAGTAATGCTATTAAAGAGTAAATCTGACACTTCTTGATATAAAATTTCTTCAAAAAAAATGAAAAAAAATTTTCATTTATTCTTCATACGTATGCTGTTTATGCATGAAACGCATATCCATAGAACAAAACTTTCTTATGAAAAATTATTTTTTTGTATGTTTGTTTTCATTAGTAATGCTATTAAAAAGTAAATCTTCTTGAAATAATATTTCATCAAAAAAATTAAAATTTTTTTTATTTATTCTTCATACGTATGCTGTTTATACATGAAACGCATATCCATAGAACAAAAATTTCTTATGAAAAATTACTTGTTTTTTATGTTCGTTTTCATTAGTAATGCTATTAAAGAGTAAATCTGACACTTCTTGAAATAAAATTTCTTCAAAAAAATGAAAATTTTTTCATTTATTCTTCATACGTATGCTGTTTATGCATGAAAAGCATATCCATAGAACAAAAATTTCTTATGAAAAATTAATTTTTTTTATGTTCGATTTCATTAGTAATGCTATTAAAGAGTAAATCTGACACTTCTTGAAATAAAATTTCTTAAAAAAAAATGAAAAAAAATGTTTCATTTATTCTTCATACGTATGCTGTTTATGCATGAAACGCATATACATAGAACAAAACTTTCTTATGAAAAATGAATTGTTTTTATGTTCGTTTTCATTAGTAATGCTATTAAAGAGTAAATCTGACACTTCTTGAAATAAAATTTCTTCAAAAAAATGAAATGTTTTTCATTTATTCTTCATAAGTATGCTGTTTATGCATGAAACGCATATCCATAGAACAAAAATTTCTTATGAAAAATTAATTTTTTTTATGTTCGTTTTCATTAGTAATGCTATTAAAGAGTAAATCTGACAATTCTTGAAATAAAATTTCTTAAAAAAAATGCAAATTTTTTTTTCATTTATTCTTCATACGTATGCTGTTTATGCATGAAACGCATATCCATAGAACAAAACTTTCTTATGAAAACTACCATGGCTATTGCGGAAACATGGTGAGGTCAATTTCCACCTAACTCAGCTTCTCACGGGACATGGGTGCTTTAGGAGCTACCTAAAAAGAGTCGGACATGATGAAATCGCGGAGTGTACCTGGTGCGAGGAAGGCCCTGTGGAGGACGCCAGGCACGTCCAGTTTCAGTGTGGAAGGTTCCACACGGAAAGGTTGGAACTATCCAGAGTGATGGGTGGCGATATTGCGGAGGATAATTTAGTCCCATTAATGATTCAGTCAAAGCAAAAATGGGAGGCAGCTTGTGACTTCGCAGCCTCTATTATGGCCGAACTTCGAAGACAAGATGCGCAGCGTAGATCCAGGGAGTAGGCGGGCCATCCAGCCTGCGAAGCAATGCCTTGCGGCCGTCCCGCAGGTTTAAGATGTTTCTGTTTACTGTCTGTATCTTGTGCCAATGTACTTATATGTTTATAGTAGGTAACAACGAATTAAAAAAAAATATATGCTATAGTCATCCGATTTATATAAATATAAAACTAATATATACCACGATTGGTGACGCTTCGATGGAAAATAAAAAATTTGTTCTCATTAGAACTAGTTTTTGGACCGATCGTTCCTACGGCAGCTATATGCTATAGTCCTCCGATTTTAAAAACTGTTTCCAGAATTGTGTGGAAGTAAATGAAAATAAAATATACCATGATTGGTGATGCTACGATGGAAAACAAAAAAGTTTTTCTTTCTAGAACTAGTTTTTGCACCGACCGTTTATATGGCAGCTATATGCTATAGTCATCCGATTTTGATAAATTTTTCCAGAATTGTGTGGAAGCATATAAAACTAATATATACCACGACTGGTGCAGCTAAGATGGAAAATAAAAAAGTTTTTCTCACAAAAACTAGTTTTTGGACCGATCGTTCCTATGGCAGCTATATGATATAGTCATCCGATCCGGCCGGTTCCGACAAATGTGCAGCGCATTTGTATTTAAAGACTTTTTGCAAAGTTTGGCCAAGATAGCTTTAAAACTGAGGGAGGAGATAGCATAGGAACAGACGGATGGACGGACAGACGGACAAACGGAAATGAACTCAGCTCGTCATGCTGATCAAGAATATATATATTTTATGTGGTCGGAAATGCTTCCTTCACTGCGTTACAAACATCGTGACAATTTAATATACCCTCTGCAAGGATATAAAATTTTGTTTCATTTATTCTTCATACGTATGCTGTTTATGCATGAAACGCATATACATAGAACAAAAATTTCTTATGAAAAATTAATTTTTTTATGTTCGTTTTCATTAGTAATGCTATTAAAGAGTAAATCTGACACTTTTTGAAATAAAATTTCTTCAAAAAAATGAAAAATTGTTTTTCATTTATTCTTTATACGTATGCTGTTTATGCATGAAACGCATATCCATAGAACAAAAATTTCTTATGAAAAATGAATTGTTTTTTATGTTTGTTTTCATTAGTAATGCTATTAAAGAGTAAATCTGACACTTCTTGATATAAAATTTCTTCAAAAAAATGAAAAAAAATTTTCAGTTATTCTTCATACGTATGCTGTTTATGCATGAAACGCATATCCATAGAACAAAACTTTCTTATGAAAAATTATTTTTTTTGTATGTTCGTTTTCATTAGTCATGCTATTAAAAAGTAAATCTTCTTTTTTTTTTTTTTTTTTAAGCTTTTTTGGTATTTATTGAATCTTCTCTTAATGAGACTAACAATAATTTTGCAAATCTTAATCTAAAAACTATTTATAAGAAAACTATCTCCAATTGGATGTAGTTTTGTGTTCAGCGGCCCTTTAGTACAATCGCTGGGTTGGGAGGTCTTTTCTTCGGAGTCGGGTATGCGTTGCTTGCAGGGTGAGAGATTGGGCAAGTTGATTAGGGTGGGCATGGAGCTTCTCGATATATTTGCGTTTTATTTGGGCTATTTCAGTATCGACCAATGGGATGTTGAGATCGTTGTGTATACACTCGTTTCGAATGTACAATGGCGCTCCAGTGAGGATTCTAAGAATTCGTGATTGTGCTCTTTGGAGGATTTCCACGCTGCTCGCACAGGCATTTCCCCATAGCTGGGAGCCGTACGTCCAAACAGGCTTTATGATGGTTTTATACAGTAAGACTTTATATTCCAGTTTTAATGGGGAACGGGAGTTAATAAGCCAGTGGAGGCTATTGGCCTTCAGCTTTATTTGAAGTTTTTTCGAATCTATGTGTTTGCGCCAAGTTAGCCTTCTGTCGAGGTGAATACCGAGGTATACAACATCACTTGATTGTGGGATCAAGGTCCCGTTTAGGTATAGTGGGGGACAGGTGCTTCTGTTGAATGTGAACGTGACATGTTTACACTTTTGCTCGTTAATCCTTATGCGCCAATTGGCCAGCCACTCTTCTACTTCAGCTAGGTGGCTTGCCAAAAGTCTTGTTGCGTTAATTGGACATCGTGATCTGCTTAGAATTGCCGTATCATCCGCAAATGTGGATATTGTTAGTCGGGGGTCTGTTGGGATGTCAGCAGTGTATAATACATAAAGAAAAGGGCCAAGAACGCTACCCTGTGGCACTCCGGCTCTAATGGTGAACTCTTGCGTAGTGTACTCGTTATGACGTATAGAAAATACTCTGTTACTGACGTAGCATTCGAGGAGTTTATGTGTGTTCGGCGGAAGCAGTGTCTTAATTTTGAAGATAAGACCTTCCAGCCAGACACGGTCAAATGCTTGGGCAACATCTAGGAAAATTGCGGAGCAGTATTCGTGGTGCTCAAACGCCGTCCGAATATCTGAAGTTAGGCGGTTGACTTGTTCAATGGTCCCGTGTTTTGCCCGGAACCCAAATTGGTGAGATGGAATGATATTTTGTGCATGAGAATCAATTTTGCGGAGTAAGATCTTCTCGAATAATTTTGATAAACAAGGTAGCAGACTAATGGGTCTATAAGACGACGCTTGTGTTTTATCCTTTCCTAGTTTGTGAATCATTATGATTGTGGACTTTTTCCAGTTATTTGGAAAGTATCCACATCGCAGAACAGCATTGAAAAGTCTGGAGATATAGTTAATGGCTGGAATTGGAAGTTCCATAATCATTTTTGGCGTTATGAGATCATGTCCTGGTGCTTTTCTCGGATAAAGTTCTCTTATTAGGTTTCTTATTTCAGACGAGTGAACTTTGATTGGGTCAGCTTGTGCGGCAGTTGAAATTGATGGGAGTGCAAATCCATTTGTTGGTGGATTAGGCATGAAAACATTTTTAAGGTGAAGTGCAAATACATTTGCCTTTTCTTCGTCACTACGGGCCCATCTTCCTCTCTCATCCCTCAAAGGCGTGTCTATCTTTGCAGGTGGCTTTATGCTCTCGTGTGCTCTCCATAAAGGAAATTTTGTGCTTGTAGGCGACAACTTATCTATGTAACGCCTTTGGGCTTTTTGTTCTTCAGTTTCGAGGGCTCTGCTAAGTTTGCGTTCTGCTTCTCTCAGCCGATTCTTTGCAGCAGGTGACCTATTGCTCTGCCATTCTCTTCTTGCACGGCGTTTCTCAGTGACGAGCCGCTCTATGTAGCTGTTGGTTAATCTACTACCTTCCTTCGATGTTGTTGTTTTTGCTGTTTGAGGGTTCGAGTGATAAGCTGCAGCTGTAATGATGGAGTTAAGTGTTTGGACGGAATTTTCGATGTCTTCTTTGCTGTTGATGGTTGGGCTCAGTTCGATGTGACTGCTAATATATTTTTTGTATTTAAGCCAGTTCGTCTTGTGGGATGTCAGACGCCGAGGATATTCGATGATCAGAGGGCTCTCCAGAAGGGTAAAAATAATAGGGGAATGGTCTGACGACAAATCTGCTAATGCTTCTGCAGTAACCAAGTTACGTGGAATTTTTCTTGTTATGGCGAAGTCTATAAGGTCGGGCATTTTTTTGGATCTGCTGGCCAATATGTAGGCCTACCCGGTGATACATAATCGAGTTTGTTTGATGCTCGCGTGAGTGCGTTGTATAGTTGCTTTCCTTTGGGGTTAGTTAGTCTAGAGCCCCAGTGGGGATGTTTGGAATTATAGTCACCTGCAGCTAGGAAGCGTTGACCCAGTGTATTGAAGAAGTCTATAAATTGATTTTCCGATATTGCGAAAAGTGGGGGACAATAAACTGCCGACACAGTAATATTTCCTCGCTTTGATTGTTTAATGCGGTTTCTGACTAGGATGCCAGTTCCGCCATGAGCTTTACCATCTGGGTGATTTGTGCCGTAAAAGGCATACCCCGATAATTGAAAATTGTATCTTTCCGTAGAATGAGTTTCTGCAAGCAGCATTATGTCGATTTCATTGTCTTGTAGGAACTTTAAAAGCTCCAGTTTGTGGCGAGAAATGCCATTTGCATTCCAGAGAGAAATTTTTAGGAGGAACTCTGTTTTGATTGTTGCGCAGCGAGCATTTGAATGAGAATGCCTTGATTTCTCATTTGTTCTTGCATTGCGTTTTGCGTATATACAATAAAATCTTTCAGAGTTTGCTGCAACGAGAGAAACATTGTTTCTAGTTTACTAAAGATTGATGATTGTTCCGCTTGGTTTTGTTCAATTTGCAGAGTCTGCTGTGTTTGTGCTTCGTGTGTAGTATTAGTTGTGGGTGCGGATCTATCTGTTCCGAGTTTGAGGGCGCTTGCAAAGGAAACGCCTTGGGTGGTGCTTGTTGGGGCAAATGACGATCTAGCAGCTTTGGTGAAGAAAACACCCGGTGTCGAGTTTGAGGGTGTAAACAGATTTACGTTTCCATACGAACGGGCTGTTTCTATGCGTGTATTAATCCTGCTCTTCAGATCTTTGTAGACTTGGCAGCCTCTGTAGTTTGCAGTGTGGTTACCTCCACAGTTGCTACACTTTTTCGCGGTCGGATCCTCCTTGTTTGCAGGGCACGAAGCAGTTTCGTGAAGCTCTCCGCATGCAACACAAACTGATCGCAAAGCACAGTAGGCTTTAGTGTGCCCAAATTCTTGGCAGTTGGTGCATTGCACTGGACTTGTACGTTTGTGCGGCTCCTCTACAGTAATTCTGCGATGCAACAAAAACTGTAGTTTGTAAATTGGGTGCACCTCATTTTTATACTCTGTACCGAAGGTACACAGAGTATATTGGGTTTGTGCAAATGTATGTAACAGCCAGAAGGAAGCATCTCCGACCCCATAAAGTATATATATTCTTGATCAGCATCAACAGCCGAGTCGATATAGCCATGTCCGTCTGTCCGTCTGTCCGTATGAACGAAGAGATCTCAGAGATGGTAAGAGATAGAGGTTTGAAGTGTATGGAACATATATTTCTTCTACTTGCAGGCAGATCAAGTTTAGTTTTGATTTTTGCCACACCCCCTGCCTCCCCCGCAAATTAAAAAAAACTGAATATCTTCCACAATTTTGGAGTTAGGTTGTTCGAACCTTTTAGACATATATTCTACTCATAATTTCTTATCAAGCCCCCATACATCGTTTTCCGATCAGATGAACAATAGTGGCGCTATGTGTAAAAGAAAATTTAATGCAATGACAACAACAACACCCACAGCCACTTACGAGAAAGAGAGAGCGAGAGGGCAATAGCTTACTGGACTGCGCCGCTTTCAGTTGCCCCCTCCCTTCTTTCCAATAGATATTTGTGTAAGTAGGCAAAGACCGAGTATGGGAGGAGCGATGCAATTGAGATGGCCTGCGGTCAGAAATCACGCGAGATTCCCGCGTGACTAATATAGATATGTTTATGTTAATAGGAAATTATATACAAATTTTATAATTTTACGAGTTAAGTACTAGGGTAATTCTACCCATCATTACTTATCGAGCCCGTACATTGTTTTTCAACCAGATGAACGATAGTCGAAAGAGTTGCCACCCCCAGATTTTGAAAAAACCTCACACTTTAAAGTTATCAGTTACATACAAACAGGTACAGAGTATATTACAGTCGGGCTTGACCGACTTTCTTACTTGTTTTTGGGAGCTTTGTCTTCCGGGCTTAGTTCCACTTTGAATAGTGGTTGAGGTTTCTTGTCCCTGTTCATAAGGTTTATTACGGATTTTACCTTATAACCCTGTTCAACCAAGGCAAAACCAACTTCCTCTGATGGTACACTTGATTCAATGCCTTTGATAACGACTTGTAGGCCTTTGCTACTTTTGAGTTGGTAAGTGTAGAAGCTTTTATTATCTTCTCTTAAGTATTTATCGACTGCTCGATAATTTTCCTCAGTATTAACTTGGAGCTTTGTTTCACGAATATTTCCTTTGCTGACGGATGTTACGTAGAAGTTATTATTGCCTATTAGCGGGACAAGTTTTGTTACCAGGGCTGCACAATTGTTGTCCCTTATGTAGATTGGTGATGGCTTTAGTTTTGTGACTTGTGGAGCCACTTTATTGCTCTCAGCGTCAAGCTGTTGACCAAGAATTTGGAACCTATTTCCAGAGAGGGGATCTTTGTCCATAGGCTTATCGCTTGTCTTGTTGATTTTCGGGGTGTTGCCGCTTTTTTTGTTTTGTGGGCTTAATTTTCGTTTGTTTATTTGTACATACCGATCGATGCCAGTCTGCACATATGAGCGGGTTGTTGGTGTGGCGGTACCTTGGGTATGTGTTAGTGGAAGTGCGTGCTGCGTTGACATTATTGGAAACTACTTCGTGGTAATCGCTGCAGTCTTCATACTTGTTGTTGTGCTGGTTGATGTTGATTGAGCGGTAGTAAGAGTTACCGTACTTGTTGTTGCACTTGATGAAACGGTGATCAGTGCGTGTTGAGGGGAGAGGGAGGCGCATTGGGCACTCCAAGTCGGAGTGGTAGTAAGGGAGCTTACGTTTGCATTATTAGTTGGTTTTAGCGTGCTGGTGGGCTCTGGGGAAACTATTGCAAAGTAAGCATTGTTGCGCTGGACAGAAAGTCGGCGTTCGTCTTGCTGTTGTTGCAGTTGAACATTGAGGTCTCTCTGACTCATGGTGTTGTTGGTAATTTTACCAGTTGCACTTATTGTATTTCTACACGTTGTCATTTAGTTAATTTAATTAAATTAAATTTTAACTATTAGTTATTATTGGACATCATAAGCACAAGTGCCTATGTATGCCCACTAGCGTCTTAGCGTGAGGTAGGTGATTTATTTATTCACTTTTTTTTAAAAAAACACTTTTAGACTGTTTTATAGCGGAGCACAAGAAAAACACGTCTGACCTGGTCAGCGGATAATATAGTAAATCTTCTTGAAATAAAATTTCATCAAAAAAATTAAAATTTTTTTTATTTATTCTTCATACGTATGCTGTTTATACATGAAACGCATATCCATAGAAAAAAAATTTCTTATGAAAAATTATTTTTTTTTATGTTCGTTTTCATTAGTAATGCTATTAAAGAGAAAATCTGACACTTCTTGAAATACAATTTCTTAAAAAAAATTAACTTTTTTTTCATTTATTCTTCATACGTATGCTGTTTTAACGACGCCGATGTTTTAAATACCCTTGCAGTTTTTGAAAGGCGCTACCATTGATAACAAAAAAGTTTTTCTCACTAGAATTAGTTTTTAGACCGATGGTTCCAATGGCAGCTATATGCTATAGTCGTCCGATTTCGATAGATTTTAAACATCGTGTTAAAAACATCGTGGCAATTTGAATATACCCTCTGCAAGGGTATAAAAATGAAATGAAAATTTTTCATTTATTCTTCATACATATGCTGTTTGTGCATGAAACGCATATCCATAGAACAAAAATTTCTTATGAAAAATTACTTGTTTTTTATGTTCGTTTTCATTAGTAATGCTATTAAAGAGAAAATCTGACACTTCTTGAAATAAAATTTATTTAAAAAAAAATAGAAGGCTAACATCGGCTATGCCGATGTTTTAAATACCCTTGCAGTTTTTGAAAGGCTCTACCATTGATAACAAAAAAGTTTTTCTCACTAGAATTAGTTTTTAGACCGATCGTTCCTATGGCAGCTATATGCTATAGTCATCCGATTTCGATAAATTTTTCCAGAATTATGTGCAAGTGTATGAAACTAATATATACCACGATTGGTGATGCTACGATGGAAAACAAAAAAGTTTTTCTTTCTGGAACTAGTTTTTGCACCGACCGTTTATATGGCAGCTATATGCTATAGTCACCCGATTTTGATAAATTTTTCATGAGTTGTGTGGAAGCATATAAAACTTATATATACCACGATTGGTGACGCTACGATGGAAAACAAAAAAGTTTTTCGCACTAGAACTAGTTTTGGTACGACCGTTTATATGGCAGCTATATGCTATAGTCATCCGATTTTTATAAATTTTTTCAGAATTGTGTGGAAGCATATAAAACTAATATATACCACGATTGGTGACGCTACGATGGAAAACAAAAAAGTTTTTCTCATTAGAACAAGTTTTTGGACCGATCGTTCCTATGGCAGCTATATGCTATAGTCATCCGATTTCGATAAATTTTTCCAGAATTATGTGGAAGTATATGAAACTAATATATACCACGGTTGGTGATGCTACGATGGAAAACAAAAAAGTTTTTCTTTCTGGAACTAGTTCTTGCACCGACCGTTTATATGGCAGCTATATGCTATAGTCATCCGATTTTGATTAATTTTACCAGAATTGTGTAGAAGCATATAGAACTAATATATACCACGATTGGTGCAGCTAAGATGGAAAATAAAAAAGTTTTTCCTACAAAAACTAGTTTTTGGACCGATCGTTCCTATGGCAGCTATATGATATAGTCATCCGATCCGGCCGGTTCCGACAAATGTGCAGCGTATTTGTATTTAAGGACTTTTTGCAAAGTTTGGTCAAGATAGCTTTAAAACTGAGGGAGGAGATAGCATAGAAACAGACGGACAGACGGACAGACGGACGGACAGACGGAAATGAACTCAGCTCGTCATGCTGATCAAGAATATATATACTTTATGTGGTCGGAAATGCTTCCTTCACTGCGTTACAAACATCGTGACAATTTTAATATACCCTCTGCAAGGGTATAAAAAATGAAAATGTTTTTTTTCAATTATTCTTAATACGTATGCTTTTTATGCATGAAACGCATATCCATAGAACAAAACTTTGTTACGAAAAATTAATTTTTTTGTATGTTCGTTTTCATTAGTAATGCTATTAAAGAGTACATCTGACACTTTTTGAAATCAAATTTCTACAACAAAATTAAAATTTTTTTCATTTATTCTTCATACTTATGCTGTTTATGCATGAAACGCATATCCATAGAACAAAAATTTCTTTTGAAAAATTAATTTTTTTGATGTTCGTTTTCATTACTAATGCTATTAAAGAGTAAATCTGACACTTCTTGACATAAAATATCTTAAAAAATGAAAAAATAAATGTTTCATTTATTCTTCATACGTATGCTGTTTATGCATGAAACGCATATCCATAGAACAAAACTTTCTTATGAAAACTACCATGGCTATTGCGGAAACATGGTGAGGTCAATTTCCACCTAACTCAGCTTCTCACGGGACATGGGTGCTTTAGGAGCTACCTAAAAAGAGTCGGACATGATGAAATCGAGGAGTGTACCTGGTGCGAGGAAGGCCCTGTGGAGGACGCCAGGCACGTCCTGTTTCAGTGTGGAAGGTTCCACACGGAAAGGTTGGAACTATCCAGAGTGATGGGTGGCGATATTGCGGAGGATAATTTAGTCCCATTAATGATTCAGTCAAAGCAAAAATGGGAGGCAGCTTGTGACTTCGCAGCCTCTATTATGGCCGAACTTCGAAGACAAGATGCGCAGCGTAGATCCAGGGAGTAGGCGGGCCATCCAGCCTGCGAAGCAATGCCTTGCGGCCGTCCCGCAGGTTTAAGATGTTTCTGTTTACTGTCTGTATCTTGTGCCAATGTGCTTATATGTTAATAGTAGGTAACAACGAATTAAAAAAAAATATATGCTATAGTCATCCGATTTTTATAAATTTCTGCAGAATTGTGTGAAAGCATATAAAACTAATATATACCACGATTGGTGACGCTTCGATGGAAAATAAAAAAGTTGTTCTCATTAGAACTAGTTTTTGGACCGATCGTTCCTACGGCAGCTATATGCTATAGTCCTCCGATTTTAAAAAATGTTTACAGAATTGTGTGGAAGTAAATGAAAATAAAATATACCATGATTGGTGATGCTACGATGGAAAACAAAAAAGTTTTTCTTTCTAGAACTAGTTTTTGCACCGACCGTTTATATGGCAGCTATATGCTATAGTCATCCGATTTTGATAAATTTTTCCAGAATTGTGTGGAAGCATATAAAACTAATATATACCACGACTGGTGCAGCTAAGATGGAAAATAAAAAGTTTTTCTCACAAAAACTAGTTTTTGGACCGATGGTTCCTATGGCCTATATGATATAGTCATCCGATCCGGCCGGTTCCGACAAATGTGCAGCGCATTTGTATTTAAAGACTTTTTGCAATGTTTGGCCAAGATAGCTTTAAAACTGAGGGAGGAGATAGCATAGAAACAGACGGATGGACGGACAGACGGACAAACGGAAATGAACTCAGCTCGTCATGCTGATCAAGAATATATATATTTTATGTGGTCGGAAATGCTTCCTTCACTGCGTTACAAACATCGTGACAATTTAATATACCCTCTGCAAGGATATAAAATTTTGTTTCATTTATTCTTCATACGTATGCTGTTTATGCATGAAACGCATATACATAGAACAAAAATTTCTTATGAAAAATTAATTTTTTTTATGTTCGTTTTCATTAGTAATGCTATTAAAGAGTAAATCTGACACTTCTTGAAATAAAATTTCTTCAAAAAATTGACAAAATTTTTTTCATTTATTCTTCATACGTATGCTGTTTATGCATGAAACGCATATCCATAAAACAAAAATTTCTTATGAAAAAATAATTTTTTTGTATGTTCGTTTTCATTAGTAATGCTATGAAAGAGTAAATCTGACACTTCTTGAAATAAAATTTAAAAAAAAAATGAAAAAAAAATGTTTCATTTATTCTTCATACGTATGCTGTTTATGCATGAAACGCATATCCATAGAACAAAAATTTCTTATGAAAAATTTATTTTTTTGATGTTCGTTTTCATTAGTAATGGTATTAAAGAGTAAATCTGACACTTCTTGAAATAAAATTTCTTAAAAAAAATGAAAAAAAAAATGTTTCATTTATTCTTCATACGTATGCTGTTTATGCATGAAACGCATATCCATAGAACAAAAATTTCTTATAAAAAATGACTTGTTTTTTATGTTCGTTTTCATTAGTAATGCTATTAAAGAGTAAATCTGACACTTCTTGAAATAAAATTTATTTAAAAAAAAATGAAAATGTTTTTTTTCATTTATTCTTCATACGTATGCTTTTTATGCATGACGCGCATATCCATAGAACAAAACTTTGTTACGAAAAATTTATTTTTTTGATGTTTGTTTTCATTACTAATGCTATTAAAGAGTAAATCTGACACTTCTTGAAATAAAAATTCTTAAAAAAAACGAAAATTTTTTTTTTCATTTATTCTTTATACGTATGCTGTTAATGCATGAAACGCATATCCATAGAACAAAAATGTCTTATGAAAAATTAATTTTTTTGTATGTTCGTTTTCATTAGTAATGCTATTAAAGAGTAAATCTGACAATTCTTGACATAAAATTTCTTAAAAAAAATGCAAATTTTTTTTCATTTATTCTTCATACGTATGCTGTTTATGCATGAAACGCATATCCATAGAACAAAACTTTCTTATGAAAAATTATTTTTTTGTATGTTCGTTTTCATTAGTAATGCTATTAAAGAGTAAATCTGACAATTCTTTAAATAACGAGAGCGTAAGTTGAAGTCGGCCCTGCTCGACTTCGATATACCCGTTACTCAGGGTTAGGTTTATTTAAGAATATTTTATTAGATCACATTATGCCAAAATTGTGGAGATATGAGTTTTTTTTCTCCAAATTGCGGGGGTGGCAACTCTACTATAGCTTATCTGATCCCGAAATGATGTATGGCGGATCGATAAGTAATGATGATTAAAATATATGTCTAGAAGGTTCGAACAATCTATTTCCAAAATTGTGGGAGATATGAGGTATTTTTCAAATTGCGGGGGCGTGAACTTTTCTATCGTTCATCTGATCAAGAAATGATGTATGGCGGATCGGTAGGTAATGATGATTAAAATATATGTCTAGAAGGTTTTAACAATGTATTTTATAAATTGTGGGAGATATGAGGTATTTTTCAAATTGCGGGGGCGGCAACTCTTCTATCGTTCGTCTGATCGGAAAATGATGTATGGCGGATCGATAGGTAATGATGATTATAATATTTGTCTAGAAGGTCCGAACAATCTATTTTTAAAATTGTGGGAGATATGAGGTTTTTTTCAAATTGCGGGGGCGGGAGGGGGCGTGGCAAAAATTTTAAACAAACTTGATCTGCCTGCAGACAATACAAGTCTACACTGAAAAAATGGTAGCTCTAGCTCTTATAGTCTCTGAGATCTAGGTGTTCATACGGACGGACGGACAGACGGACAGACGGACAGACGGACATGTCTATATCGACTCGGCTATTGATGCTGATCAAGAATATATATCCTTTATGGGGTCGGAGATGCTTCCTTCTGCCTGTTACATACATTTGCACGAACTTAGTATACCCTTTTTACTCTACGAGTAACGGGTATAAAAATTAATTTTTCATAAGAAAGTTTTGTTCTATTGATATGCGTTTCATGCATAAACAGCATACGTATGAAGAATAAATGAAAAAAAATTTTCATTTTTTTGAAGAAATTTTATTTCAAGAAGTGTCAGATTTACTCTTTAATAGCATTACTAATGAAAACAAACATAAAAAATAGAAGGCTAACATCGGCTACGCCGATGTTTTAAATACCCTTGCAGTTTTTGAAAGGCGCTACCATTGATAACCAAAAAGTTTTTCTCACTAGAATTAGTTTTTAGACCGATCGTTCCTATGGCAGCTATATGCTATAGTCATCCGATTTAGATTTAGATTTATTAAGATTTCTTAGCGCTACAAGTACAGAAAATACTTATAACTAAAGCACTAATCACAAAAGTTTTGACAATGGACAATAAACATACATATATATTAAGTTCCCTATCTTAAGATTACATTACATTTATTAAATTGTTTGTTGTTAAATTATTATTAATTTCTATGATTTTGGTGTGTGTCTAATCTAATTTGTTGTTTTTATGTATTCAAAAAGTTTGTCTTTAAACTGCGCTGCACTTCTAATCGCCTTTAGATCATGTGGTAGTGAGTTCCACAGCCGAACAGCATATGCAAAGAATTGTTTGTCAGAGCTGGACAATTTATTTTTGGTGGAGACTAAATTATTTGTTCTTTTGGAAGTAGAAAAAGTTATGAGTTCAAAGAGATAGGAAGGTTGTTTTGACTGTAATATGTTATGTAATTTAATTAAGGCTCTAAACTGTATCCACGAATTCAAGTCAATATTAAATATTTTCTCTGTGTACAATGAAATATGGTCCGTTCTTTTCTTATTGAATATATATCTGGCTATATCATTAAATGCTACATTCAATTTTCTGTTGCTAATCGAGTCACATTTACCAAATACTTCTATTCCATAAAATAGACTCGATGCCAGGTATGTTTTAGCTATTAATAATTTTGTTTGAGTGGGTAAGAAAGGTTGACTAAATCTTAATTGTCTTAGTTTTCCGTATGTTTTTCCTACTGCTTTATTAATATGATCGTCCCAGGATAAGGTATTATTGAAGGTGAATCCAAGATTTTCGGCTCTGTCTACGTATTCAATGGGATTATCGTTAATTTGGAGTTGCTGTAGACAATTCGTTTGGAGGGGTTTTTTGTATATAACCATACATTTCGATTTTTTTGGGTTAATCAACAAATGGTTTTTCTTGGCCCACTCACTGACACTGCTTAGATCATTATTACATAGATTCACACACTCAGACATTTGATTAATTGGACGACATACATACATTTGTAGATCATCGGCATACATATGGACTTCGCAATTAGACAGGGCATTCGGGAGATCATTAACATAAATCGAGAAAAAGCAATGGTCCAAGGACTGATCCTTGGGGGACGCCACGACATGTTTTAAGAAAGGACGAGGTCTTCGTTGGGGTTACTACAGCTTGTTGACGGTCACTCAGATAAGATGACATAAAGTTCCTTGCAGTCTCGGAGAAGTTATAAAGTTTCGTCAATTTTGTGCACAGTATGTCGTGGTCGACCATGTCAAAAGCTTTACTATAGTCTAAAAGTGTAAGAAATGTCACGAAACTATTATCATATTTTCTGCGTATGTCTTCGGTTATTTTCAGAATAGCTGTTGTGCAACTACGCTGTTTTCTAAAGCCAGATTGGTTATTATTTAGAAGCAGATTGTCTTCAAAAAATTGATTAATTTGATGAGCCATTAATTGCTCGAGAACTTTGGAAATAAAGGGAAGAATGGAAATGGGTCTATATTCGGATTTATTTTTTGGAATTGGAACTATTTTGGCCGTTTTCCACCTGTTTGGAAAGGTGGAAGTCATTATAGCTGTGTTAATAATGTGCGTTATGTAAGGTAGAATCTTGGGAAGGAGTGTTTTTATAAATCTCGGATCAATATTGTCTAATCCAATTGCATTGGACTTGATACGAAGAATAGATGCTAAGACATCATTCTGACGAACACAGGCAAAACTAAAACATGTATTACAGTTATTATAAGCTAATGAGTTCAGGTACGAATTGCTTGTGACTTCAGGTACTTCTATGTACGTCTATGTCGCCAGTAAAATTAGGTCGTTGTTTCCCTACCCCTATATCCCGAATCCTTTTCCAAAACTCCCTAGAAGACGTTGTATTATCAAATTGTGTAAAATAGTATGTCCTCTTAGCCGATTTGCACCTAAAGTTAACTTGCGCTCTCATCATAGTGTACTGCTGATGAAGATGGTTAGTTTTATACCGCTTCCACTTTTTGTACGCCTTATCTCGACTTATAATAAGGGATTTAATTTCATCATTGAACCACGGCTTTAGACTTGGTTTAATAATTTTACGCTTTTGCGGTACACATTTATTAAACAGGTAATCAATATTAAAGTGAAAGCGATTTAATTGCGATTCGATGTCAGAAGTTTGGTATAGGATGTCCCAATCACAGGAGTTAAACTCAGAATTAAGCTGGACATAGTCGATTTTCTTAAAATCTCGGTACTCTATAGGGTACTCACATCCATCAACATCACATTTATATGTCAAGAAAATTAGATCATGTCGAGAAAATAATGGAACGGCTACTTGGTCATAAAGCAAAATCTTACTTTTTTCATCCACAAAGTATAAATCTAATAGCGTGTCCGTAGTGTGTGAGAAATGCGTTGGTGTAGAATCATTGACTAAATGCAGCCCAAGTGTTTCCATATTAGCAGCAAGATGCCTTTCTGTCAAGATGTCACTGTTAAAGTCCCCAGCCAAGATTATGTCGGTGTATGACAATAAAATATTTGTAAGAGACTCAAGCATCTCACCATAATCAATATTACGCCTAGGTCTATAAAAACATCCAATTAATACCTTAGTATCTTTTGTTTTATTTGAGACCTCTAGTATTAAATATTCAATCGGACAATCTGGTTGCTGGTTACAAATGACTTTACACTGAAGACGTTCACTTACATATATGGCAACACCACCTGCATGGCCTATGCGATCTGAGCGATACACATTATAACCTGCACATGATATTAACGAGTCACATAAGTCAGACACAAACCATGTCTCAGATACACAGATAACATCTACATTTGAGTTTACAAATAAGTACCGAAACTCGTCAATCTTTTTGGATAAGCTTTGCGCATTGATATGACATATACTTAGTCCCTTCTCTTTGTTTGCGAAAATTCTTATCAATGCATGACTGCTTGACGTGGACTTACCTATTACTGTTGGCAGTTAGAAAAAGTTGTTTAAAATTAAGAGATTTACGAAGCGCGCACAATTTAAACACAAACATAATAATAAGTCACACGAATACATATAAACAACAAACAAAAAGAGAGCTAGAAGAGCTGTATAACCTATTCTGTGCGAAATGCACCAACTGACGAAGCAGTAGCTAAGCGATCGGCTTCTCCCTCTTCCAGACGCTGCAGACCCAGAAGCTCTTGCAAAGTACCCACGCTGAAAATGTCGCCTCTCTCATTCTTCTTCACATGAACGACACCTCTGCGTGTGAACACAGCGTGGAGACGTTTATGCTTTTTAAGCTTCATTGCTTCTTTAAAGAGAGCATAATTCTCTTTGGTCAGCTGCTCATTCAAGTAAAAGGGTTGGTTTAGTTGACTCTTTGACTTTCGCCGAAAATCACCAACTGCACGCAGTAATTTGGCCTTTTCGTACACGTGCTCGAATTTAATAATAATTTCCAGGTCAACCACAGTGTGCGTTTGTCGTGGCTTGATCCGGAATATATCTCTTATTTTCGGCGCCGGAGTGAGTTCTAGAGCAAAACATAAGGAGTTAAACGTCGCTCGCAGGTTCTCGTCATCCACAATTTGTACTCCATGCAATCTCAAATCACATGCTACGCTTGCATTGGCCTGAGTCATGATTTGTGAGGCAAGTTGCCCCACCTGCATTTTCAAAGAGTTTATCTCACTAACTTCAGTTTCCAGTTGCTGGACACGGCGAGCCATGTTCTGGATCTCTCCTGACATGGTGTTTATGCGCTCCTGGAGCGCACTCATTATCCGATCCTCAGCTGATCGCATATTAGCAGTAATGAGACCGGCCTGCTCCTCAAACCGCCGGTTAATGAGCTCCGTGAGCTTATTCGCCAGCGCATCGGAAGCAGCCCCGGGCTTCATGTCTCCGCTGGTGTTCTCCCGGACACGCTTGGATGCTGGTCCAGCAGCAGGTGTAGCAGGTGCCATGGTGTGTGCAAAAGATCTCTATTGAGTGGTTATTGTGTTGAGTGATTCTATGTATTTTTGAGTGTTTTTATAGTGTTGGTTTTGGTTATATGTGTTGATTGTTCTGGTCGATATCTATGTATGTTGAGTTTGTGTGTTTGTATGTGTAAATTGGCGGCTGTCTAATTTATTTATGCACTTTTAGTTATTAAACGGCGCTTATTTTGTTCGATTTGTATTGAACAGTGTTCTCTGGCAGGTTTATGTACAAAATATATTTATTTTGGATATTAAAGAGTCAAAATTTTATATAAAGATGCTCTTGGATGCGAGACACTTAAATTTGCGGCCTTCAGCTTTCGATAACGATAAAGTATCAAATCGATAAATTTTTCCAGAATTGTGTGGAAGTATATAAAGCTAATATATACCACGATTGGTGACGCTACGATGGAAAACAAAAATGTTTTTCTCACTAGAACTAGTTTTTTGAGCGACCGTTTATATGGCAGCTATATGCTATAGTCATCCGATTTTGATAAATTTTTCCAGAATTGTGTGGAATCATATAAAACTAATATATACCACGATTGGTGACGCTACGATAGAAAACAAAAAAGTTTTTCTCACTAGAACTAGTTTTTTGAGCGACCGTTTATATGGCAGCTATATGCTATAGTCATCCGATTTCGATAAATTTTTTCAGAATTGTGTGGAATCATATAAAACTAATATATACCATGATTGGTGACGCTACGATGGAAAACAAAAAAGTTTTTCTCATTAGAACTAGTTTTTGGACCGATCGTTCCTATGGCAGCTATATGATATAGTCATCCGATCCGGCCGATTCCGACAAATGTGCAGCGTATTTGTATTTAAAGACTTTTTGCAAAGTTTGATCAAGATAGCTTCAAAACTGAGGGAGGAGATAGCATAGAAACAGACGGACAGACGGACAGACGGACGGACGGACGGACAGACGGACAAACGGAAATGAACTCAGCTCGTCATGCTGATCAAGAATATATATACTTTATGTGGTCGGAAATGCTTCCTTCTATGCGTTACAAACATCGTGACAATTTTAATATACCCTCTGCAAGGGTATAAAAAAAAACGAGAAGGCAAAGCTAACTTCGACTGTGCCGAAGTTTTAATACACTTGAAAAACTTTACTCCAACTGATTTAACCGGTAAAATATATATAGGATATAGATATCAGATATTTTAAATTTTAAAATCATTGATAATAAAAATTTGATACCATAAAAAAAACTTTTCTTAGTAAAACACATTTTCCGACCGATCGGTCCTATGGCAGCTATATGCTATAGTCATCCGATTTTGATAAATTTTTTCAAATTGATGTGAAAGCATATAAAACTAATATATACCAAGATTAGTGACGCTACGATGGAAAACAAAAAAGTTTTTCTCACTAGAAGTAGTTTTTGAACGACCGATTATATGGCAGCTATATGCTATAGTGATCCGATTTTGATAAATTTTTCCAGAATTATGTGGAAGCGTATAAAACTAACATATACCAAGATTGGTGACGCTACGATGGAAAACAAAAAAGTTTTTCTAACTAGAACTAGTTTTTAGACTTACCCTTTATATGACAGCTATATGATATAGTCATCCGATTTTGATAAATTTTTCCTGTATTATGTGAAAGCATATAAAACTAACATATACCAAGTTTGGTGACGCTACGACGGAAAACAAAAAAGTTTTTCTAACTAGAACTGGTTCTTAGACCGATCGTTCCTATGGCAGCTATATGATATAGTCATCCGATCCGGCCGGTTCCGACATATTAGTTGCGTGCAGTAAAAAGAAGACTCTGTGCAAAATTTCAGCTCGATAGCTTTAAAACTGAGAGACTAGTTCGCGTAGAATCAGACAGACGGACAGACGGACAGACAGACGGACGGACGGACAAACGGAAATGAACTCAGCTCGTCGTCCTGATCAAGAATATATATAGTTTATGGGGTCGGAAATGAATATTTCTATGCGTTACAAACTTCTGGGCAAAATTAATATACACTTTTCAAGTGTATAATAATTTTTCATAAGAAAGTTTTGTTCTATGGATATGCGTTTCATGCATTAACAGCATACGTATAAAGAATAAATGAAAAAAAAAATTTCGTTTTTTTGAAGAATTGTCAGATTTACTCTTTAAATAAATCTGACACTTCTTGAAATAAAATTTCTTAAAAAATATTAATTTTTTTTTCATTTATTCTTCATACGTATGCTGTTTTAACGACGCCGATGTTTTAAATACCCTTGCAGTTTTTGAAAGGCGCTACCATTGATAACAAAAAGTTTTTCTCACTAGAATTAGTTTTTAGACCGATGGTTCCTATGGCAGCTATATGCTAAGTCGTCCGATTTCGATAGATTTTACAGAATTGTGTGGAAGCATATAAAACTAATATATACCACGATTGGTGACGCTACAATAGAAAACAAAAAAGTTTTTCTCACTAGAATTAGTTTTTGGACCGATCGTTCCAATGGCAGATATATGATGTAGTCATCCGATCTAATATATAATATGATTAGTAATGCTATTAAAGAGTAAATCTGACAATTCTTCAAAAAAAACGGATTTTTTTTTTTCATTTATTCTTTATACGTATGCTGTTAATGCATGAAACGCATATCCATAGAACAAAACTTTCTTATGAAAAATTATTTTTTTTGTATGTTTGTTTTCATTAGTAATGCTATTAAAGAGTAAATCTGACACTTCTTGAAATAAAATTTCTTCAAAAAAATGAAAATTTTTTTCATTTATTCTTCATACGTATGCTGTTTATGCATGAAACGCATATCAATAGAACAAAACTTTCTTATGAAAAATTAATTTTTATACCCGTTACTCTTAGAGTAGAAAGGGTATACTAAGTTCGTGCAAATGTATGTAACAGGCAGAAGGAAGCATCTCCGACGCCATAAAGTATATATATTCTTGATCAGCATCAATAGCCGAGTTGATATAGACATGTCCGTCTGTCCGTCCGTCCGTCCGTCCGTCCGTCTGTATGAACACCTAGATCTCAGAGACTATAAGAGCTAGAGCTACCATTTTTGCAGTGTAGACTTGTATTGTCTGCACGCAGATCAAGTTTGTTTCAAATTTTTGGCACGCATCCTCCCGCCCCCGCAATATAAAAAAAAAATTATCTTCCACAATTTTGCAAATAGATTGTTCGAACCTTCTAGACATATATTATGATCATCATTACCTATCGATCCGCTATACATCATTTTCCGATCAGATGAACGATAACTGAGTTGCCACCCCCGCAATTTGAAAAAAAAACCTCATATCTCCCACAATTTTGAAAATAGATTGTTCGGACCTTTTAGACATATACTTAAATCATTATTACCTATCGATCCGCCATACATCATTTCTTGGGCAGATGAACCATAGTAGAGTTGACACCCCCGCAATTTGGAAAAGACTTTATATCTCCCACAATTTTGAAGATAAATTATTCGAACCCTCTAGACATATTTTTTAATCATCTTTACCTATCGATCCGCCTTACATCATTTTCCGATCAGATGAGCCATAGTAGAGTTGCCACCCCCGCAATTTGGAAAATACCTCATATCTCCCACAATTTTTAAAATACATTGTTAAATCCTTCTAGACATATATTTTAATCATTATTACCTATCGATCCACCGTACATCATTTCTTGATCAGATGAACGAAAGAAAAGCTCACGCCCCCGCAATTTGAAAATACCTCATATTTGCCACAATTTTGAAAATAGATTGTTCGAACCTTCAAGACATATATTTTAATCATCATTACTTATCGATCCGCCATACATCATTTCCCGATCAGATGAGCTATAGTAGAGTTTCCACCCCCGTAATTTGGAAAAAAACTCATATCTCCCACAATTTGGGCATTTTGTGATCTAATAAAATATTCTTAAATAATCCTTACCCTGAGTAACGGGTATATCGAAGTCGAGCAGGGCCGACTTCAACATACGCTCTCGTTTTTTGTATGTTCGTTTTCATTAGTAATGCTATTAAAGAGTAAATCTGACACTTCTTGAAATAAAATTTCTTCAAAGAAATTAAAATTGTATTTTCATTTATTCTTCATACTGTGTATGCATGAAACGCATATCCATAGAACAAAAGTTTCTTATGAAATATTAATTTTGTTGTATGTTCGTTTTCATTAGTAGTGCTATTAAAGAGTAAATCTGACACTTCTTGAAATAAAATTTAAAAAAAAAAAATGAAAAAAAATTTTTCATTTATTCTTCATACGTATGCTGTTTATGCATGAAACGCATATCCATAGAACAAAACTTTCTTATGAAAAATTAAATTTTTTGGATGTTCGTTTTCATTAGTAATGCTATTAAAGAGTAAATCTGACAATTCTTGAAATAAAATTTCTTAAAAAAATGCAAATTTTTTTTAATTTATTCTTCATACGTATGCTGTTTAGGCATGAAACGCATATCCATAGAACAAAACTTTCTTATGAAAAATTATTTTTTTTTGTATGTTCGTTTTCATTAGTAATGCTATTAAAGAGTAAGTCTGACACTCCTGAATGTAAAATTTCTTCAAAAAAATTAAAAATTTTTTTTCATTTATTCTTCAAATTAAAATTCAAAAAAATAATTTTTTTGTATGTTCGTTTTCATTAGTAATGCTATTAAAGAGTAGTAATGCTATTAAATAAATCTGACACTTCTTGAAATAAAATTTCTTAAAAAAAATGAAATTTTTTTTCATTTATTCTTCATACGTATGCTGTTTTAACGACGCCGATGTTTTAAATACCCTTGCAGTTTTTGAAAGGCGCTACCATTGATAACAAAAAGTTTTTCTCACTAGAATTAGTTTTTAGACCGATGGTTCCTATGGCAGCTATATGCTATAGTCGTCCGATTTCGATAGATTTTAAACATCGTGATAAAAACATCGTGACAATTTGAATATACCCTCTGCAAGGGTATAAAAATGAAATGAAAATTTTTCATTTATTCTTCATACATATGCTGTTTGTGCATGAAACGCATATCCATAGAACAAAAATTTCTTATGAAAAATTACTTGTTTTTTATGTTCGTTTTCATTAGTAATGCTATTAAAGAGTAAATCTGACACTTCTTGAAATAAAATTTATTTAAAAAAAAATGAAAATGTTTTTTTTCATTTATTCTTCATACGTATGCTTTTTATGCATGACGCGCATATCCATAGAACAAAACTTTGTTACGAAAAATTAATTTTTTTGTATGTTCGTTTTCATTAGTAATGCTATTAAAGAGTACATCTAACACTTTTTGAAATCAAATTTCTACAACAAAATGAAAATTTTTTTCATTTACTCTTCATACGTATGCTGTTTATGCATGAAACGCATACCCATAGAACAAAAATTTCTTTTGAAAAATTTATTTTTTTGATGTTTGTTTTCAGTACTAATGCTATTAAAGAGTAAATCTGGCACTTCTTGAAATAAAATTTCTTAAAAAAATGAAAAAATAAATTTTTCATTTATTCTTCATACGTATGCTGTTTATGCATGAAACGCATATCCATAGAACAAAACTTTCTTATGAAAAATTATTTTTTTGTATGTTCGTTTTCATTAGTAATGCTATTAAAGAAATAAAAAATAAAAATTCTTAAAAAAAACGATGTTTAGCAGCTATATGCTATAGTCATCCGATTTTAATAAATTTTTCCAGATTTGTGTGAAAGCATATAAAACTAATATATACCACAATTGGTGCAACTACGATGGAAAATAAAAAAGTTTTCTCATAAGAACTAGTTTTTGGACCGATCGTTCCTATGGCAGCTATATAATATAGTCATTCGATCCGGCCGGTTCCGACAAATGCGCAGCGTATTTGTATTTAAAGACTTCTTTTAAAGTTTGGTCAAGATAGCTTTAAAACTGAGGGAGGAGATAGCATAGAAACAGACAGACGGACGGACAGACGGACGGACAGACGGACAAACGGAAATGAACTCAGCTCGTCATGCTGATCAAGAAAATATATACTTTATGTGGTCGGAAATGCTTCCTTCACTGCGTTACAAACATCGTGACAATTTTAATATACCCTCTGCAAGGGTATAAAAATGAAAACAAAAATAGAAGGCTAACATCGGCTATGCCGATTTTTTAAATACCCTTGCAGTTTTTGAAAGGCGCTACCATTGATAACAAAAAGTTTTTCTCACTAGAACTAGTTTTTGGACCGATCGTTCCTACGGCAGCTATATGCTATAGTCATCCTATTTTTATACATTTTTTCCAGAATTGTGTGGTTGCATATAAAACTAATATATCCCACGATTGGTGCAACTACGATGGAAAATAAAAAAGTTTTTCTCATTAGAACTAGTTTTTGGACCGATCGTTCCTACGGCAGCTATATGCTATAGTCATCCGATTTTTATAAATTTTTCCAGAATTGTGTGGAAGTATATGAAACTAATATATACCATGATTGGTGATGCTACGATGGAAAACAAAAAAGTTTTTCTTTCTAGAACTAGTTTTTGCACCGACCGTTTATATGGCAGCTATATGCTATAGTCATCCAATTTTGATCAATTTTTCCAGAATTGTGTGGAAGCATATAAAACTAATATATACCACGACTGGTACAGCTAAGATGGAAAATAAAAAAGTTTTTCTCACAAAAACTAGTTTTTGAACCGATCGTTCCTTTGGCAGCTATATGATATAGTCATCCGATCCGGCCGGTTCCGACAAATGAGCAGCGTATTTGTATTTAAAGACTTTTTGCAAAGTTTGGCCAAGATAGCTTTAAAACTGAGGGAGGAGATAGCATAGAAACAGACGGATGGACGGACGGACAGACGGACAAACGGAAATGAACTCAGCTCGTCATGCTGATCAAGAATATATATATTTTATGTGGTCGGAAATGCTTCCTTCACTGCGTTAAAAAACAAAACTTTCTTATGAAAAATGAATTGTTTTTATGTTCGTTTTCATTAGTAATGCTATTAAAGAGTAAATCTGACACTTCTTGAAATAAAATTTCTTCAAAAAAATTAAATGTTTTTCATTTATTCATCATAAGTATGCTGTTTATGCATGAAACGCATATCCATAGAACAAAAATTTCTTATGAAAAATTAATTTTTTTGATGTTCGTTTTCATTAGTAATGCTATTAAAGAGTAAATCTGACAATTCTTGAAATAAAATTTCTTAAAAAAAATGCAAATTTTTTTTCATTTATTCTTCATACGTATGCTGTTTATGCATGAAACGCATATCCATAGAACAAAACTTTCTTATGAAAAATTATTTTTTTTGTATGTTCGATTTCATTAGTAATGCTATTAAAGAGTAGTAATGCTATTAAATAAATCTGACACTTCTTGAATTACAATTTCTTAAAAAAAATTAACTTTTTTTCATTTATTCTTCATACGTATGCTGTTTTAACGACGCCGATGTTTTAAATACATTTGCAGTTTTTGAAAGGCGCTACCATTGATAACAAAAAAGTTTTTCTCACTAGAATTAGTTTTTAGACCGATGGTTCCAATGGCAGCTATATGCTATAGTCGTCCGATTTCGATAGATTTTAAACATCGTGTTAAAAACATCGTGACAATTTGAATATACCCTCTGCAAGGGTATAAAAATGAAATGAAAATTTTTCATTTATTCTTCATACATATGCTGTTTGTGCATGAAACGCATATCCATAGAACAAAAATTTCTTATGAAAAATTACTTGTTTTTTATGTTCGTTTTCATTAGTAATGCTATTAAAGAGAAAATCTGACACTTCTTGAAATAAAATTTATTTAAAAAAATAGAAGGCTAACATCGGCTATGCCGATGTTTTAAATACCCTTGCAGTTTTTGAAAGGCTCTACCATTGATAACAAAAAAGTTTTTCTCACTAGAATTAGTTTTTAGACCGATCGTTCCTATGGCAGCTATATGCTATAGTCATCCGATTTCGATAAATTTTTCCAGAATTATGTGCAAGTGTATGAAACTAATATATACCACGATTGGTGATGCTACGATGGAAAACAAAAAAGTTTTTCTTTCTGGAACTAGTTTTTGCACCGACCGTTTATATGGCAGCTATATGCTATAGTCACCCGATTTTGATAAATTTTTCATGAGTTGTGTGGAAGCATATAAAACTTATATATACCACGATTGGTGACGCTACGATGGAAAACAAAAAAGTTTTTCGCACTAGAACTAGTTTTGGTACGACCGTTTATATGGCAGCTATATGCTATAGTCATCCGATTTTTATAAATTTTTTCAGAATTGTGTGGAAGCATATAAAACTAATATATACCACGATTAGTGACGCTACGATGGAAAACAAAAAAGTTTTTCTCATTAGAACAAGTTTTTGGACCGATCGTTCCTATGGCAGCTATATGCTATAGTCATCCGATTTCGATAAATTTTTCCAGAATTATGTGGAAGTTTATGAAACTAATATATACCACGGTTGGTGATGCTACGATGGAAAACAAAAAAGTTTTTCTTTCTGGAACTAGTTCTTGCACCGACCGTTTATATGGCAGCTATATGCTATAGTCATCCGATTTTGATTAATTTTACCAGAATTGTGTAGAAGCATATAGAACTAATATATACCACGATTGGTGCAGCTAAGATGGAAAATAAAAAGTTTTTCCTACAAAAACTAGTTTTTTGGACCGATCGTTCCTATGGCAGCTATATGATATAGTCATCCGATCCGGCCGGTTCCGACAAATGTGCAGCGTATTTGTATTTAAAGACTTTTTGCAAAGTTTGGTCAAGATAGCTTTAAAACTGAGGGAGGAGATAGCATAGAAACAGACGGACAGACGGACAGACGGACGGACAGACGGAAATGAACTCAGCTCGTCATGCTGATCAAGAATATATATACTTTATGTGGTCGGAAATGCTTCCTTCACTGCGTTACAAACATCGTGACAATTTTAATATACCCTCTGCAAGGGTATAAAAAAATGAAAATGTTTTTTTTCATTTATTCTTAATACGTATGCTTTTTATGCATGAAACGCATATCCATAGAACAAAACTTTGTTACGAAAAATTAATTTTTTTGTATGTTCGTTTTCATTAGTAATGCTATTAAAGAGTACATCTGACACTTTTTGAAATCAAATTTCTACAACAAAATTAAAATTTTTTTCATTTATTCTTCATACGTATGCTGTTTATGCATGAAACGCATATCCATAGAACAAAAATTTCTTTTGAAAAATTAATTTTTTTGATGTTCGTTTTCATTACTAATGCTATTAAAGAGTAAATCTGACACTTCTTGACATAAAATATCTTAAAAAATGAAAA
Source organism: Lordiphosa mommai (assembly GCA_018904225.1). Taxonomy (NCBI): domain Eukaryota; kingdom Metazoa; phylum Arthropoda; class Insecta; order Diptera; family Drosophilidae; genus Lordiphosa; species Lordiphosa mommai. The sequence goes on along the minus strand of JAEIFT010000208.1, from coordinate 137,468 downwards.
AATAAATGTTTCATTTATTCTTCATACGTATGCTGTTTATGCATGAAACGCATATCCATAGAATAAAACTTTCTTATGAAAAATTAATTTTTATACCCTTGCAGAGGGTATATTAAAATTGTCACGATGTTTGTAACGCATAGAAGGAAGCATTTCCGACCACATAAAGTATATATATTCTTGATCAGCATGACGAGCTGAGTTCATTTCCGTTTGTCCGTTTGTCCGTCTGTCCGTCTGTCCGTCCGTCCGTCTGTCCGTCTGTCCGTCTGTTTCTATGCTATCTCCTCCCTCAGTTTTAAAGCTATCTTGACCAAACTTTGCAAAAAATCTTTAAATACAAATACGCTGCACATTTGTCGGAATCGGCCGGATCGGATGACTATATCATATAGCTGCCATAGGAACGATCGGTTCAAAAACTAGTTCTTGTGAGAAAAACTTTTTTGTTTTCGATCAAAGCATCACCAATCTTAGTATATATTTGTTTCATATACTTCCACACAATTCTGGAAAAATTGAACTAAATCGGATGACTGTAGCATATTGCTGCCATAGGAACGATCGGTCAAAAAACTAATTCTAGTGAGAAAAACTTTTTTGTTATCAATGGTAGCGCCTTTCAAAAACTGCAAGGGTATTTAAAACATCGGCGTAGCCGATGTTAACCTTCTATTTTTTATGTTCGTTTTCATTAGTAATGCTATTAAAGAGTAAATCTGACACTTTTTGAAATAAAATTTCTTCAAAAAAATGAAAAATTGTTTTTCATTTATTCTTCATACGTATGCTGTTTATGCATGAAACGCATATCCATAGAACAAAAATTTCTTATGAAAAATGAATTGTTTTTTATGTTTGTTTTCATTAGTAATGCTATTAAAGAGTAAATCTGACACTTCTTGATATAAAATTTCTTCAAAAAAATGAAAAAAAATTTTCAGTTATTCTTCATACGTATGCTGTTTATGCATGAAACGCATATCCATAGAACAAAACTTTCTTATGAAAAATTATTTTTTTGTATGTTCGTTTTCATTATTACTAATGCTATTAAAAAGTAAATCTTCTTGAAATAAAATTTCATCAAAAAAATTAAAATTTTTTTATTTATTCTTCATACGTATGCTGTTTATACATGAAACGCATATCCATAGAACAAAAATTTCTTATGAAAAATTATTTTTTTTATGTTCGTTTAAATTTTTTTTTCATTAAAATTAAAATTTAAAAAAAATTAATTTTTTGTATGCTCGTTTTCATTAGTAATGCTATTAAAGAGTAGTAATGCTATTAAATAAATCTGACACTTGACATAAAATTTCTTAAAAAAAAATTAACTTTTTTTTTCATTTAAATACCCTTGCAGTTTTTGAAAGGCGCTACCATTGATAACAAAAAAGTTTTTCTCACTAGAATTAGTTTTTAGACCGATGGTTCCTATGGCAGCTATATGCTATAGTCGTCCGATTTCGATAGATTTTAAACATCGTGATAAAAACATCGTGACAATTTGAATATACCCTCTGCAAGGGTATAAAAATGAAATGAAAATTTTTTATTTATTCTTCATACATATGCTGTTTGTGCATGAAACGCATATCCATAGAACAAAAATTTCTTATGAAAAATTACTTGTTTTTTATGTTCGTTTTCATTAGAATTGCTATTAAAGAGTAAATCTGACACTTCTTGAAATAAAATTTCTTCAAAAAAAATGACAAAATTTTTTTCATTTATTCTTCATACGTATGCTTTTTATGCATGACGCGCATATCCATAGAACAAAACTTTGTTACGAAAAATTTATTTTTTTGATGTTTGTTTTCATTACTAATGCTATTAAAGAGTAAATCTGACACTTCTTGAAATAAAAATTCTTAAAAAAAACGAAAAAATTTTTTTTTCATTTATTCTTTATACGTATGCTGTTAATGCATGAAACGCATATCCATAGAACAAAAATGTCTTATGAAAAATTAATTTTTTTGTATGTTCGTTTTCATTAGTAATGCTATTAAAGAGTAAATCTGACAATTCTTGACATAAAATTTCTTAAAAAAAAGCAAATTTTTTTTTCATTTATTCTTCATACGTATGCTGTTTATGCATGAAACGCATATCCATAGAACAAAACTTTCTTATGAAAAATTATTTTTTTGTATGTTCGTTTTCATTAGTAATGCTATTAAAGAGTAAATCTGACAATTCTTCAAATAACGAGAGCGTAAGTTGAAGTCGGCCCTGCTCGACTTCGATATACCCGTTACTCAGGGTTAGGTTTATTTAAGAATATTTTATTAGATCACATTATGCCAAAATTGTGGAGATATGAGTTTTTTTCTCCAAATTGCGGGGGTGGCAACTCTACTATAGCTTATCTGATCCCGAAATGATGTATGGCGGATCGATAAGTAATGATGATTAAAATATATGTCTAGAAGGTTCGAACAATCTATTTCCAAAATTGTGGGAGATATGAGGTATTTTTCAAATTGCGGGGGCGTGAACTTTTCTATCGTTCATCTGATCAAGAAATGATGTATGGCGGATCGGTAGGTAATGATGATTAAAATATATGTCTAGAAGGTTTTAACAATGTATTTTATAAATTGTGGGAGATATGAGGTATTTTTCAAATTGCGGGGGCGGCAACTCTTCTATCGTTCGTCTGATCGGAAAATGATGTATGGCGGATCGATAGGTAATGATGATTATAATATTTGTCTAGAAGGTCCGAACAATCTATTTTTAAAATTGTGGGAGATATGAGGTTTTTTTCATATTGCGGGGGCGGGAGGGGGCGTGGCAAAAATTTTAAACAAACTTGATCTGCCTGCAGACAATACAAGTCTACACTGAAAAAATGGTAGCTCTAGCTCTTATAGTCTCTGAGATCTAGGTGTTCATACGGACGGACGGACAGACGGACGGACGGACAGACGGACATGTCTATATCGACTCGGCTATTGATGCTGATCAAGAATATATATACTTTATGGGGTCGGAGATGCTTCCTTCTGCCTGTTACATACATTTGCACGAACTTAGTATACCCTTTTTACTCTACGAGTAACGGGTATAAAAATTCTTAAAAAAACGAAAATTTTTTTTTTCATTTATTCTTTATACGTATGCTGTTAATGCATGAAACGCATATCCATAGAACAAAACTTTCTTATGAAAAATTATTTTTTTTTGTATGTTTGTTTTCATTAGTAATGCTATTAAAGAGTAAATCTGACACTTCTTGAAATAAAATTTCTTCAAAAAAATGAATATTTTTTTTCATTTATTCTTCATACGTATGCTGTTTATGCATGAAACGCATATCAATAGAACAAAACTTTCTTATGAAAAATTAATTTTTATACCCGTTACTCTTAGAGTAGAAAGGGTATACTAAGTTCGTGCAAATGTATGTAACAGGCAGAAGGAAGCATCTCCGACGCCATAAAGTATATATATTCTTGATCAGCATCAATAGCCGAGTTGATATAGACATGTCCGTCTGTCCGTCCGTCCGTCCGTCCGTCCGTCCGTCCGTCCGTCCGTCCGTCTGTATGAACACCTAGATCTCAGAGACTATAAGAGCTAGAGCTACCATTTTTGCAGTGTAGACTTGTATTGTCTGCACGCAGATCAAGTTTGTTTCAAATTTTTGGCACGCATCCTCCCGCCCCCGCAATATAAAAAAAACCTCATATCTTCCACAATTTTGCAAATAGATTGTTCGAACCTTCTAGACATATATTATGATCATCATTACCTATCGATCCGCTATACATCATTTTCCGATCAGATGAACGATAACTGAGTTGCCACCCCCGCAATTTGAAAAAAAAACCTCATATCTCCCACAATTTTGAAAATAGATTGTTCGGACCTTTTAGACATATACTTAAATCATTATTACCTATCGATCCGCCATACATCATTTCTTGGGCAGATGAACCATAGTAGAGTTGACACCCCCGCAATTTGGAAAAGACTTTATATCTCCCACAATTTTGAAGATAAATTATTCGAACCCTCTAGACATATTTTTTAATCATCTTTACCTATCGATCCGCCTTACATCATTTTCCGATCAGATGAGCCATAGTAGAGTTGCCACCCCCGCAATTTGGAAAATACCTCATATCTCCCACAATTTTTAAAATACATTGTTAAATCCTTCTAGACATATATTTTAATCATTATTACCTATCGATCCACCGTACATCATTTCTTGATCAGATGAACGAAAGAAAAGCTCACGCCCCCGCAATTTGAAAATACCTCATATTTGCCACAATTTTGAAAATAGATTGTTCGAACCTTCAAGACATATATTTTAATCATCATTACTTATCGATCCGCCATACATCATTTCCCGATCAGATGAGCTATAGTAGAGTTTCCACCCCCGTAATTTGGAAAAAAACTCATATCTCCCACAATTTGGGCATTTTGTGATCTAATAAAATATTCTTAAATAATCATTACCCTGAGTAACGGGTATATCGAAGTCGAGCAGGGCCGACTTCAACATACGCTCTCGTTTTTTGTATGTTCGTTTTCATTAGTAATGCTATTAAAGAGTAAATCTGACACTTCTTGAAATAAAATTTCTTCAAAAAAATGACAAATTTTTTTTCATTTATTCTTCATACGTATGCTGTTTATGCATGAAACGCATATCCATAGAACAAAAATTTCTTATGAAAAATTTATTTTTTTGATGTTCGTTTTCATTAGTAATGCTATTAAAGAGTAAATCTGACACTTTTTGAAATAAAATTTATTTAAAAAAAAATGAAAATGTTTTTTTTCATTTATTCTTCATACGTATGCTTTTTATGCATGACGCGCATATCCATAGAACAAAACTTTGTTACGAAAAATTAATTTTTTTGTATGTTCGTTTTCATTAGTAATGCTATTAAAGAGTACATCTGACACTTTTTGAAATCAAATTTCTACAACAAAATGAACATTTTTTTCATTTACTCTTCATACGTATGCTGTTTATGCATGAAACGCATACCCATAGAACAAAAATTTCTTTTGAAAAATTTATTTTTTTGATGTTTGTTTTCATTACTAATGCTATTAAAGAGTAAATCTGACACTTCTTGAAATAAAATTTCTTAAAAAAATAAAAAAAAAATTTTCATTTATTCTTCATACGTATGCTGTTTATGCATGAAACGCATATCCATAGAACAAAACTTTCTTATGAAAAATTATTTTTTTGTATGTTCGTTTTCATTAGTAATGCTATTAAAGAAATAAAAAATAAAAATTCTTAAAAAAAACGATGTTTAGCAGCTATATGCTATAGTCATCCGATTTTAATAAATTTTTCCAGATTTGTGTGAAAGCATATAAAACTAATATATACCACAATTGGTGCAACTACGATGGAAAATAAAAAAGTTTTCTCATTAGAACTAGTTTTTGGACCGATCGTTCCTACGGCAGCTATATGCTATAGTCATCCGATTTTGATAAATTTTTCCAGAATTGTGTGGAAGCATATAAAACTAATAAATACCATGATTGGTGACGCTACAATAGAAAACAAAAAAGTTTTTCCCACTAAAACTAGTTTTTGGACCGATCGTTCCTATGGCAGATATATGATGTAGTCATCCGATCTAATATATAATATGATTGGTGATACCACGATGAAAAACAAAAAAGTTTTTCTTTCTAGAACTAGTTTTGCACCGACCGTTTATATGGCAGCTATATGCTATAGTCCTCCGATTTTAAAAACTGTTTCCAGAATTGTGTGGAAGTAAATGAAAATAAAATATACCATGATTGGTGATGCTACGATGGAAAACAAAAAAGTTTTTCTTACTTGAACTAGTTTTTGCACCGACCGTTTATATGGCAGCTATATGCTATAGTCATCCGATTTTGATAAATTTTTCCAGAATTGTGTGGAAGCATATAAAACTAATATATACCACGACTGGTGCAGCTAAGATGGAAAATAAAAAAGTTTTTCTCACAAAAACTAGTTTTTGGACCGATCGTTCCTATGGCAGCTATATGATATAGTCATCCGATCCGGCCGGTTCCGACAAATGTGCAGCGCATTTGTATTTAAAGACTTTTTGCAAAGTTTGGCCAAGATAGCTTTAAAACTGAGGGAGGAGATAGCATAGAAACAGACGGATGGACGGACAGACGGACAAACGGAAATGAACTCAGCTCGTCATGCTGATCAAGAATATATATTTTTATGTGGTCGGAAATGCTTCCTTCACTGCGTTACAAACATCGTGACAATTTAATATACCCTCTGCAAGGATATAAAATTTTGTTTCATTTATTCTTCATACGTATGCTGTTTATGCATGAAACGCATATACATAGAACAAAAATTTCTTATGAAAAATTAATTTTTATACACTTGCAGAGGGTATATTAAAATTGTCACGATGTTTGTAACGCATAGAAGGAAGCATTTCCGACCACATAAAGTATATATATTCTTGATCAGCATGACGAGCTGAGTTCATTTCCGTTTGTCCGTCTGTCCGTCTGTCCGTCTGTCCGTCCGTCCGTCTGTCCGTCTGTTTCTATGCTATCTCCTCCCTCAGTTTTAAAGCTATCTTGACCAAACTTTGCAAAAAATCTTTAAATACAAATACGCTGCACATTTGTCGGAATCGGCCGGATCGGATGACTATATCATATAGCTGCCATAGGAACGATCGGTTCAAAAACTAGTTCTTGTGAGAAAAACTTTTTTGTTTTCGATCAAAGCATCACCAATCTTAGTATATATTTGTTTCATATACTTCCACACAATTCTGGAAAAATTGAACTAAATCGGATGACTGTAGCATATTGCTGCCATAGGAACGATCGGTCAAAAAACTAATTCTAGTGAGAAAAACTTTTTTGTTATCAATGGTAGCGCCTTTCAAAAACTGCAAGGGTATTTAAAACATCGGCGTAGCCGATGTTAGCCTTCTATTTTTTTATGTTCGTTTTCATTAGTAATGCTATTAAAGAGTAAATCTGACACTTTTTGAAATAAAATTTCTTCAAAAAAATGAAAAATTGTTTTTCATTTATTCTTCATACGTATGCTGTTTATGCGTGAAACGCATATCCATACAACAAAAATTTCTTATGAAAAATGAATTGTTTTTTATGTTTGTTTTCATTAGTAATGCTATTAAAGAGTAAATCTGACACTTCTTGATATAAAATTTCTTCAAAAAATGAAAAAAAATTTTCAGTTATTCTTCATACGTATGCTGTTTATGCATGAAACGCATATCCATAGAACAAAACTTTCTTATGAAAAATTATTTTTTTTTATGTTCGTTTAAATTTTTTTTTCATTAAAATTAAAATTTAAAAAAATTAATTTTTTGTATGCTCGTTTTCATTAGTAATGCTATTAAAGAGTAGTAATGCTATTAAATAAATCTGACACTTGACATAAAATTTCTTAAAAAAAATTAACTTTTTTTTTCATTTAAATACCCTTGCAGTTTTTGAAAGGCGCTACCATTGATAACAAAAAAGTTTTTCTCACTAGAATTAGTTTTTAGACCGATGGTTCCTATGGCAGCTATATGCTATAGTCGTCCGATTTCGATAGATTTTAAACATCGTGATAAAAACATCGTGACAATTTGAATATACCCTCTGCAAGGGTATAAAAATGAAATGAAAATTTTTTATTTATTCTTCATACATATGCTGTTTGTGCATGAAACGCATATCCATAGAACAAAAATTTCTTATGAAAAATTACTTGTTTTTTATGTTCGTTTTCATTAGAATTGCTATTAAAGAGTAAATCTGACACTTCTTGAAATAAAATTTCTTCAAAAAAATGACAAAATTTTTTTCATTTATTCTTCATACGTATGCTTTTTATGCATGACGCGCATATCCATAGAACAAAACTTTGTTACGAAAAATTTATTTTTTTGATGTTTGTTTTCATTACTAATGCTATTAAAGAGTAAATCTGACACTTCTTGAAATAAAAATTCTTAAAAAAAATGCAAATTTTTTTTCATTTATTCTTCATACGTATGCTGTTTATGCATGAAACGCATATCCATAGAACAAAACTTTCTTATGAAAAATTATTTTTTTGTATGTTCGTTTTCATTAGTAATGCTATTAAAGAGTAAATCTGACAATTCTTTAAATAACGAGAGCGTAAGTTGAAGTCGGCCCTGCTCGACTTCGATATACCCGTTACTCAGGGTTAGGTTTATTTAAGAATATTTTATTAGATCACATTATGCCAAAATTGTGGAGATATGAGTTTTTTTTCTCCAAATTGCGGGGGTGGCAACTCTACTATAGCTTATCTGATCCCGAAATGATGTATGGCGGATCGATAAGTAATGATGATTAAAATATATGTCTAGAAGGTTCGAACAATCTATTTCCAAAATTGTGGGAGATATGAGGTATTTTTCAAATTGCGGGGGCGTGAACTTTTCTATCGTTCATCTGATCAAGAAATGATGTATGGCGGATCGGTAGGTAATGATGATTAAAATATATGTCTAGAAGGTTTTAACAATGTATTTTTAAAATTGTGGGAGATATGAGGTATTTTTCAAATTGCGGGGGCGGCAACTCTTCTATCGTTCGTCTGATCGGAAAATGATGTATGGCGGATCGATAGGTAATGATGATTAAAATATATGTCTAGAAGGTCCGAACAATCTATTTTTAAAATTGTGGGAGATATGAGGTTTTTTCATATTGCGGGGGCGGGAGGGGGCGTGGCAAAAATTTTAAACAAACTTGATCTGCCTGCAGACAATACAAGTCTACACTGAAAAAATGGTAGCTCTAGCTCTTATAGTCTCTGAGATCTAGTTGTTCATACGGACGGACGGACAGACGGACGGACGGACAGACGGACATGTCTATATCGACTCGGCTATTGATGCTGATCAAGAATATATATACTTTATGGGGTCGGAGATGCTTCCTTCTGCCTGTTACATACATTTGCACGAACTTAGTATACCCTTTTTTACTCTACGAGTAACGGGTATAAAAATTCTTAAAAAACGAAAATTTTTTTTTCATTTATTCTTTATACGTATGCTGTTAATGCATGAAACGCATATCCATAGAACAAAACTTTCTTATGAAAAATTATTTTTTTTGTATGTTTGTTTTCATTAGTAATGCTATTAAAGAGTAAATCTGACACTTCTTGAAATAAAATTTCTTCAAAAAAATGAATATTTTTTTTCATTTATTCTTCATACGTATGCTGTTTATGCATGAAACGCATATCAATAGAACAAAACTTTCTTATGAAAAATTAATTTTTTATACCCGTTACTCTTAGAGTAGAAAGGGTATACTAAGTTCGTGCAAATGTATGTAACAGGCAGAAGGAAGCATCTCCGACGCCATAAAGTATATATATTCTTGATCAGCATCAATAGCCGAGTTGATATAGACATGTCCGTCTGTCCGTCCGTCCGTCCGTCCGTCCGTCCGTCCGTCCGTCCGTCTGTATGAACACCTAGATCTCAGAGACTATAAGAGCTAGAGCTACCATTTTTGCAGTGTAGACTTGTATTGTCTGCACGCAGATCAAGTTTGTTTCAAATTTTTGGCACGCATCCTCCCGCCCCCGCAATATAAAAAAAACCTCATATCTTCCACAATTTTGCAAATAGATTGTTCGAACCTTCTAGACATATATTATGATCATCATTACCTATCGATCCGCTATACATCATTTTCCGATCAGATGAACGATAACTGAGTTGCCACCCCCGCAATTTGAAAAAAAACCTCATATCTCCCACAATTTTGAAAATAGATTGTTCGGACCTTTTAGACATATACTTAAATCATTATTACCTATCGATCCGCCATACATCATTTCTTGGGCAGATGAACCATAGTAGAGTTGACACCCCCGCAATTTGGAAAAGACTTTATATCTCCCACAATTTTGAAGATAAATTATTCGAACCCTCTAGACATATTTTTTAATCATCTTTACCTATCGATCCGCCTTACATCATTTTCCGATCAGATGAGCCATAGTAGAGTTGCCACCCCCGCAATTTGGAAAATACCTCATATCTCCCACAATTTTTAAAATACATTGTTAAATCCTTCTAGACATATATTTTAATCATTATTACCTATCGATCCACCGTACATCATTTCTTGATCAGATGAACGAAAGAAAAGCTCACGCCCCCGCAATTTGAAAATACCTCATATTTGCCACAATTTTGAAAATAGATTGTTCGAACCTTCAAGACATATATTTTAATCATCATTACTTATCGATCCGCCATACATCATTTCCCGATCAGATGAGCTATAGTAGAGTTTCCACCCCCGTAATTTGGAAAAAAACTCATATCTCCCACAATTTGGGCATTTTGTGATCTAATAAAATATTCTTAAATAATCCTTACCCTGAGTAACGGGTATATCGAAGTCGAGCAGGGCCGACTTCAACATACGCTCTCGTTTTTTGTATGTTCGTTTTCATTAGTAATGCTATTAAAGAGTAAATCTGACACTTCTTGAAATAAAATTTCTTCAAAAAAATGACAAATTTTTTTTCATTTATTCTTCATACGTATGCTGTTTATGCATGAAACGCATATCCATAAAACAAAAATTTCTTATGAGAAAATAATTTTTTTGTATGTTCGTTTTCATTAGTAATGCTATTAAAGAGTAAATCTGACACTTCTTGAAATAAAATTTAAAAAAAAAATGAAAAAAAAATGTTTTATTTATTCTTCATACGTATGCTGTTTATGCATGAAACGCATATCCATAGAACAAAAATTTCTTATGAAAAATTTATTTTTTTGATGTTCGTTTTCATTAGTAATGCTATTAAAGAGTAAATCTGACACTTCTTGAAATAAAATTTATTTAAAAAAAAAAAAAATGTTTTTTTTTCATTTATTCTTCATACGTATGCTTTTTATGCATGACGCGATATCCATAGAACAAAACTTTGTTACGAAAATTAATTTTTTTGTATGTTCGTTTTCATTAGTAATGCTATTAAAGAGTACATCTGACACTTTTTGAAATCAAATTTCTACAACAAAATGAACATTTTTTTCATTTACTCTTCATACGTATGCTGTTTATGCATGAAACGCATACCCATAGAACAAAAATTTCTTTTGAAAAATTTATTTTTTTGATGTTTGTTTTCATTACTAATGCTATTAAAGAGTAAATCTGACACTTCTTGAAATAAAATTTCTTAAAAAAATGAAAAAAAAAATTTTTCATTTATTCTTCATACGTATGCTGTTTATGCATGAAACGCATATCCATAGAACAAAACTTTCTTATGAAAAATTATTTTTTTGTATGTTCGTTTTCATTAGTAATGCTATTAAAGAAATAAAAAATAAAAATTCTTAAAAAAAACGATGTTTAGCAGCTATATGCTATAGTCATCCGATTTTAATAAATTTTTCCAGATTTGTGTGAAAGCATATAAAACTAATATATACCACAATTGGTGCAACTACGATGGAAAATAAAAAAGTTTTCTCATTAGAACTAGTTTTTGGACCGATCGTTCCTATGGCAGCTATATGCTATAGTCATCCGATTTTGATAAATTTTTCCAGAATTGTGTGGAAGCATATAAAACTAATAAATACCATGATTGGTGACGCTACAATAGAAAACAAAAAAGTTTTTCCCACTAAAACTAGTTTTTGGACCGATCGTTCCTATGGCAGATATATGATGTAGTCATCCGATCTAATATATAATATGATTGGTGATACCACGATGAAAAACAAAAAAGTTTTTCTTTCTAGAACTAGTTTTGCACCGACCGTTTATATGGCAGCTATATGCTATAGTCATCCGATTTTGATAAATTTTTCCAGAATTGTGTGGAAGCATATAAAACTAATATTTACCACGATTGGTGCAGCTAAGATGGAAAATAAAAATGTTTTTCTCACAAAAACTAATTTTTGGTCCGATCGTTCCTATGGCAGCTATATAATATAGTCATTCGATCCGGCCGGTTCCGACAAATGCGCAGCGTATTTGTATTTAAAGACTTCTTTTAAAGTTTGGTCAAGATAGCTTTAAAACTGAGGGAGGAGATAGCATAGAAACAGACGGACAGACAGACGGACGGACAGACGGACGGACAGACGGACGGACAGACGGACAGACGGACAAACGGAAATGAACTCAGCTCGTCATGCTGATCAAGAAAATATATACTTTATGTGGTCGGAAATGCTTCCTTCACTGCGTTACAAACATCGTGACAATTTTAATATACCCTCTGCAAGGGTATAAAAATGAAAACAAAAATAGAAGGCTAACATCGGCTATGCCGATTTTTTAAATACCCTTGCAGTTTTTGAAAGGCGCTACCATTGATAACAAAAAAGTTTTTCTCACAAGAACTAGTTTTTGGACCGATCGTTCCTACGGCAGCTATATGCTATAGTCATCCTATTTTTATACATTTTTTCCAGAATTGTGTGGTTGCATATAAAACTAATATATCCCACGATTGGTGCAACTACGATGGAAAATAAAAAAGTTTTTCTCATTAGAACTAGTTTTTGGACCGATCGTTCCTACGGCAGCTATATGCTATAGTCATCCGATTTTTATAAATTTTTCCAGAATTGTGTGGAAGTATATGAAACTAATATATACCATGATTGGTGATGCTACGATGGAAAACAAAAAGTTTTTCTTTCTAGAACTAGTTTTTGCACCGACCGTTTATATGGCAGCTATATGCTATAGTCATCCAATTTTGATCAATTTTTCCAGAATTGTGTGGAAGCATATAAAACTAATATATACCACGACTGGTACAGCTAAGATGGAAGATAAAAAAGTTTTTCTCACAAAAACTAGTTTTTGAACCGATCGTTCCTTTGGCAGCTATATGATATAGTCATCCGATCCGGCCGGTTCCGACAAATGAGCAGCGTATTTGTAGGAGATAGCATAGAAACAGACGGATGGACGGACGGACAGACGGACAAACGGAAATGAACTCAGCTCGTCATGCTGATCAAGAATATATATATTTTATGTGGTCGGAAATGCTTCCTTCACTGCGTTAAAAACAAAACTTTCTTATGAAAAATGAATTGTTTTTATGTTCGTTTTCATTAGTAATGCTATTAAAGAGTAAATCTGACACTTCTTGAAATAAAATTTCTTCAAAAAAATTAAATGTTTTTCATTTATTCTTCATAAGTATGCTGTTTATGCATGAAACGCATATCCATAGAACAAAAATTTCTTATGAAAAATTAATTTTTTGATGTTCGTTTTCATTAGTAATGCTATTAAAGAGTAAATCTGACAATTCTTGAAATAAAATTTCTTAAAAAAATGCAAATTTTTTTCATTTATTCTTCATACGTATGCTGTTTATGCATGAAACGCATATCCATAGAACAAAACTTTCTTATGAAAAATTATTTTTTTGTATGTTCGATTTCATTAGTAATGCTATTAAAGAGTAGTAATGCTATTAAATAAATCTGACACTTCTTGAAATACAATTTCTTAAAAAAAATTAACTTTTTCTCATTTATTCTTCATACGTATGCTGTTTTAACGACGCCGATGTTTTAAATACCCTTGCAGTTTTTGAAAAGCGCTACCATTGATAACAAAAAAGTTTTTCTCACTAGAATTAGTTTTTAGACCGATGGTTCCAATGGCAGCTATATGCTATAGTCGTCCGATTTCGATAGATTTTAAACATCGTGTTAAAAACATCGTGACAATTTGAATATACCCTCTGCAAGGGTATAAAAATGAAATGAAAATTTTTCATTTATTCTTCATACATATGCTGTTTGTGCATGAAACGCATATCCATAGAACAAAAATTTCTTATGAAAAATTACTTGTTTTTTATGTTCGTTTTCATTAGTAATGCTATTAAAGAGAAAATCTGACACTTCTTGAAATAAAATTTATTTAAAAAAAAATGAAAATGTTTTTTTCATTTATTCTTAATACGTATGCTTTTTATGCATGAAACGCATATCCATAGAACAAAACTTTGTTACGAAAAATTAATTTTTTTGTATGTTCGTTTTCATTAGTAATGCTATTTAAGAGTACATCTGACACTTTTTGAAATCAAATTTCTACAACAAAATTAAAATTTTTTTCATTTATTCTTCATACGTATGCTGTTTATGCATGAAACGCATATCCATAGAACAAAAATTTCTTATGAAAAATTAATTTTTTTGATGTTCGTTTTCATTACTAATGCTATTAAAGAGTAAATCTGACACTTCTTGACATAAAATATCTTAAAAAATGAAAAAATAAATGTTTCATTTATTCTTCATACGTATGCTGTTTATGCATGAAACGCATATCCATAGAATAAAACTTTCTTATGAAAACTACCATGGCTATTGCGGAAACATGGTGAGGTCAATTTCCACCTAACTCAGCTTCTCACGGGACATGGGTGCTTTAGGAGCTACCTAAAAAGAGTCGGACATGATGAAATCGAGGAGTGTACCTGGTGCGAGGAAGGCCCTGTGGAGGACGCCAGGCACGTCCTGTTTCAGTGTGGAAGGTTCCACACGGAAAGGTTGGAACTATCCAGAGTGATGGGTGGCGATATTGCGGAGGATAATTTAGTCCCATTAATGATTCAGTCAAAGCAAAAATGGGAGGCAGCTTGTGACTTCGCAGCCTCTATTATGGCCGAACTTCGAAGACAAGATGCGCAGCGTAGATCCAGGGAGTAGGCGGGCCATCCAGCCTGCGAAGCAATGCCTTGCGGCCGTCCCGCAGGTTTAAGATGTTTCTGTTTACTGTCTGTATCTTGTGCCAATGTGCTTATATGTTTATAGTAGGTAACAACGAATTAAAAAAAATATATGCTATAGTCATCCGATTTAAATAAATTTCTGCAGAATTGTGTGAAAGCATATAAAACTAATATATACCACGATTGGTGACGCTTCGATGGAAAATAAAAAAGTTGTTCTCATTAGAACTAGTTTTTGGACCGATCGTTCCTACGGCAGCTATATGCTATAGTCCTCCGATTTTAAAAACTGTTTCCAGAATTGTGTGGAAGTAAATGAAAATAAAATATACCATGATTGGTGATGCTACGATGGAAAACAAAAAGTTTTTCTTACTTGAACTAGTTTTTGCACCGACCGTTTATATGGCAGCTATATGCTATAGTCATCCGATTTTGATAAATTTTTCCAGAATTGTGTGGAAGCATATAAAACTAATATATACCACGACTGGTGCAGCTAAGATGGAAAATAAAAAAGTTTTTCTCACAAAAACTAGTTTTTGGACCGATCGTTCCTATGGCAGCTATATGATATAGTCATCCGATCCGGCCGGTTCCGACAAATGTGCAGCGCATTTTGTATTTAAAGACTTTTTTGCAAAGTTTGGCCAAGATAGCTTTAAAACTGAGGGGAGGAGATAGCATAGAAACAGACGGATGGACGGACAGACGGACAAACGGAAATGAACTCAGCTCGTCATGCTGATCAAGAATATATATATTTTATGTGGTCGGAAATGCTTCCTTCACTGCGTTACAAACATCGTGACAATTTAATATACCCTCTGCAAGGATATAAAATTTTGTTTCATTTATTCTTCATACGTATGCTGTTTATGCATGAAACGCATATACATAGAACAAAAATTTCTTATGAAAAATTAATTTTTATACACTTGCAGAGGGTATATTAAAATTGTCACGATGTTTGTAACGCATAGAAGGAAGCATTTCCGACCACATAAAGTATATATATTCTTGATCAGCATGACGAGCTGAGTTCATTTCCGTTTGTCCGTCTGTCCGTCTGTCCGTCCGTCCGTCTGTCCGTCTGTCCGTCTGTTTCTATGCTATCTCCTCCCTCAGTTTTAAAGCTATCTTGACCAAACTTTGCAAAAAATCTTTAAATACAAATACGCTGCACATTTGTCGGAATCGGCCGGATCGGATGACTATATCATATAGCTGCCATAGGAACGATCGGTTCAAAAACTAGTTCTTGTGAGAAAAACTTTTTTGTTTTCGATCAAAGCATCACCAATCTTAGTATATATTTGTTTCATATACTTCCACACAATTCTGGAAAAATTGAACTAAATCGGATGACTGTAGCATATTGCTGCCATAGGAACGATCGGTCAAAAAACTAATTCTAGTGAGAAAAACTTTTTTGTTATCAATGGTAGCGCCTTTCAAAAACTGCAAGGGTATTTAAAACATCGGCGTAGCCGATGTTAGCCTTCTATTTTTTTATGTTCGTTTTCATTAGTAATGCTATTAAAGAGTAAATCTGACACTTTTTGAAATAAAATTTCTTCAAAAAAATGACAAAATGTTTTTCATTTATTCTTCATACGTATGCTGTTTATGCATGAAACGCATATCCATAGAACAAAAATTTCTTATGAAAAATTAATTGTTTTTTATGTTTGTTTTCATTAGTAATGCTATTAAAGAGTAAATCTGACACTTCTTGATATAAAATTTCTTCAAAAAAATGACAAAATGTTTTTCATTTATTCTTCATACGTATGCTGTTTATGCATGAAACGCATATCCATAGAACAAAACTTTCTTATGAAAAATTATTTTTTTTTGTATGTTCGTTTTCATTAGTAATGCTATTAAAAAGTAAATCTTCTTGAAATAAAATTTCATCAAAAAAATTAAAATTTTTTTTATTTATTCTTCATACGTATGCTGTTTATACATGAAACGCATATCCATAGAACAAAAATTTCTTATGAAAAATTATTTTTTTTTATGTTCGTTTAAATTTTTTTTTCATTAAAATTAATATTTAAAAAAATTAATTTTTGTATGCTCGTTTTCATTAGTAATACTATTAAAGAGTATTAATGCTATTAAATAAATCTGACACTTCTTGACATAAAATTTCTTAAAAAAATTAACTTTTTTTTTCATTTAAATACCCTTGCAGTTTTTGAAAGGCGCTACCATTGATGACAAAAAAAAGTTTTTCTCACTAGAATTAGTTTTTAGAACGATCGTTCCTATGGCAGCTATATGCTATAGTCGTCCGATTTCGATAGATTTTAAACATCGTGATAAAAACATCGTGACAATTTGAATATACCCTCTGCAAGGGTATAAAAATGAAATGAACATTTTTTATTTATTCTTCATACATATGCTGTTTGTGCATGAAACGCATATACAAAGAACAAAAATTTCTTATGAAAAATTACTTGTTTTTTATGTTCGTTTTCATTAGTAATGCTATTAAAGAGTAAATCTGACACTTCTTGAAATAAAATTTCTTCAAAATAATGACAAAATTTTTTTCATTTATTCTTCATACGTATGCTGTTTATGCATGAAACGCATATACAAAGAACAAAAATTTCTTATGAAAAATTAATTTTTATACCCTTGCAGAGGGTATATTAAAATTGTCACGATGTTTGTAACGCATAGAAGGAAGCATTTCCGACCACATAAAGTATATATATTCTTGATCAGCATGACGAGCTGAGTTCATTTCCGTTTGTCCGTCTGTCCGTCTGTCCGTCCGTCCGTCTGTCCGTCTGTCCGTCTGTTTCTATGCTATCTCCTCCCTCAGTTTTAAAGCTATCTTGACCAAACTTTGCAAAAATCTTTAAATACAAATACGCTGCACATTTGTCGGAATCGGCCGGATCGGATGACTATATCATATAGCTGCCATAGGAACGATCGGTTCAAAAACTAGTTCTTGTGAGAAAAACTTTTTTGTTTTCGATCAAAGCATCACCAATCTTAGTATATATTTGTTTCATATACTTCCACACAATTCTGGAAAAATTGATCGAAATCGGATGACTATAGCATATAGCTGCCATATAAACGTTCGGTTCAAAAACTTGTTCTTGTGAGAAAAACTTTTTTGTTTTCGATCGAAGCATCACCAATCTTAGTATATATTTGTTTCATATACTTCCACACAATTCTGGAAAAATTGAACTAAATCGGATGACTGTAGCATATTGCTGCTATAGGAACGATCGGTCAAAAAACTAATTCTAGTGAGAAAAACTTTTTTGTTATCAATGGTAGCGCCTTTCAAAAACTGCAAGGGTATTTAAAACATCGGCGTAGCCGATGTTAGCCTTCTATTTTTTTATGTTCGTTTTCATTAGTAATGCTATTAAAGAGTAAATCTGACACTTTTTGAAATAAAATTTCTTCAAAAAAATGAAAAATTGTTTTTCATTTATTCTTCATACGTATGCTGTTTATGCATGAAACGCATATCCATAGAACAAAAATTTCTTATGAAAAATGAATTGTTTTTTATGTTTGTTTTCATTAGTAATGCTATTAAAGAGTAAATCTGACACTTCTTGATATAAAATTTCTTCAAAAAAATGAAAAAAAATTTTCAGTTATTCTTCATACGTATGCTGTTTATGCATGAAACGCATATCCATAGAACAAAACTTTCTTATGAAAAATTATTTTTTTTGTATGTTCGTTTTCATTAGTAATGCTATTAAAAAGTAAATCTTCTTGAAATAAAATTTCATCAAAAAAATTAAAATTTTTTTATTTATTCTTCATACGTATGCTGTTTATACATGAAACGCATATCCATAGAACAAAAATTTCTTATGAAAAATTATTTTTTTTTATGTTCGTTTAAATTTTTTTTTCATTAAAATTAAAATTAAAAAAAATTAATTTTTTGTATGCTCGTTTTCATTAGTAATGCTATTAAAGAGTAGTAATGCTATTAAATAAATCTGACACTTCTTGACATAAAATTTCTTAAAAAAAATTAACTTTTTTTTTCATTTAAATACCCTTGCAGTTTTTGAAAGGCGCTACCATTGATAACAAAAAAGTTTTTCTCGCTAGAATTAGTTTTTAGACCGATGGTTCCTATGGCAGCTATATGCTATAGTCGTCCGATTTCGATAGATTTTAAACATCGTGATAAAAACATCGTGACAATTTGAATATACCCTCTGCAAGGGTATAAAAATGAAATGAACATTTTTTATTTATTCTTCATACATATGCTGTTTGTGCATGAAACGCATATCCATAGAACAAAAATTTCTTATGAAAAATTACTTGTTTTTTATGTTCGTTTTCATTAGTAATGCTATTAAAGAGTAAATCTGACACTTCTTGAAATAAAAATCCTATTTTTATACATTTTTTCCAGAATTGTGTGGTTGCATATAAAACTAATATATCCCACGATTGGTGCAACTACGATGGAAAATAAAAAAGTTTTTCTCATTAGAACTAGTTTTTGGACCGATCGTTCCTACGGCAGCTATATGCTATAGTCATCCGATTTTTATAAATTTTTCCAGAATTGTGTGGAAGTATATGAAACTAATATATACCATGATTGGTGATGCTACGATGGAAAACAAAAAGTTTTTCTTTCTAGAACTAGTTTTTGCACCGACCGTTTATATGGCAGCTATATGCTATAGTCATCCAATTTTGATCAATTTTTCCAGAATTGTGTGGAAGCATATAAAACTAATATATACCACGACTGGTACAGCTAAGATGGAAAATAAAAAGTTTTTCTCACAAAAACTAGTTTTTGAACCGATCGTTCCTTTGGCAGCTATATGATATAGTCATCCGATCCGGCCGGTTCCGACAAATGAGCAGCGTATTTGTATTTAAAGACTTTTTGCAAAGTTTGGCCAAGATAGCTTTAAAACTGAGGGAGGAGATAGCATAGAAACAGACGGATGGACGGACGGACAGACGGACAAACGGAAATGAACTCAGCTCGTCATGCTGATCAAGAATATATATATTTTATGTGGTCGGAAATGCTTCCTTCACTGCGTTAAAAAACAAAACTTTCTTATGAAAAATGAATTGTTTTTATGTTCGTTTTCATTAGTAATGCTATTAAAGAGTAAATCTGAGACTTCTTGAAATAAAATTTCTTCAAAAAAATTAAATGTTTTTCATTTATTCTTCATAAGTATGCTGTTTATGCATGAAACGCATATCCGTAGAACAAAAATTTCTTATGAAAAATTAATTTTTTTGATGTTCGTTTTCATTAGTAATGCTATTAAAGAGTAAATCTGACAATTCTTGAAATAAAATTTCTTAAAAAAAATGCAAATTTTTTTTCATTTATTCTTCATACGTATGCTGTTTTAACGACGCCGATGTTTTAAATAGAACAAAACTTTGTTACGAAAAATTAATTTTTTTGTATGTTCGTTTTCATTAGTAATGCTATCTGACACTGTACATCTGACACTTTTTGAAATCAAATTTCTACAACAAAATTAAAATTTTTTTCATTTATTCTTCATACGTATGCTGTTTATGCATGAAACGCATATCCATAGAACAAAAATTTCTTATGAAAAATTAATTTTTTTGATGTTCGTTTTCATTACTAATGCTATTAAAGAGTAAATCTGACACTTCTTGACATAAAATATCTTAAAAAATGAAAAAATAAATGTTTCATTTATTCTTCATACGTATGCTGTTTATGCATGAAACGCATATCCATAGAATAAAACTTTCTTATGAAAACTACCATGGCTATTGCGGAAACATGGTGAGGTCAATTTCCACCTAACTCAGCTTCTCACGGGACATGGGTGCTTTAGGAGCTACCTAAAAAGAGTCGGACATGATGAAATCGAGGAGTGTACCTGGTGCGAGGAAGGCCCTGTGGAGGACGCCAGGCACGTCCTGTTTCAGTGTGGAAGGTTCCACACGGAAAGGTTGGAACTATCCAGAGTGATGGGTGGCGATATTGCGGAGGATAATTTAGTCCCATTAATGATTCAGTCAAAGCAAAAATGGGAGGCAGCTTGTGACTTCGCAGCCTCTATTATGGCCGAACTTCGAAGACAAGATGCGCAGCGTAGATCCAGGGAGTAGGCGGGCCATCCAGCCTGCGAAGCAATGCCTTGCGGCCGTCCCGCAGGTTTAAGATGTTTCTGTTTACTGTCTGTATCTTGTGCCAATGTGCTTATATGTTTATAGTAGGTAACAACGAATTAAAAAAAAATATATGCTATAGTCATCCGATTTAAATAAATTTCTGCAGAATTGTGTGAAAGCATATAAAACTAATATATACCACGATTGGTGACGCTTCGATGGAAAATAAAAAAGTTGTTCTCATTAGAACTAGTTTTTGGACCGATCGTTCCTACGGCAGCTATATGCTATAGTCCTCCGATTTTAAAAACTGTTTCCAGAATTGTGTGGAAGTAAATGAAAATAAAATATACCATGATTGGTGATGCTACGATGGAAAACAAAAAAGTTTTTCTTACTTGAACTAGTTTTTGCACCGACCGTTTATATGGCAGCTATATGCTATAGTCATCCGATTTTGATAAATTTTTCCAGAATTGTGTGGAAGCATATAAAACTAATATATACCACGACTGGTGCAGCTAAGATGGAAAATAAAAAAGTTTTTCTCACAAAAACTAGTTTTTGGACCGATCGTTCCTATGGCAGCTATATGATATAGTCATCCGATCCGGCCGGTTCCGACAAATGTGCAGCGCATTTGTATTTAAAGACTTTTTGCAAAGTTTGGCCAAGATAGCTTTAAAACTGAGGGAGGAGATAGCATAGAAACAGACGGATGGACGGAGAACACTATTCAATACAAATCGAACAAAATAAGCGCCGTTTAATAACTAAAAGTGCATAAATAAATTAGACAGCCGCCAATTTACACATACAAACACACAAACTCAACATACATAGATATCGACCAGAACAATCAACACATATAACCAAAACCAACACTATAAAAACACTCAAAAATACATAGAATCACTCAACACAATAACCACTCAATAGAGATCTTTTGCACACACCATGGCACCTGCTACACCTGCTGCTGGACCAGCATCCAAGCGTGTCCGGGAGAACACCAGCGGAGACATGAAGCCCGGGGCTGCTTCCGATGCGCTGGCGAATAAGCTCACGGAGCTCATTAACCGGCGGTTTGAGGAGCAGGCCGGTCTCATTACTGCTAATATGCGATCAGCTGAGGATCGGATAATGAGTGCGCTCCAGGAGCGCATAAACACCATGTCAGGAGAGATCCAGAACATGGCTCGCCGTGTCCAGCAACTGGAAACTGAAGTTAGTGAGATAAACTCTTTGAAAATGCAGGTGGGGCAACTTGCCTCACAAATCATGACTCAGGCCAATGCAAGCGTAGCATGTGATTTGAGATTGCATGGAGTACCAATTGTGGATGACGAGAACCTGCGAGCGACGTTTAACTCCTTATGTTTTGCTCTAGAACTCACTCCGGCGCCGAAAATAAGAGATATATTCCGGATCAAGCCACGACAAACGCACACTGTGGTTGACCCGGAAATTATTATTAAATTCGAGCACGTGTACGAAAAGGCCAAATTACTGCGTGCAGTTGGTGATTTTCGGCGAAAGTCAAAGAGTCAACTAAAACTTCTAATGTTGGGCTTTGACTCTGATGCACCCTTTTACTTGAATGAGCAGCTGACCAAAGAGAATTATGCTCTCTTTAAAGAAGCAATGAAGCTTAAAAAGCATAAACGTCTCCACGCTGTATTCACACGCAGAGGTGTCGTTCATGTGAAGAAGAATGAGAGAGGCGACATTTTCAGCGTGGGTACTTTGCAAGAGCTTCTGGGTCTGCAGCGTCTGGAAGAGGGAGAAGCCGATCGCTCAGCTACTGCTTCGTCAGTTGGTGCATTTCGCACAGAATAGGTTATACAGCTCTTCTAGCTCTCTTTTTGTTTGTTGTTTATATGTATTCGTGTGTCTTATTATTATGTTTGTGTTTAAATTGTGCGCGCTTCGTAAATCTCTTAATTTTAAACAACTTTTTCTAACTGCCAACAGTAATAGGTAAGTCCACGTCAAGCAGTCATGCATTGATAAGAATTTTCGCAAACAAAGAGAAGGGACTAAGTATATGTCATATCAATGCGCAAAGCTTATCCAAAAAGATTGACGAGTTTCGGTACTTATTTGTAAACTCAAATGTAGATGTTATCTGTGTATCTGAGACATGGTTTGTGTCTGACTTATGTGACTCGTTAATATCATGTGCAGGTTATAATGTGTATCGCTCAGATCGCATAGGCCATGCAGGTGGTGTTGCCATATATGTAAGTGAACGTCTTCAGTGTAAAGTCATTTGTAACCAGCAACCAGATTGTCCGATTGAATATTTAATACTAGAGGTCTCGAATAAAACAAAAGATACTAAGGTATTAATTGGATGTTTTTATAGACCTAGGCGTAATATTGATTATGGTGAGATGCTTGAGTCTCTTACAAATATTTTATTGTCATACACCGACATAATCTTGGCTGGGGACTTTAACAGTGACATCTTGACAGAAAGGCATCTTGCTGCTAATATGGAAACACTTGGGCTGCATTTAGTCAATGATTCTACACCAACGCATTTCTCACACACTACGGACACGCTATTAGATTTATACTTTGTGGATGAAAAAAGTAAGATTTTGCTTTATGACCAAGTAGCCGTTCCATTATTTTCTCGACATGATCTAATTTTCTTGACATATAAATGTGATGTTGATGGATGTGAGTACCCTATAGAGTACCGAGATTTTAAGAAAATCGACTATGTCCAGCTTAATTCTGAGTTTAACTCCTGTGATTGGGACATCCTATACCAAACTTCTGACATCGAATCGCAATTAAATCGCTTTCACTTTAATATTGATTACCTGTTTAATAAATGTGTACCGCAAAAGCGTAAAATTATTAAACCAAGTCTAAAGCCGTGGTTCAATGATGAAATTAAATCCCTTATTATAAGTCGAGATAAGGCGTACAAAAAGTGGAAGCGGTATAAAACTAACCATCTTCATCAGCAGTACACTATGATGAGAGCGCAAGTTAACTTTAGGTGCAAATCGGCTAAGAGGACATACTATTTTACACAATTTGATAATACAACGTCTTCTAGGGAGTTTTGGAAAAGGATTCGGGATATAGGGGTAGGGAAACAACGACCTAATTTTACTGGCGACATAGACGTAAACGAACTCAACAGAAAATTTGTGCAATTAGAACTACAAGTACCTGAAGTCACAAGCAATTCGTACCTGAACTCATTAGCTTATAATAACTGTAATACATGTTTTAGTTTTGCCTGTGTTCGTCAGAATGATGTCTTAGCATCTATTCTTCGTATCAAGTCCAATGCAATTGGATTAGACAATATTGATCCGAGATTTATAAAAACAATCCTTCCCAAGATTCTACCTTACATAACGCACATTATTAACACAGCTATAATGACTTCCACCTTTCCAAACAGGTGGAAAACGGCCAAAATAGTTCCAATTCCAAAAAATAAATCCGAATATAGACCCATTTCCATTCTTCCCTTTATTTCCAAAGTTCTCGAGCAATTAATGGCTCATCAAATTAATCAATTTTTTGAAGACAATCTGCTTCTAAATAATAACCAATCTGGCTTTAGAAAACAGCGTAGTTGCACAACAGCTATTCTGAAAATAACCGAAGACATACGCAGAAAATATGATAATAGTTTCGTGACATTTCTTACACTTTTAGACTATAGTAAAGCTTTTGACATGGTCGACCACGACATACTGTGCACAAAATTGACGAAACTTTATAACTTCTCCGAGACTGCAAGGAACTTTATGTCATCTTATCTGAGTGACCGTCAACAAGCTGTAGTAACCCCAACGAAGACCTCGTCCTTTCTTAAAACATATCGTGGCGTCCCCCAAGGATCAGTCCTTGGACCATTGCTTTTCTCGATTTATGTTAATGATCTCCCGAATGCCCTGTCTAATTGCGAAGTCCATATGTATGCCGATGATCTACAAATGTATGTATGTCGTCCAATTAATCAAATGTCTGAGTGTGTGAATCTATGTAATAATGATCTAAGCAGTGTCAGTGAGTGGGCCAAGAAAAACCATTTGTCGAACCAAAAACCAAAAAAATCGAAATGTATGGTTATATACAAAAAACCCCTCCAAACGAATTGTCTACAGCAACTCCAAATTAACGATAATCCCATTGAATACGTAGACAGAGCCGAAAATCTTGGATTCACCTTCAATAATACCTTATCCTGGGACGATCATATTAATAAAGCAGTAGGAAAAACATACGGAAAACTAAGACAATTAAGATTTAGTCAACCTTTCTTACCCACTCAAACAAAATTATTAATAGCTAAAACATACCTGGCATCGAGTCTATTTTATGGAATAGAAGTATTTGGTAAATGTGACTCGATTAGCAACAGAAAATTGAATGTAGCATTTAATGATATAGCCAGATATATATTCAATAAGAAAAGAACGGACCATATTTCATTGTACACAGAGAAAATATTTAATATTGACTTGAATTCGTGGATACAGTTTAGAGCCTTAATTAAATTACATAACATATTACAGTCAAAACAACCTTCCTATCTCTTTGAACTCATAACTTTTTCTACTTCCAAAAGAACAAATAATTTAGTCTCCACCAAAAATAAATTGTCCAGCTCTGACAAACAATTCTTTGCATATGCTGTTCGGCTGTGGAACTCACTACCACATGATCTAAAGGCGATTAGAAGTGCAGCGCAGTTTAAAGACAAACTTTTTGAATACATAAAAACAACAAATTAGATTAGACACACACCAAAATCATAGAAATTAATAATAATTTAACAACAAACAATTTAATAAATGTAATGTAATCTTAAGATAGGGAACTTAATATATATGTATGTTTATTGTCCATTGTCAAAACTTTTGTGATTAGTGCTTTAGTTATAAGTATTTTCTGTACTTGTAGCGCTAAGAAATCTTAATAAATCTAAATCTAAATCGGATGACTATAGCATATAGCTGCCATAGGAACGATCGGTCTAAAAACTAATTCTAGTGAGAAAAACTTTTTGGTTATCAATGGTAGCGCCTTTCAAAAACTGCAAGGGTATTTAAAACATCGGCGTAGCCGATGTTAGCCTT
The DNA here is from genome assembly GCA_018904225.1 of Lordiphosa mommai. Taxonomy (NCBI): domain Eukaryota; kingdom Metazoa; phylum Arthropoda; class Insecta; order Diptera; family Drosophilidae; genus Lordiphosa; species Lordiphosa mommai. The sequence continues at coordinate 111,395 of JAEIFT010000208.1, read as the reverse complement.
CTATTTTTTATGTTCGTTTTCATTAGTAATGCTATTAAAGAGTAAATCTGACACTTCTTGAAATAAAATTTCTTCAAAATAATGACAAAATTTTTTTCATTTATTCTTCATACGTATGCTGTTTATGCATGAAACGCATATACATAGAACAAAAATTTCTTATGAAAAATTAATTTTTATACCCTTGCAGAGGGTATATTAAAATTGTCACGATGTTTGTAACGCATAGAAGGAAGCATTTCCGACCACATAAAGTATATATATTCTTGATCAGCATGACGAGCTGAGTTCATTTCCGTTTGTCCGTCTGTCCGTCTGTCCGTCCGTCCGTCTGTCCGTCTGTCCGTCTGTTTCTATGCTATCTCCTCCCTCAGTTTTAAAGCTATCTTGACCAAACTTTGCAAAAAATCTTTAAATACAAATACGCTGCACATTTGTCGGAATCGGCCGGATCGGATGACTATATCATATAGCTGCCATAGGAACGATCGGTTCAAAAACTAGTTCTTGTGAGAAAAACTTTTTTGTTTTCGATCAAAGCATCACCAATCTTAGTATATATTTGTTTCATATACTTCCACACAATTCTGGAAAAATTGATCGAAATCGGATGACTATAGCATATAGCTGCCATATAAACGTTCGGTTCAAAAACTTGTTCTTGTGAGAAAAACTTTTTTGTTTTCGATAGAAGCATCACCAATCTTAGTATATATTTGTTTCATATACTTCCACACAATTCTGGAAAAATTGAACTAAATCGGATGACTGTAGCATATTGCTGCCATAGGAACGATCGGTCAAAAAACTAATTCTAGTGAGAAAAACTTTTTGTTATCAATGGTAGCGCCTTTCAAAAACTGCAAGGGTATTTAAAACATCGGCGTAGCCGATGTTAGCCTTCTATTTTTTTATGTTCGTTTTCATTAGTAATGCTATTAAAGAGTAAATCTGACACTTTTTGAAATAAAATTTCTTCAAAAAAATGAAAAATTGTTTTTCATTTATTCTTCATACGTATGCTGTTTATGCATGAAACGCATATCCATAGAACAAAAATTTCTTATGAAAAATGAATTGTTTTTTATGTTTGTTTTCATTAGTAATGCTATTAAAGAGTAAATCTGACACTTCTTGATATAAAATTTCTTCAAAAAAATGAAAAAAAATTTTCAGTTATTCTTCATACGTATGCTGTTTATGCATGAAACGCATATCCATAGAACAAAACTTTCTTATGAAAAATTATTTTTTTGTATGTTCGTTTTCATTAGTAATGCTATTAAAAAGTAAATCTTCTTGAAATAAAATTTCATCAAAAAAATTAAAATTTTTTTATTTATTCTTCATACGTATGCTGTTTATACATGAAACGCATATCCATAGAACAAAAATTTCTTATGAAAAATTATTTTTTTTTATGTTCGTTTAAATTTTTTTTCATTAAAATTAAAATTAAAAAAAAATTAATTTTTTGTATGCTCGTTTTCATTAGTAATGCTATTAAAGAGTAGTAATGCTATTAAATAAATCTGACACTTCTTGACATAAAATTTCTTACAAAAAATTAACTTTTTTTTTCATTTAAATACCCTTGCAGTTTTTGAAAGGCGCTACCATTGATAACAAAAAAGTTTTTCTCGCTAGAATTAGTTTTTAGACCGATGGTTCCTATGGCAGCTATATGCTATAGTCATCCGATTTCGATAGATTTTAAACATCGTGATAAAAACATCGTGACAATTTGAATATACCCTCTGCAAGGGTATAAAAATGAAATGAACATTTTTTATTTATTCTTCATACATATGCTGTTTGTGCATGAAACGCATATCCATAGAACAAAAATTTCTTATGAAAAATTACTTGTTTTTTATGTTCGTTTTCATTAGTAATGCTATTAAAGAGTAAATCTGACACTTCTTGAAATAAAATTTCTTCAAAAAAATGACAAAATTGTTTTCATTTATTCTTCATACGTATGCTGTTTATGCATGAAACGCATATCCATAAAACAAAAATTTCTTATGAAAAAATAATTTTTTTGTATGTTCGTTTTCATTAGTAATGCTATTAAAGAGTAAATCTGACACTTCTTGAAATAAAATTTAAAAAAAAAATGAAAAAAAAATGTTTCATTTATTCTTCATACGTATGCTGTTTATGCATGAAACGCATATCCATAGAACAAAAATTTCTTATGAAAAATTTATTTTTTGATGTTCGTTTTCATTAGTAATGGTATTAAAGAGTAAATCTGACACTTCTTGAAATAAAATTTCTTAAAAAAAATGAAAAAAAAATGTTTCATTTATTCTTCATACGTATGCTGTTTATGCATGACGCGCATATCCATAGAACAAAACTTTGTTACGAAAAATTTATTTTTTTGATGTTTGTTTTCATTACTAATGCTATTAAAGAGTAAATCTGACACTTCTTGAAATAAAATTTATTTAAAAAAAAATGAAAATGTTTTTTTTCATTTATTCTTCATACGTATGCTTTTTATGCATGACGCGCATATCCATAGAACAAAACTTTGTTACGAAAAATTTATTTTTTTGATGTTTGTTTTCATTACTAATGCTATTAAAGAGTAAATCTGACACTTCTTGAAATAAAAATTCTTAAAAAAACGAAAATTTTTTTTTCATTTATTCTTTATACGTATGCTGTTAATGCATGAAACGCATATCCATAGAACAAAAATGTCTTATGAAAAATTAATTTTTTTGTATGTTCGTTTTCATTAGTAATGCTATTAAAGAGTAAATCTGACAATTCTTGACATAACATTTCTTAGTTTAGTTTGACGTTGGGGATATAGTGCACTGCGACCAGTAATGATCTATTGTGCCCCCTGCTGAGTTTACAACTCCCCTAGCAGCCCTATTTCCTGTACAAATGCCAGGATTTTAGTGGGGTCTAGGTTTCTAATACCGTTGGGATGTAGGGTGTGTTTCCCAAGACTGTTAAATCTTCGCCTTGCCAAAGCATCGCATTGTGCTATTATATGTTCAGCGGATTCGTCTTTCTCTTCACAGAATCTGCAAAGTTGGGTGTTAGTTATCCCCAACCTATAGAGGTGACTCCGTAGTTTGCAGTGTCCTGTGTAGAGCCCTGTCAGGATCCTGAGTGCATTCTTTCCTAGTTGGATTAGTTTTTGAAACCTTCTGTTATCGTGGTTCACGATTAATGCTTTTGCTTGTCTCAACCCCCTGGTGTTTTCCCAGGTGGTTGTTCTAAGCGTTCTCTCCTCGTTCCTAAGAAGTTCACTAATAGTGTGCTTGCCTATGCCGCAATGTGGTTCTGGTCCTATCATTGTTGTAGCTGCGCCCTTGCGCGCTAGTTCATCCGCTATTTCATTTCCGGGAATGTTGTTGTGTCCCGGTATCCAGCGTAAGGATAGGTTGTTCCTGCTACCTAGTTGGTCTAATTTATTCTTTGTCTCCAAGACTAACTTGGAGGTTATCTTGTAGCTACTGAGCGCGTTAAGTGCTGCCTGGCTATCCGAGAGGATGGCTATTTGTCTATTATGGTAGTTTTTTCCCATATTCAGGTCTGCACAACGGGAGATGGCACATACTTCGGCTTGAAATATGCTTGTGAATTCTCCCATTGCTTCGAATCTTTTCGTTCTCGGTCCAAATACCCCAAGTCCAGCGCCTTGGGGTGTTAGAGACCCATCTGTATACCACTGAATTGTGTGTGGTTCCATTTTGTATGTTTCTTCTAGTGATATCCAGTCTTTCTTATTACTTTTATGAACAGTGAAGTTCCTGTCGAAGTGAAATTCTGCTACCATTTCATCTCTGGGTTGGAGAATTATAGGGATTTCCTTCTGCAATTCCTCAGAGTCTCTTAAGCTAACTATGCAATTCCTGCCTACTCCCTCTGCTGTCAGTCTTAGCAGTGTTGCTTTTTTCTTCAGGCCAATGGTGTGATGGAGTGGTGTTAGCTCCATCAGAACTTCTAGGGCCGCTGTCGGACAGGTGCGCATGGCTCCGGTCATGCATACGCATGCCAGCCTCTGCAGTTTTTGCAGTTGCGACCTTACCGTGAGCAGATTTGCTCTATCTCCCCACACGACAGCTCCGTACGTAAGCATCGGTCGCACTATCATGAGGTATAGCCATCGGAGTATCTGTGGGGCCATGCCCCATGATTTTCCGGCTATGCTCCTGCATGTATATAGTGCTCTCGTACATTTGCTTAGTGTATTCTCCATGTGTTTGTCAAATCTCACTTTATTGTCGAAGACAACTCCGAGATATTTGACCTCTTTCTCTGGTGTAATGAGGCAGCCAGATAGGCGTATTGGTCTCATTCTGCTAAGTTTGTATCTACGAGTGAACGGTACTATAATGGTTTTGCTAGGGTTAAGGTTGAGTCCAACCTCCTTGCACCAGTCTAACGTCACGTTCAGTCCCCTCTGAATTATGTCACACAGGGTTTCTTCATATTTTCCTCTCGCTATTATAACTATGTCATCGGCGTATCCCTGACATGTTATGCCCTCGGACGAGAGTCTTTGTAAGAGTTCATCTACCAGTAGGCTCCACAACAGAGGGGAGAGTACTCCTCCCTGGGGGCATCCTCTTGTTGTGGTTACTGTGATGGACTTTCCCTCTTCTACTACAGAGGCTTCCCTGCACCGTAGAAGTGATTCGATCCATCTGCCTATTGTAGGGTTTATTCCCCTTCTTATGAGGGCGTTCTTGACAGCACTATGGGATGTGTTGTCAAATGCTCCCTCAATGTCTAAGAAGGCGCACAAAGCTACTTCCTTGTCTTCTATGGTTTTCTCGAGGATCTTCCCGAGGTGATAAAGTGCCGTATCTGTTGATCGGCCTGCTCTATACGCATGCTGTGTTGGTTGGAGGGGTGTCTCCTTCAGCAGCGTTTGTCTTATACTATTATCCACTAGCTTTTCAATCGTTTTCAATAAGAACGATGTTAAGCTGATGGGTCTGAAGGACTTGGGATTAGTAATATCTTTCTTCCCTACTTTGGGGATGAAGACTACCCTGGCTCTGCGCCATGCGCGTGGGATATACCCAGTTGCAAGGCTACTTATCATGATTTTCCTTAGAGGTGGTAGGAGTATGTCCTTCCCCTCCTGCAGAAATGCTGGATATATGTTATCTGGCCCAGGTGATTTGAAGGGCTGGAAGGTTCCAATTGCCCATTCAAGTCTTCCTACGGTTACTATACTCTTGGCTACTGCCCAGTCTGACCTATTAGGGTAAGAATAACTCTCCTGATCGACACCAGATATCTCCACGGGGATGTTTCCCGGGAAGTGGGTGTCGAACAGAAAGCGTACTCTCTCCTCTTCGCTCGCTGTGTAGGTGTCGTTGCCCTTTTTAAGCGAGATGTTTCCGTCTGGGCTTTTCTTGGATAGGGCTCTATGGAGCCTTGCCCCTTCTTTCGTGTCTTGAATAGACTCGCAAAATTTCCTGTAATTTTCTCTTTTTGCTTTCCTAATTTCGCTATTATATAGTGTTAGGCTATGCTTGTACGTTTCCCAGGCCCCATTCCTTTTAGCTTCGTTAAAGAGTATGCGGGTGTTCTTCCTGAGTTTCTCCAAGATTGGATTCCACCATGGAGCATCGTTTTCTTTTCTTGCCCTACTGAGAGGACAATTCTCTTCATAGGCATCGATTATGCATTTGTTCGTCTCATTGACGGCTATTTCTAGTTCTAGGGGATGTTTCGGTAACCGTATCCTAGGTATATTATTTCCTAGTTCAGAATTGAAGCTTCCCCAATTTGTTTTACGGGGGTTTCTGCTAGGGATACTTCGTTGTGTGTTCATGTCTATCCTAAAGTGTATCAATCTGTGATCTGACATAGATTGTTCTAGGGAGACTTGCCAGCCCTTTATATAAGGCTTTAGTGACCTACTTGAGAAGGTGAGGTCAAGGACCTCTTGTCTTACTCGAGTTACAAATGTCGGGACAGTGCCGACATTACAAATTTCCATGTCCAGTCTGGATATAAATTCTAGCAAACACTCACCTCGATCGTTCACGTCGGAGCTTCCCCATGCGACGTGATGGGCATTTGCGTCGCACCCGACCACAAGCGGTAGGCTTTTGCTCCTGCAGTATTCTGCCAGGGCCGATACCTCTTGTGGTGGACACACTCTATCTCCAGCAAAGTAAGCAGAGGCTATGACAATGGTTCTGCCTTGCTTTAGCTCGTTGGTCGCTATTGCGACACAATCTCTGGAGAGGAATTCTGAAAGGATAGTATATTTTATATTTTTCCTAATCATTATACATGCTCTGGGGAGGGCATGCCTTTGGTCCCAGATTACCTTCGGTTCTTTCGTGTACAGGCCCTTTATTCCCTCATTGCACCAAGGTTCCTGTATCAGGGCTAGTCCAAGGTGTTGTCTGGTGAACGTGCTGGCCAGGACGGCCGAGGCCGAGGGTCAGTTAAGCGCAGGTGTCGTTGCGCTATCTGGCTGGGAGCCAGGACTGCTCCCATCGCCTCCGAGCACCAGCGTGGTGTCGGTTTCTTCTGCCTCTTGGACTTGGAGCTCAGAGGCAAGCTCTTGTGATGACATGGGTTCTTTCTACGAAACCTCCATATCCTCCTCGGGGGATTCCCCGTCGAGCTTCTCGTCCTCAGCAACATCCTCCGTCTCAGTGAGGGGTTCCTCACCCGGAGGCTCGCTTCTCTCCGCTTCAGCAGGGCGTCCTGCCTCGGTGTCTCGTCCATGGGCCCGATCAGCGTCCTTTGCGGTCTTCTTAAGACCGTGCACGGGGATTTTCCCGTACCGGAAATTTAGCTGATGGCCCATGGAGACGATGGTCTGCATTGAGCCTTCGTCAATGCCAATGGACACGAGGGCCCCGCCTCCTTGGTCCTTCCGTGACACGATTTTCCACGTGTCCGTCACCACCTTATTCTGGTTCCTCAGTAGTGTGAGGATCCACTCGCTAGCCTTTGTAGCGCTCCTTGGAAGGAAGATGGTAATGTAATGGGGTGAGGGGATACTCTCTCCCATCTTACCAAGAAGGTGCACGCCCTTCCATGCTGTCAACCTAGACACGCTACTCATCAGCCACTCCGCGGTCGTCTCATCGTTGCAGTCGATGACTAGATGACCCGGCCGGAAATGAATTCCCGCGAAGCTGATGGGCGTATCCCAGCATGCTAGGAAGACTTCCTCCAGGATCGCATCCTCGAGTGCAGATAATTCCTCATGACTGAGGCTTACCTGAGGGTAATCCTCAGGTACTACCGCTACCCTCACCTTTTTCACAACTTCTGCAAGTGTTGCTTGGGGTGGAATGAGCACCGAGGATGGGCGCTCTAAGCTAGCGAGTCTGCTTCTCGCCTGTGCCGCGGCCTTGGACGTACTGGGTCCGTCGCCCAGGTCACTCTCTGGGGCTGATGCCTGTCGGAGAGGGCTTGCCGATACGTCTTTCGACGTCGCCGTCGTGCATTGGCGTTTCGGCGTGGCCGTTGGTGGCGTAAGGCTACTGCTGCCTCTCTTCGGAGCGGGGGCGCGGTGCTGCTCTCCCTGTGCTCCGGGTCTCGGCTCCTTGGCCTTCCGGAGAGCGACTTCCGGTGCGTGGCCATTGCTCAGGTACCGCAAGTACCATTTAACCCTCGAGCCGCTCAGACCTCGGCGATTGGGGTCATCCAGGCCGCCTGGCTGTCCTCTTGGAGGCAGGAAGGCCTCCTTGGGGCGAGCTTCCCCAGAGGGAGGTGGCCGCTGTCCTCCAGAGGGAGGCCGATTAGCCGTTGGGGGGAGGGGATGTGCCCTCTTCGTCCCATTATTCTTCCCTACCGCAGGAGCTCGGTAGGGACCCCGTTTCGGGGCTTTGCGCGTTGGTGCGCCTTTCGCGTCTCTTACGAGGCTCGGACGCTCCCGGTCCATCTGCCTCTCTTCGAACTGCCTCGCGACAGCTGTTGCAGTGATGTCCTGCTGGATTTTTAATGGGGAATTTCTTTTCTTCATGTTTGAAGGTCCGTTTCTGGGGCTTATTGAAGGTCGACCACCGGCCGAGGCCCACCGGTGGCAAGGCTTCTTAGAACAGGCGGTCGCCACTTGCCTGAGCACACCGTTTGAGACTGGACTATTTGTTACCCGGGCCTCCAGCCTGGCTGACTCTCGGCACGGTCCGATTGACACCTTAGTCCGGCCCGGGATGAGATGTAAGGGAGGGGATGGGGGTAGGTATTGTGTGGGAATTGGGTTTGTGTGAGGCTATTTGTGAGAGGCGGCAACACAAGCGTCTCGTCGGTGTACTGCGGTGTATCACCCGCTGGCTGTCCGGGACTGCTTATTCGTGGGGGGAGACCCTCTTATTCGCAGCTAACCTCGAGTTGAGGCCGTTCGCTATCCGCAACCTGCGACCCGTCCGGTGGCCCTAGCTAGGCCTCCCTAAAAACCATCTCACAAGTTTGTTGGGACCAGATAAAATTTCTTAAAAAAAATGCAATTTTTTTTTCATTTATTCTTCATACGTATGCTGTTTATGCATGAAACGCATATCCATAGAACAAAACTTTCTTATGAAAAATTATTTTTTTGTATGTTCGTTTTCATTAGTAATGCTATTAAAGAGTAAATCTGACAATTCTTTAAATAAAAATTCTTAAAAAAACGAAAATTTTTTTTTTCATTTATTCTTTATACGTATGCTGTTTATGCATGAAACGCATATCCATAGAACAAAAATTTCTTATGAAAAATTAATTTTTTTGTATGTTCGTTTTCATTAGTAATGCTATTAAAGAGTAAATCTGACAATTCGTGACATAAAATTTCTTAAAAAATATGCAATTTTTTTTCATTTATTCTTCATACGTATGCTGTTTATGCATGAAACGCATATCCATAGAACAAAACTTTCTTATGAAAAATTAATTTTTTTTGTATGTTCGTTTTCATTAGTAATGCTATTAAAGAGTAAATCTGACAATTCGTGACATAAAATTTCTAAAAAAATATGCAATTTTTTTTCATTTATTCTTCATACGTATGCTGTTTATGCATGAAACGCATATCCATAGAACAAAACTTTCTTATGAAAAATTAATTTTGTTTGTATGTTCGTTTTCATTAGTAATGCTATTAAAGAGTAAGTCTGACACTCCTGAATGTAAAATTTCTTCAAAAAAATTAAATTTTTTTGTTTCATCTATTCTTCAAATTAAAATTCAAAAAAAATTAATTTTTTGTATGTTCGTTTTCATTAGTAATGCTATTATAGAGTAGTAATGCTATTAAATATTCATTTATTCTTCATACATATGCTGTTTTAACGACGCCGATGTTTTAAATACCCTTGCAGTTTTTGAAAGGCGCTACCATTGATAACAAAAAGTTTTTCTCACTAGAATTAGTTTTTAGACCGATGGTTCCTATGGCAGCTATATGCTAAGTCGTCCGATTTCGATAGATTTTACAGAATTGTGTGGAAGCATATAAAACTAATATATACCACGATTGGTGACGGTACAATAGAAAACAAAAAAGTTTTTCTCACTAGAATTAGTTTTTGGACCGATCGTTCCAATGGCAGATATATGATGTAGTCATCCGATCTAATATATAATATGATTAGTAATGCTATTAAAGAGTAAATCTGACAATTCTTCAAAAAAACGAAAATTTTTTTTTCATTTATTCTTTATACGTATGCTGTTAATGCATGAAACGCATATCCATAGAACAAAACTTTCTTATGAAAAATTAATTTTTATACCCGTTACTCTTAGAGTAGAAAGGGTATACTAAGTTCGTGCAAATGTATGTAACAGGCAGAAGGAAGCATCTCCGACGCCATAAAGTATATATATTCTTGATCAGCATCAATAGCCGAGTTGATATAGACATATATAGGCTTACCTGAGGGTAATCCTCAGGTACTACCGCTACCCTCACCTTTTTCACAACTTCTGCAAGTGTTGCTTGGGGTGGAATGAGCACCGAGGATGGGCGCTCTAAGCTAGCGAGTCTGCTTCTCGCCTGTGCCGCGGCCTTGGAGGTACTGGGTCCGTCGCCCAGGTCACTCTCTGGGGCTGATGCCTGTCGGAGAGGGCTTGCCGATACGTCTTTCGACGTCGCCGTCGTGCATTGGCGTTTCGGCGTGGCCGTTGGTGGCGTAAGGCTACTGCTGCCTCTCTTCGGAGCGGGGGCGCGGTGCTGCTCTCCCTGTGCTCCGGGTCTCGGCTCCTTGGCCTTCCGGAGAGCGACTTCCGGTGCGTGGCCATTGCTTAGGTACCGCAAGTACCATTTAACCCTCGAGCCGCTCAGACCTCGGCGATTGGGGTCATCCAGGCCGCCTGGCTGTCCTCTTGGAGGCAGGAAGGCCTCCTTAGGGCGAGCTTCCCCAGAGGGAGGTGGCCGCTGTCCTCCAGAGGGAGGCCGATTAGCCGTTGGGGGGAGGGGATGTGCCCTCTTCGTCCCACTATTCTTCCCTACCGCAGGAGCTCGGTAGGGACCCCGTTTCGGGGCTTTGCGCGTTGGTGCGCCTTTCGCGTCTCTTACGAGGCTCGGACGCTCCCGGTCCATCTGCCTCTCTTCGAACTGCCTCGCGACAGCTGTTGCAGTGATGTCCTGCTGGATTTTTAATGGGGAATTTCTTTTCTTCATGTTTGAAGGTCCGTTTCTGGGGCTTATTGAAGGTCGACCACCGGCCGAGGCCCACCGGTGGCAAGGCTTCTTAGAACAGGCGGTCGCACTTGCCTGAGCACACCGTTTGAGACTGGACTATTTGTTACCCGGGCCTCCAGCCTGGCTGACTCTCGGCACGGTCCGATTGACACCTTAGTCCGGCCCGGGATGAGATGTAAGGGAGGGGATGGGGGTAGGTATTGTGTGGGAATTGGGTTTGTGTGAGGCTATTTGTGAGAGGCGGCAACACAAGCGTCTCGTCGGTGTACTGCGGTGTATCACCCGCTGGCTGTCCGGGACTGCTTATTCGTGGGGGGAGACCCTCTTATTCGCAGCTAACCTCGAGTTGAGGCCGTTCGCTATCCGCAACCTGCGACCCGTCCGGTGGCCCTAGCTAGGCCTCCCTAAAAACCATCTCACAAGTTTGTTGGGACCAGATAAAATTTCTTAAAAAAATGCAATTTTTTTTTCATTTATTCTTCATACGTATGCTGTTTATGCATGAAACGCATATCCATAGAACAAAACTTTCTTATGAAAAATTATTTTTTTGTATGTTCGTTTTCATTAGTAATGCTATTAAAGAGTAAATCTGACAATTCTTTAAATAAAAATTCTTAAAAAAACGAAAATTTTTTTATTCATTTATTCTTTATACGTATGCTGTTAATGCATGAAACGCATATCCATAGAACAAAAATTTCTTATGAAAAATTAATTTTTTTGTATGTTCGTTTTCATTAGTAATGCTATTAAAGAGTAAATCTGACAATTCGTGACATAAAATTTCTTAAAAAATATGCAATTTTTTTTCATTTATTCTTCATACGTATGCTGTTTATGCATGAAACGCATATCCATAGAACAAAACTTTCTTATGAAAAATTAATTTTTTTGTATGTTCGTTTTCATTAGTAATGCTATTAAAGAGTAAATCTGACAATTCGTGACATAAAATTTCTTAAAAAATATGCAATTTTTTTCATTTATTCTTCATACGTATGCTGTTTATGCATGAAACGCATATCCATAGAACAAAACTTTCTTATGAAAAATTAATTTTGTTTGTACGTTCGTTTTCATTAGTAATGCTATTAAAGAGTAAGTCTGACACTCCTGAATGTAAAATTTCTTCAAAAAAATTAAATTTTTTTGTTTCATCTATTCTTCAAATTAAAATTCAAAAAAATTAATTTTTTGTATGTTCGTTTTCATTAGTAATGCTATTATAGAGTAGTAATGCTATTAAATATTCATTTATTCTTCATTTATATGCTGTTTTAACGACGCCGATGTTTTAAATACCCTTGCAGTTTTTGAAAGGCGCTACCATTGATAACAAAAAGTTTTTCTCACTAGAATTAGTTTTTAGACCGATGGTTCCTATGGCAGCTATATGCTAAGTCGTCCGATTTCGATAGATTTTACAGAATTGTGTGGAAGCATATAAAACTAATATATACCACGATTGGTGACGGTACAATAGAAAACAAAAAAGTTTTTCTCACTAGAATTAGTTTTTGGACCGATCGTTCCAATGGCAGATATATGATGTAGTCATCCGATCTAATATATAATATGATTAGTAATGCTATTAAAGAGTAAATCTGACAATTCTTCAAAAAAACGAAAATTTTTTTCATTTATTCTTTATACGTATGCTGTTAATGCATGAAACGCATATCCATAGAACAAAACTTTCTTATGAAAAATTAATTTTTATACCCGTTACTCTTAGAGTAGAAAGGGTATACTAAGTTCGTGCAAATGTATGTAACAGGCAGAAGGAAGCATCTCCGACGCCATAAAGTATATATATTCTTGATCAGCATCAATAGCCGAGTTGATATAGACATGTCCGTCTGTCCGTCCGTCCGTCCGTCCGTCCGTCTGTATGAACACCTAGATCTCAGAGACTATAAGAGCTAGAGCTACCATTTTTGCAGTGTAGACTTGTATTGTCTGCACGCAGATCAAGTTTGTTTCAAATTTTTGCCACGCCCCCTCCCGCCCCCTCAATATGAAAAAAACCTCATATCTTCCACAATTTTGCAAATAGATTGTTCGAACCTTCTAGACATATATTATGATCATCATTACCTATCGATCCGCTATACATCATTTTCCGATCAGATGAACGATAACTGAGTTGCCACCCCCGCAATTTGAAAAAAAAACCTCATATCTCCCACAATTTTGAAAATAGATTGTTCGGACCTTTTAGACATATACTTAAATCATTATTACCTATCGATCCGCCATACATCATTTCTTGGGCAGATGAACCATAGTAGAGTTGACACCCCCGCAATTTGGAAAAGACTTTATATCTCCCACAATTTTGAAGATAAATTATTCGAACCCTCTAGACATATTTTTTAATCATCTTTACCTATCGATCCGCCTTACATCATTTTCCGATCAGATGAGCCATAGTAGAGTTGCCACCCCCTCAATTTGGAAAATACCTCATATCTCCCACAATTTTTAAAATACATTGTTAAATCCTTCTAGACATATATTTTAATCATTATTACCTATCGATCCACCGTACATCATTTCTTGATCAGATGAACGCAAGAAAAGCTCACGCCCCCGCAATTTGAAAATACCTCATATTTGCCACAATTTTGAAAATAGATTGTTCGAACCTTCAAGACATATATTTTAATCATCATAACTTATCGATCCGCCATACATCATTTCCCGATCAGATGAGCTATAGTATAGTTTCCACCCCCGTAATTTGGAAAAAAACTCATATCTCCCACAATTTGGGCATTTTGTGATCTAATAAAATATTCTTAAATAATCCTTACCCTGAGTAACGGGTATATCGAAGTCGAGCAGGGCCGACTTCAACATACGCTCTCGTTTTTTGTATAAACGAACATACATTATTCATCATCATTAGTAATGCTATTAAAGAGTAAATCTGACACTTCTTGAAATATAATTTCTTCAAAGAAATTAAAATTGTATTTTCATTTATTCTTCATACTGTGTATGCATGAAACGCATATCCATAGAACAAAAGTTTCTTATGAAAAATTAATTTTTTTGTATGTTCGTTTTCATTAGTAATGCTATTAAAGAGTAAATCTGACAATTCTTGAAATAAAATTTCTTTAAAAAAATGCAAATTTTTTTTAATTTATTCTTCATACGTATGCTGTTTATGCATGAAACGCATATCCATAGAACAAAACTTTCTTATGAAAAATTATTTTTTTTTGTATGTTCGTTTTCATTAGTAATGCTATTAAAGAGTAAGTCTGACACTCCTGAATGTAAAATTTCTTCAAAAAATTAAAAATTTGTTTCATTTATTCTTCAAATTAAAATTCAAAAAAATATTTTTTTGTATGTTCGTTTTCATTAGTAATGCTATTAAAGAGTAGTAATGCTATTAAATAAATCTGACACTTCTTGAAATAAAATTTCTTAAAAAAAATGAAATTTTTTTTCATTTATTCTTCATACGTATGCTGTTTTAACGACGCCGATGTTTTAAATACCCTTGCAGTTTTTGAAAGGCGCTACCATTGATAACAAAAAGTTTTTCTCACTAGAATTAGTTTTTAGACCGATGGTTCCTATGGCAGCTATATTCTATAGTCGTCCGTTTTCGATAGACTTTCCAGAATTGTGTGGAAGCATATAAAACTAATATATACCACGATTGGTGAAGCTACAATAGAAAACAAAAAAGTTTTTCCAACTAAAACTAGTTTTTGGACCGACCGTTTAGCAGCTATATGCTATAGTCATCCGATTTTTATAAATTTTTCCAGATTTGTGTGAAAGCTTATAAAACTAATATATACCACAATTGGTGCAACTACGATGGAAAATAAAAAAGTTTTCTCATTAGAACTAGTTTTTGGACCGATCGTTCCTACGGCAGCTATATGCTATAGTCATCCGATTTTTAAAAATGTTTCCAGAATTGTGTGAAAGTATATAAAAACAAATATATATCATGATTGCTGATGCTACGATGGAAAACAAAAAAGTTCTTCTTTCTAGAAATAGTTTTTGCACCGATCGTTTATATGGCAGCTATATGCTATAGTCATCCGATTTTGATAAATTATTGCAGAATTGTGTGGAAGCATATAAAACTAATAAATACCATGATTGGTGACGCTACAATAGAAAACGAAAAAGTTTTTCCCACTAAAACTAGTTTTTGGACCGATCGTTCCTATGGCAGATATATGATGTAGTCATCCGATCTAATATATAATAATATTGGTGATGCTACGATGAAAAACAAAAAAGTTTTTCTTTCTAGAACTAGTTTTTGCACCGACCGTTTATATGGCAGCTATATGCTATAGTCATCCGATTTTGGTAAATTTTTCCAGAATTGTGTGGAAGCATATAAAACTAATATTTACCACGATTGGTGCAGCTAAGATGGAAAATAAAAAAGTTTTTCGCACAAAAACTAGTTTTTGGTCAGATCGTTCCTATGGCAGCTATACAATATAGTCATTCGATCCGGCCGGTTCCGACAAATGTGCAGCGTATTTGCATTTAAAGACTTTTTGCAAAGTTTGGCCAAGATAGCTTTAAAACTGAGGGAGGAGATAGCATAGAAACAGACGGATGGACGGACGGACGGACAGACGGACAAACGGAAATGAACTCAAATTCTTCAAAAAAACGAAAAAAATGTTTTTCATTTATTCATTATACGTATGCTGTTAATGCATGAAACGCAAATAAATAGAACAAAACTTTCTTATGAAAAATTAATTTTTTGTATGTTCGTTTTCATTAGTAATGCTATTAAAGAGTAAGTCTGACACTTCTTTAAATAAAATTTCTTAAAAAAAATGCAAATTTTTTTCATTTATTCTTCATACGTATGCTGTTTATGCATGAAACGCATATCCATAGAACAAAACTTTCTTATGAAAAATTAATTTTTTTAGTATGTTCGTTTTCATTAGTAATGCTATTAAAGAGTAAGTCTGACACTCCTGAATATAAAATTTCTTCAAAAAATGAAATTTTTGTTTTCATTTATTCTTCAAATTAAAATTTAAAAAAATTAATTTTTTGTTTGTTCGTTTTCATTAGTAATGCTATTAAAGAGTAAATCTGACACTTCTTGAAATAAAATTTCTCAAAAAAATGAAATTTTTTTTTCATTTATTCTTCATACGTATGCTGTTTTAACGACGCCGATGTTTTAAATACCCTTGCAGTTTTTGAAAGGGTATTGATAACAATAAAGTTTTTCTCACTAGAATTAGTTTTTAGACCGATGGTTCCTATGGCAGCTATATGCTATAGTCATCCGATTTTGATAAATTTTTCCAGAATTGTGTGCAAATAAAACTAATATTTACCACAATTGGTGCAGGTAAGATGGAAAATAAAAAAGTTTTTCTCACAAAAACTAGTTTTTGGACCGATCGTTCCTATGGCAGCTATATAATATAGTCATTCGATCCGGCCGGTACCGACAAATGTGAAATTTTCGTCCACAGGCTGGAATAATGGTGGGCGTATTTTAGCTCAGTGACAATGGCTATTTGTGAGCCGATTTGAATAAAATCCGCACAGCCCAAACCGTAAGAGATAGCAAGCTAATTTTTTTTACTGTAGTTTCATCTTACTCCGAAAGTGAGTACTAAGGCGGCGTTTTGGCAAATTCCGCCGGGAAATGTGAATAGTTCGCGGAAAACTTTTGTATGAAACTTTTTTGTTTATCATCCCATCTGCTCCAAACTAATTTAGAAAAACCGCAATAAAAATTCAACAACAATTGCATACAAGTTTTCCGCAAAATTATTCCACTACACCCCAATGGGTTAAAAATCAATTGATTGGCCGAAAGAATATTATCGCGTTTTTCTCAGTGTGGAAAATCCGGAAAATTGGCGAAAAATATTTGACAAGTAAACACTATTTATTCTTCATACCATCGCACTCTAAATCATTTTCAAAACACCAATTGGAAATTCCATTAAATTATCATATATATAAGTTAACACCAGCCAGCGCCCCCTCCTCTTCAACCTCTCGCACCACATCCACGACCTACATACTAGCAGCGACAGCAACATAACAACGGAAGTGCGCTGTCCGTCCGTTAGCTGTGTCAGCTACAGACCTACGAACCGTCTTCACTCGCCACGCGCCCCCAGACCCCCGACCAATCCGGATCGAACTGCAGCATTTGCATCAAATAACACCAACAATGTTGCAGAGCAAACACAACCGCCGCCGGCGGAAATGCTTCCTTCACTGCGTTACAAACATAGTGACAATTTTAATATACCCTCTGCAAGGGTATAAAAATGAAAAAAAAATAGAAGGCTAACATCGGCTGTGCCGATTTTTTAAATACCCTTGCAGTTTTTGAAAGGCGCTACCATTGATAACAAAAAAGTTTTTCTCACAAGAACTAGTTTTTGGACCGATCTTTCCTACGGCAGCTATATGCTATAGTCATCCGATTTTTATACATTTTTTCCAGAATTGTGTGAAAGCATATAAAACTAATATATCCCACGATTGGTGCAACTACGATGGAAAATAAAAAAGTTTTTCTCATTAGAACTAGTTTTTGGACCGATCGTTCCTACGGCAGCTATATGCTATAGTCATCCGATTTTTATAAATTTTTCCAGAATTGTGTGGAAGTATATGAAACTAATATATACCATGATTGGTGATGCTACGATAGAAAACAAAAAAGTTTTTCTTTCTAGAACTAGTTTTTGCACCGACCGTTTATATGGCAGCTATATGCTATAGTCATCCAATTTTGATCAATTTTTCCAGAATTGTGTGGAAGCATATAAAACTAATATACACCACGACTGGTACAGCTAAGATGGAAAATAAAAAAGTTTTTCTCACAAAAACTAGTTTTTGAACCGATCGTTCCTTTGGCAGCTATATGATATAGTCATCCGATCCGGCCGGTTCCGACAATTGAGCAGCGTATTTGTATTCAAAGACTTTTTGCAAAGTTTGGCCAAGATAGCTTTAAAACTGAGGGAGGAGATAGCATAGAAACAGACGGATGGACGGACGGACGGACAGACGGACAAACGGAAATGAACTCAGCTCGTCATGCTGATCAAGAATATATGTATTTTATGTGGTCGGAAATGCTTCCTTCACTGCGTTAAAAACATCGTGACAATTTGATTTATTTACCTCAGCAAGGGTATAAAAATGAAATGAAAATTTTTCATTTATTCTTCATACGTATGCTGTTTATGCATGAAACGCATATCCATGGAACTAAAATTTCTTATGAAAAATTAATTTTTTTTATGTTCGTTTTCATTAGTAATGTTATTAAAGAGTAAATCTGACACTTCTTTAAATAAAATTTCTTTAAAAATGAGAAAAAAAAAGTTTCATATATTCTTCATACGTATGCTGTTTATGCATGAACCGCATATCCATAGAACAAAACTTTCTTATGAAAAATTATTTTTTTTTGTATGTTCGTTTTCATTAGTAATGCTATTAAAGAGTAAATCTGACAATTCTTAAAATAAAATTTCTTAAAAAAATTCAAATTTTTTTTCATTTATTCTTCATACGTATGCTGTTTATGCATGAAACGCATATCCATAGAACAAAACTTTCTTATGAAAAATTAATTTTTTTTGTATGTTCGTTTTCATTAGTAGTGCTATTAAAGAGTAAGTCTGACACTCCTGAATATAAAATTTCTTCAAAAAGAATTAAAATTTTTTTTTATTTATTCTTCAAATTAAAATTCAAAAAAATTAATTTTTTTGTATGTTCGTTTTCATTAGTAATGCTATTAAAGAGTAGTAATGCTATTAAATAAATCTGACACTTCTTGAAATAAAATTTCTTAAAAAAAAATGAAATTTTTTTTCATTTATTCTTCATACGTATGCTGTTTTAACGACGCCGATGTTTTAAATACCCTTGCAGTTTTTGAAAGGCGCTACCATTGATAACAAAAAGTTTTTCTCACTAGAATTAGTTTTTAGACCGATGGTTCCTATGGCAGCTATATGCTATAGTCGTCCGATTTCGATAGACTTTCCAGAATTGTGTGGAAGCATATAAAACTAATATATACCACGATTGGTGCAACTACGATGGAAAATAAAAAAGTTTTCTCATTAGAACTAGTTTTTGGACCGATCGTTCCTACGGCAGCTATATGCTATCGTCATCCGATTTTTAAAAATGTTTCCAGAATTGTGTGAAAGTATATAAAAACAAATATATATCATGATTGCTGATGCTACGATGGAAAACAAAAAAGTTCTTCTTTCTAGAACTAGTTTATGCACCGATCGTTTATATGGCAACTATATGCTATAGTTACCGATTTTGATAAATTATTCCAGAATTGTGTGGAAGCATATAAAACTAATAAATACCATGATTGGTGACGCTACAATAGATCAACGAAAAAGTTTTTCTCACAAAAACTAGTTTTTGGACCGATCGTTCCTATGGCAGATATATGATGTAGTCATCCGATCTAATATATAATATGATTGGTGATGCTACGATGAAAAACAAAAAAGTTTTTCTTTCTAGAACTAGTTTTTGCACCGACCGTTTATATGGCAGCTATATGCTATAGTCATCCGATTTTGATAAATTTTTCCAGAATTGTGTGGAAACATATAAAACTAATTTTTACCACGATTGGTGCAGCTAAGATGGAAAATAAAAAAGTTTTTCTCACAAAAACTAGTTTTTGGTCAGATCGTTCCTATGGCAGCTATATAATATAGTCATTCGATTCGGCCGGTTCCGACAAATGTGCAGCGTATTTGTATTTAAAGACTTTTTGCAAAGTTTGGCCAAGATAGCTTTAAAACTGAGGGAGGAGATAGCATAGAAACAGACGGGTGGACGGACGGACGGACAGACGGACAAACGGAAATAAACTCAGCTCGTCATGCTGATCAAGAATATATATATTTTATGTGGTCGGAAATGCGTCCATCACTGCGTTAAAAACATCGTGACAATTTGAATATACCCTCTGCAAGGGTATAACAATGAAGTGATAATTGTTCATTTATTCTTCATACGTATGCTCGTATGTTCGTTTTCATTAGTAATGCTATTAAAGAGTAAATCTGACAATTCTTGAAATAAAAATTCTTCAAAAAAACGAAAAAAATGTTTTTCATTTATTCATTATACGTATGCTGTTAATGCATGAAACGCAAATAAATAGAACAAAACTTTCTTATGAAAAATTAATTTTTTGTATGTTCGTTTTCATTAGTAATGCTTTTAAAGAGTAAGTCTGACACTTCTTTAAATAAAATTTCTTAAAAAAAATGCAAATTTTTTTCATTTATTCTTCATACGTATGCTGTCTATGCATGAAACGCATATCCATAGAACAAAACTTTCTTATGAAAAATTAATTTTTTTAGTATGTTCGTTTTCATTAGTAATGCTATTAAAGAGTAAGTCTGACACTCCTGAATATAAAATTTCTTCAAAAAAATGAAATTTTTGTTATCATTTATTCTTCAAATTAAAATTAAAAAAATTAATTTTTTGTTTGTTCGTTTTCATTAGTAATGCTATTAAAGAGTAAATCTGACACTTCTTGAAATAAAATTTCTCAAAAAAAATGAAATTTTTTTCATTTATTCTTCATACGTATGCTGTTTTAACGACGCCGATGTTTTAAATACCCTTGCAGTTTTTGAAAGGCGCTACCATTGATAACAAAAAAGTTTTTCTCACTAGAATTAGTTTTTAGACCGATGGTTCCTATGGCAGCTATATGCTATAGTCATCCGATTTTGATAAATTTTTCCAGAATTGTGTGGAAGCATATAAAACTAATATTTACCACGATTGGTGCAGCTAAGATGGAAAATAAAAAACTTTTTCTCACAAAAACTAGTTTTTGGACCGATCGTTCCTATGGTTGCTATATAATATAATCATTCGATCCGGGCGGTACCGACAAATGTGAAATTTTCGTCCACGGGCTGGAATAATGGTGGGCGTATTTTAGCTCAGTGACAATGGCTATTTGTGAGCCGATCTGAATAAAATCCGCACAGCCCAAACCGTAAAGTTTTCTCATTAGAACTAGTTTTTGGACCGATCGTTCCTACGGCAGCTATATGCTATCGTCATCCGATTTTTAAAAATGTTTCCAGAATTGTGTGAAAGTATATAAAAACAAATATATATCATGATTGCTGATGCTACGATGGAAAACAAAAAAGTTCTTCTTTCTAGAACTAGTTTTTGCACCGATCGTTTATATGGCAGCTATATGCTATAGTTACCGATTTTGATAAATTATTCCAGAATTGTGTGGAAGCATATAAAACTAATAAATACCATGATTGGTGACGCTACAATAGATCAACGAAAAGTTTTTCTCACAAAAACTAGTTTTTGGACCGATCGTTCCTATGGCAGATATATGATGTAGTCATCCGATCTAATATATAATATGATTGGTGATGCTACGATGAAAAACAAAAAAGTTTTTCTTTCTAGAACTAGTTTTTGCACCGACCGTTTATATGGCAGCTATATGCTATAGTCATCCGATTTTGATAAATTTTTCCAGAATTGTGTGGAAACATATAAAACTAATTTTTACCACGATTGGTGCAGCTAAGATGGAAAATAAAAAAGTTTTTCTCACAAAAACTAGTTTTTGGTCAGATCGTTCCTATGGCAGCTATATAATATAGTCATTCGATCCGGCCGGTTCCGACAAATGTGCAGCGTATTTGTATTTAAAGACTTTTTGCAAAGTTTGGCCAAGATAGCTTTAAAACTGAGGGAGGAGATAGCATAGAAACAGACGGATGGACGGACGGACGGACAGACGGACAAACGGAAATAAACTCAGCTCGTCATGCTGATCAAGAATATATATATTTTATGTGGTCGGAAATGCGTCCATCACTGCGTTAAAAACATCGTGACAATTTGAATATACCCTCTGCAAGGGTATAACAATGAAGTGATAATTGTTCATTTATTCTTCATACGTATGCTCGTATGTTCGTTTTCATTAGTAATGCTATTAAAGAGTAAATCTGACAATTCTTGAAATAAAAATTCTTCAAAAAAACGAAAAAAATGTTTTTCATTTATTCATTATACGTATGCTGTTAATGCATGAAACGCAAATAAATAGAACAAAACTTTCTTATGAAAAATTAATTTTTTGTATGTTCGTTTTCATTAGTAATGCTATTAAAGAGTAAGTCTGACACTTCTTTAAATAAAATTTCTTAAAAAAAATGCAAATTTTTTTCATTTATTCTTCATACGTATGCTGTTTATGCATGAAACGCATATCCATAGAACAAAACTTTCTTATGAAAAATTAATTTTTTTAGTATGTTCGTTTTCATTAGTAATGCTATTAAAGAGTAAGTCTGACACTCCTGAATATAAAATTTCTTCAAAAAAATGAAATTTTTGTTTTCATTTATTCTTCAAATTAAAATTTAAAAAAATTAATTTTTTGTTTGTTCGTTTTCATTAGTAATGCTATTAAAGAGTAAATCTGACACTTCTTGAAATAAAATTTCTCAAAAAAAATGAAATTTTTTTTCATTTATTCTTCATACGTATGCTGTTTTAACGACGCCGATGTTTTAAATACCCTTGCAGTTTTTGAAAGGCGCTACCATTGATAACAAAAAAGTTTTTCTCACTAGAATTAGTTTTTAGACCGATGGTTCCTATGGCAGCTATATGCTATAGTCATCCGATTTTGATAAATTTTTCCAGAATTGTGTGGAAGCATATAAAACTAATATTTACCACGATTGGTGCAGCTAAGATGGAAAATAAAAAACTTTTTCTCACAAAAACTAGTTTTTGGACCGATCGTTCCTATGGTAGCTATATAATATAATCATTCGATCCGGCCGGTACCGACAAATGTGAAATTTTCGTCCACAGGCTGGAATAATGGTGGGCGTATTTTAGCTCAGTGACAATGGCTATTTGTGAGCCGATCTGAATAAAATCCGCACAGCCCAAACCGTAAGAGATAGCAAGCTAATTGTTTTACTGTAGTTTCATCTTACTCCGAAAGTGAGTACTAAGGCGGCGTTTTGGCAAATTCCGCCGGGAAATGTGAATAGTTCGCGGAAAACTTTTGTATGAAACTTTTTTGTTTATCATCCCATCTGCTCCAAACTAATTTAGAAAAACCGCAATAAAAATTCAACAACAATTGCATACAAGTTTTCCGCAAAATTAACCCACTACACCCCTGTGGGTTAAAAATCAATTAATTGGCCGAAAGAATATTATCGCGTTTTTCTCAGTGTGGAAAATCCGGAAAAATGGCGAAAAATATTTGACAAGTAAACACTATTTATTCTTCATACCATCGCACTCTAAATCATTTTCAAAACACCAATTGGAAATTCCATTAAATTATCATATATATAAGTTAACACCAGCCAGCGCCCCCTCCTCTTCAACCTCTCGCACCACATCCACGACCTACATACTAGCAGCGACAGCAACATAACAACGGAAGTGCGCTGTCCGTCCGTTAGCTGTGTCAGCTACAGACCTACGAACCGTCTTCACTCGCCACGCTCCCCCAGATCCCCGACCAATCCGAATCGAACTGCAGCATTAGCATCAAATAACACCAACAATGTTGCAGAGCAAACACAACCGCCGCCGGCGGTTGCACAATATCCGCCGCACTTCAAGTTATGCTGACGGCTCAAAAAATATTAGTTATACAAAAATAATTAAAAAGAGAAAATTGCAAAGCAAAAAATAAGTGGAAAGTACAAAAAAATGATGACAAAAAATATTAGTGCAAAAATTAAGTGCAAAACAAAAAAAAGATACGAATAAAAAATTAAGCCAGAGTGAAATACAATAACCCGCTGCGGTGGGGATGCTGCCTTTCAGAGCAAGGATTCCCCACGGGCGCAAAAAATTGTAATACAAAAAAAAGAAGCAACGACAAGCTGCGGCGATTAGTCCACGTACATAGCTAATTCGCGAGCGTCAAATGTTTGCAACCATCAAAAAATAATACAAAAAAGATTTTTAATATAAACAAAAAAGTGGTAAAGTGGCAGTCTGATAGAAAGGCCAAAGAATGTGGAATGCATTTAAAAAAGGCTGCCTAGTGGATTGTGTGTAAATCCGTACCTTAGTAGGCGAAATGCTAAAACTGATAAATACGGACCACCGCGGCCAAGTGCCGAAATTAATTGGCTAAATTTAGAAATAAGTATTCAAAAACACACAGAGTTATGCCAAACCAAATATTCTTGCATTTAATCATTAAAAAAAAAATTAAACAAACTAAAAGCACATTCACTATTTATTTAAAAATTTTATTAAAAGTTGTATTCCTCTTCATCAGAATCTTCGCATCGTAAGGAGAATCCTGCAGAGACAAATCAAAGAGACGAATTCTCTTCCACTGGAAAGCTGTTAGCCGTGGTGAGTGAAGCGTTACAATCTTCAACAAAAAACAAAATTAATAAAGTATTTCTCAATCAAAATACCCATATTTTAAAAGGTTAAATTCTTGTTGTTGTAACAGCCGGCTTCCTAGGAATATTGGTACCTCCTTGTGAATTCTTCTTACTCGGTTAGTCTCCCATATTGTGGTGGAGGAAATTAAGGAAACCATGAACAAGTTCAATGACTTATTGAACGCATTGGTGGCCCAGTTGTTAGGGATTAAAGAAGACATTAAGAAAGTTAGCGACAGGGTGGTCATCTTACCTGGAGAGTCGTAGTCGTGATGGGATTCAGCTTGCACCATTGACCAGTGCTCGCAATAAATGTGAGCTAAGGGAAACTTCTTCTCTTCCAGATTGGGAGAAGGAGTTGCAACCCTTCGAAGGCCAACCAGGGAGATACGTTTAATGGGTCAATAGGGCGTAGGCTTTTTTGAATGATTATAAGATCATTAGGAACAAGCTTTTATTCAGGTCCATCGTTTTGCATATTAGGCAGAAAATTAGAAGTAACGACGACATGGCGCTAGTGGCTTATAACGTGCAGTATGATTGGCAGAAAGTGAAAACAAATTTTATGACCGATGCCTCTCCAGTGTACCATACCTAGAGTATAGAACCAAGGATAAGGATATAAGATACAATTTCTCATAGACACCGGTGCAAATAAGAACTGTATAAGCCCCAAAGCAGCCACCGGTTGTACCCCATTTCCCACCCCTTTCCACGCGGGTAGCGTCAAGATCACGCATCGTCTCGTTGGCTAATTTTTCAAACCCATCGGTAACAACACAACCACTGCGTTTTCTCTGATTTTGATTACAGGGGACGATATGTTGACAGAATTGAGGGTCGAATTTTTTGTTTCCCGATAGTTCGATCGTCCATAGTCCAGCAAAATGAGTTTCTAATCGTATCTTTTGCTATTAAAACATTTCTTTTAGCCAAGCGATAGCCTGGATACCATTATAAGGACCAAAACTCGCACTAGCACATAGCTTTTTATTTGTCGCTAAGGGCTGCCTACATTCAGCTAGTAAGAGGGGTGCGAAAAATATGAAAGTTGAGGAGCTTTTGAAACGCTGCCCAGTGAGGATGTTTCCGAAAAACCCAAGGCCCATTGAGGATAGGGATTATCGCTTGATCGTCGATTTCAGACGATTCACTCGTATCGAGAAGGTAGAGAAGCACGAGGAGGCCACCCTAAAGATCGAATCTGGGAGGGTTCTTCATAAGTCGGAGGTGAGGAATTAATGTTCATTAGCAAAATAGCGAGGATATGAAGAATACGAAGATTAACGTTTCACTTTCCCAGGTTAACGGCTAAGTACAGCTACTTATATAAAACAAAAAAACTCAAATTAATCAAATAAAAAACAAAACACAGAAAATAAAAACACGCTAAAACACTTATATAAAAAACAAAACACAAATTTATAAAATAAAAAACAAAAAACAAAAAAACACTGAAAATAAAAACACACTAACACACAATCACAAATACACTATACACCAGAACACTCACACAAAACACAACAAAATACATAAAATTACAAAACAAAAAACACACAAACAAAAAACACAAAACACAAATTATATACACAAATACACTTATTATTAAGACAGAAAATGTTCTCAAACACATACCACCCATACCAAAACAATGACCAAATTTACTCTAACATTTTCCATATTTCCCCCTTGACTTCTTAAGCATGGTTCTGTTCCATATAACGGGTGCCGCCTACATCTTCAAATATGACGCACCGGTTATCCCCCTGCAACAAGGAACCGTTAGGCGCACCAATGGTTTTTTTAAACTGGCTCACGTCATCGATTTGACTCGCATGCAGCACACCATCAACGAGGTAGCCGACGAGACAACGATAATCACTGACCAGTGAATCAACGCTTTGGCTGGCTATTACCTTCAACACGCATCGGAGGCCATTTTACGGATGACTAGCGCTCCGGGACGCAAGCCACGTTCTATCGATTGGTTAGGGTCGGCCTGGAAATGGGTTGCGGGTTCGCCAGACAAGTCTGACTGGGATACGATTCTGAGGTAGGAAGACAGCCTGACAAGGAACAACAACCAACAAATCCGAATCAACACAAAGTTGTTTGACTCAACACACGAATCACTGCAGAGGCTCAATGACGTTATCGGTAGGGTTAATGCGATTGAAGGGGATCTCCACGCGACGACGGCTGTACTGCACAAAGCAATCGTTATAGCGGATCAGGTCAACGAGATGATGAGAGCCTGCCAGCTCGCGAAGACTGGAGTGGTCAACACAAACCTACTGGATTATGACGAGATCGACACAATATTGTCAGAAACGGACAACCTCCCATACCAAAATGCTGTGGAGGCAGTTGAATTCTCCAAGCCGACAATACTAACGAATGGAACGGCACTTTTGTACATCATGGCAATACCCAAAGTAATAGACGGGAAGTACCGACTATTGTAGATTTACCCGACGATATCGGACGGCAAACAAGTCGTGCTGAAATACAGGAAACTGGCCATGAACCAATTGGAAACATACGCCGTCCTTGGTAGTTGTTTGTCCATTGGAAACACAACAGTTTGCCGAGAAGCGGACTTACATAAACTGGAGGAGGATAGTTGCATTCCTAAACTCTTTGAAGGAGGGCAGGCAACTTGTGATTATCTAAGGACCAACCAAGAAGTAGTGGAACTCATCGAAGATGGCACCATTTTCCTGACAAATTTCAACGGAACCGTAACCGACCCGGCAAGGAATTGCCATTTGGAGGGTTCGTACATCTTTAAATTCGGTAACGAAACGATCACGATCGGCGACCGAAACTACAGCAGCTACTCGTCAACACACCTGATGGCAATGCCGGCCGTTTTAACCCATATTACGACCTCGGGTTACGAATTATCACTAAAATACGTTCACAATTTCAGCATGGAGAATCTTGAAAAATTGTCCGTTTTATCAAATGAAATTTTAATCTCGTTTTCCGCAGAAGTAGACATAGCCCTAATCATCATGGCAGCAATGTATTGTGTCTGGAAGAAAATAACATCGACAAGGGGTATACCAAAATTACGCGACCCCCCTTTGGACCTGGAAGCACGAGGCCCTCTGAGCCTATAGCCAAGGCCAATTGATCTGTAGGACACAGATTTTGTGATGGGGAGGAGTTAACACCAGCCAGCACCCCCTCCTCTTCAACCCCTCGCACCACATACACGACCTACATACTAGCAGCGACAGCAACATAACAACGGAAGTGCGCTGTCCGTCCGTCAGCTGTGTCAGCTACATACCTACGAACCGTCTTCACTCGCCACGCGCCCCCAGACCCCCGACCAATCCGAATCGAACTGCAGCATTAGCATCAAATAACACCAACAATGTTGCAGAGCAAACACAACCGCCGCCGGCGGTTATACAATATCCACCGCACTTCAAGTTATGCTGACGGCTCAGATTCCCCGCTGCTCTGCCGGCACCGAAATGTGCTGACGCCGTGGGATTCTTGGGCAGCGGGTCGGTGAACCGAACACTTGTAGAATAGGTTAGGTTTAGTTATTTTTGTTACGACAAACAACGTACAACCACTCGTCCGAGTTTAATAAATCCAATTATAACGTTTAAAAGAATAAGTCTTTTTATTTGGGGATTGGAGATCGAGAACAAAGGAATGGAATCTAATTTAATAAGGTAATATCAGAGGGTCACACCCTCCCTGGCCATGACCGGCCATAACTGGCGCCCGAGCAGTTCGCACGAAAGTGGAACCTACGCATTTACGAATGCACCCCCTTTAAAAAAAAAAACATTTAAATATTTTCCTTTTTTTGTGCCATAATTAAGAACAAATAATCCAACATTTTCCCTTTTTGTGCCGTTGTGTGACAAGTGCAAACAAAAATAAAAATTACAAGAAAATCTAGAAAAAATTGCATAGCAAAATATAAGTGAAAAGTACAAAAAAAATTACAATAAATATTAGTTATAAAAAAATAATTAAAAAGAGAAAATTGCAAAGCAAAAAATAAAAAATTAAGTGCAAAACAAAAAAAAGATAAGAATTAAAAATGAAGCCAGAGTGAAATACAATACCCTCTGCGGTGGTGATGCTGCCTTTCAGAGCAAGGATTCCCCACGGGCGCAAATAATTGTAATACAAAAAAAAGAAGCAACGACAAGCTGCGGCGATTAGTCCACGTACATAGCTAATTCGCGAGCGTCAAATGTTTGCAACCATCAACAAATAATACAAAAAAGATTTTTAATATAAACAAAAAAGTGGTAAAGTGGCAGTCTGATAGAAAGGCCAAAGAATGTGGAATGCATTTAAAAAAGGCAGCCTAGTGGATTGTGTGTAAATCCGTACCTTAGTAGGCGAAATGCTAAAACGGATAAATACGGACCACCGCGCCCAAGTGCCGAAATTAATTGGCTAAATTTAGAAATAAGAATACAAAAACACACAGAGTTATGCCAAACCAAATATTCTTGCATTTAATCATTAAAAAAAAAAATTAAACAAACTAAAAGCACATTCACTATTTATTTAAAAATTTTATTAAAAGTTGTATTCCTCTTCATCAGAATCTTCGCATCGTAAGGAGAATCCTCCAGAGACAAATCAAAGAGACGAATTCTCTTCCACACAAATGCTCGCTGCGCAACAATCAAAACAGAGTTCCTCCTAAAAATTTCTCTCTGGAATGCAAATGGCATTTCTCGCCACAAACTGGAGCTTTTAAAGTTCCTACAAGACAATGAAATCGACATAATGCTGCTTGCAGAAACTCATCTTACGGAGATACAATTTTCAATTATCGGGGTATGCCTTTTACGGCACAAATCACCCAGATGGTAAAGCTCATGGCGGAACTGGCATCCTAGTCAGAAACCGCATTAAACATTACCAACTACCTGGATTTGCGGAAAACTACATGCAAGCTACATCGATATGCGTGGAATCAAAGCGAGGAAATATTACTGTGTCGGCAGTTTATTGTCCCCCACGTTTCGCAATATCGGAAAATCAATTTATAGACTTCTTCAATACACTGGGTCAACGCTTCCTAGCTGCAGGTGACTATAATTCCAAACATCCCCACTGGGGCTCTAGACTAACTAACCCCAAAGGAAAGCAACTATACAACGCACTCACGCGAGCATCAAACAAACTCGACTATGTATCACCGGGTAGGCCTACATATTGGCCAGCAGATCCAAAAAAAATTCCCGACCTAATAGACTTCGCCATAACAAGAAAAATTCCACGTAACTTGGTTACTGCAGAAGCATTAGCAGATTTGTCGTCAGACCATTCCCCAATTATTTTTACCCTTCTGGAGAGCCCTCAGATCATCGAATATCCTCGGCGCCTGACATCCCACAAGACGAACTGGCTTAAATACAAAAAATATATTAGCAGTCACATAGAACTGAGCCCAACCATCAACAGCGAAGAAGACATCGAAAATTCCGTCCAAACACTTAACTCCATCATTACAGCTGCAGCTTATCACTCGAACCCTCAAACAGCAAAAACAACAACATCGAAGGAAGGTAGTAGATTAAGCAACAGCTACATAGAGCGACTCGTCACTGAGAAACGCCGTGCAAGAAGAGAATGGCAGAGCAATAGGTCACCTGCTGCAAAGAATCGGCTGAGAGAAGCAGAACGCAAACTTAGCAGAGCCCTCGAAACTGAAGAACAATAAGCCCAAAGGCGTTACATAGATAAGTTGTCGCCTACAAGCACAAAATTTCCTTTATGGAGAGCACACGAGAGCATAAAGCCACCTGCAAAGATAGACACGCATTTGAGGGATGAGAGAGGAAGATGGGCCCGTAGTGACGAAGAAAAGGCAAAAGTATTTGCACTTCACCTTAAAAATGTTTTCATGCCTAATCCACCAACAAATGGATTTGCGCTCCCATCAATTTCAACTGCCGCACAAGCTGACCCAATCAAAAGTTCACTCGTCTGAAATAAGAAACCTAATAAGAGAACTTAATCCGAGAAAAGCACCAGGACATGATCTCATTACGCCAAAAATGATTATGGAACTTCCAATTCCAGCCATTAACTATATCTCCAGACTTTTCAATGCTGTTCTGCGATGTGGATACTTTCCAAATAACTGGAAAAGGTCCACAATCATAATGATTCACAAACTAGGAAAGGATAAAACACAAGCGTCGTCTTATAGACCCATTAGTCTGCTACCTTGTTTATCAAAATTATTCGAGAAGATCTTACTCCGCAAAATTGATTCTCATGCACAAAATATCATTCCATCTCACCAATTTGGGTTCCGGGCAAAACACGGGACCATTGAACAAGTCAACCGCCTAACTTCAGATATTCGGACGGCGTTTGAGCACCACGAATACTGCTCCGCAATTTTCCTATTATTATCTTCAAAATTAAGACACTGCTTCCGCCGAACACACGAATGCTACGTCAGTAATAGAGTATTTTCTATACGTCATAACGAGTACACTACGCAAGAGTTCACCATTGGAGCCGGAGTGCCACAGGGTAGCGTTCTTGGCCCTTTTCTTTATGTATTATACACTGCTGACATCCCAACAGACCCCCGACTTACAATATCCACATTTGCGGATGATACGGCAATTCTAAGCAGATCACGATGTCCAATTAACGCAACAAGACTTTTGGCAAGCCACCTAGCTGAAGTAGAAGAGTGGCTGGCCAATTGGCGCATAAGGATTAACGAGCAAAAGTGTAAACATGTCACGTTCACATTCAACAGAAGCACCTGTCCCCCACTATACCTAAACGGGACCTTGATCCCACAATCAAGTGATGTTGTATACCTCGGTATTCACCTCGACAGAAGGCTAACTTGGCGCAAACACATAGATTCGAAAAAACTCCAAATAAAGCTGAAGGCCAATAGCCTCCACTGGCTTATTAACTCCCGTTCCCCATTAAAACTGGAATATAAAGTCTTACTGTATAAAACCATCATAAAGCCTGTTTGGACGTACGGCTCCCAGCTATGGGGAAATGCCTGTGCGAGCAGCGTGGAAATCCTCCAAAGAGCACAATCACGAGTTCTTAGAATACTCACTGGAGCGCCATTGTACATTCGAAACGAGTGTATACACAACGATCTCAACATCCCATTGGTCGATACTGAAATAGCCCAAATAAAACGCAAATATATCGAGAAGCTCCATGCCCACCCTAATCAACTTGCCCAATCTCTCACCCTGCAAGCAACGCATACCCGACTCCGAAGAAAAGACCTCCCAACCCAGCGATTGTACTAAAGGGCCGCTGAACACAAAACTACATCCAATTGGAGATAGTTTTCTTATAAATAGTTTTTATATTAAGATTTGCAAAATTATTGTTAGTCTCATTAAGAGAAGATTCAATAAATACCAAAAAAGCTTAAAAAAAAAAAAAATAAAAATAAAGTATTTCTCAATCAAAATACCCATATTTTAAAAGGTTAAATTCTTGTTGTTGTAACAGCCGGCTTCCTAGGAATATTGGTACCTCCTTGTGAATTCTTCTTACTCGGTTAGTCTCCCATATTGTCTAGAGATTAGAATATCGGGCGTCGTCCTAGAGGTGGAGGAAATTAAAGAAACCATGAACAAGTTCAATGACTTATTGAACGCATTGGTGGCCCAGTTGTTAGGGATTAAAGAAGACATTAAGAAAGTTAGCGACAGGGTGGTCATCTTACCTGAGAGTCGTAGTCGATGGGATTCAGCTTGCACCATTGACCAGTGCTCGCAATAAATATGAGCTAAGGGAAACTTCTTCTCTTCCAGATTGGGTGAAGGAGTTGCAACCCTTCGATGGCCAACCAGGGAGATACGTTTAATGGGTCAATAGGGCGTAGGCTTTTTGAATGATTATAATATCATTAGGAACAAGCTTTTGTTCAGGTCCATCGTTTTGCATATTAGGCAGAAAATTAGAAGTATCGATGACACGGCGCTAGTGGCTTATAACGTGCAGTATGATTGGCAGAAAGTGAAAACAAATTTTATGACCGATGCCTCTCAGGTACCATACCTAGAGTATAGAACCAAGGATAAGGATATAAGATACAATTTCTCACAGACACCGGTGCAAATAAGAACTGTATAAGCCCCAAAGTAGCCTCCGGTTGTACCCCATTTCCCACCCTTTCCACGCTGGTAGCGTCAAGATCACGCATCGTCTCGTTGGCTAATTTTTCAAACCCATCGGTAACAACACAACCACTGCGTTTTATCTGATTTTGATTACAGGGACGATATGTTGACAGAATTGAGGGTCGAATTTTTTTGTTTCCCGATAGTTCGATCGTCCATAGTCCAGCAAAATGAGTTTCTAATCGTATCTTTTGCTATTAAAACATTTCTTTTAGCCAAGCGATCGCCTGGATACCATTATAAGGACCAAAACTCGCACTAGCACAGAGCTTTTTTATTTGTCGCTAAGGGCTGCCTACACTCAGCTAGTAAGAGGGGTGCGAAAAATATGAAAGTTGAGGAGCTTTTGAAACGCTGCCCAGTAAGGATGTTTCCGAAAAACCTAAGGCCCATTGAGGATAGGGATTATCGCTTGATCGTCGATTTCAGACGATTCACTCGTATCGAGAAGGTAGAGAAGCACGAGGAGGCCACCCTAAAGATCGAATCTGGGAGGGTTTTTCATAAGTCGGAGGTGAGGAATTGATGTTCATTAGCAAAATAACGGCTGGGTACGCTACTTGGCCGCGAGGATATGAAGAATACGAAGATTACCGAAGTTGCACTTCCTAAACTCTTTGAAGGAGGGCAGGCAACTTGTGATTATCTAAGGACCAACCAAGAAGTAGTGGAACTCATCGAAGATGGCACCATTTTCCTGACAAATTTCAACGGAACCGTAACCGACCCGGCAAGGAATTGCCATTTGGAGGGTTCGTACATCTTTAAATTCGGTAACGAAACGATCACGATCGGCGACCGAAACTACAGCAGCTACTCGTCAACACACCTGATGGCAATGCCGGCCGTTTTAACCCATATTACGACCTCGGGTTACGAATTATCACTAAATACGTTCACAATTTCAGCATGGAGAATCTTGAAAAATTGTCCGTTTTATCAAATGAAATTTTAATCTCGTTTTCCGCAGAAGTAGACATAGCCTAATCATCATGGCAGCAATGTATTGTGTCTGGAAGAAAAATAACATCGACAAGGGGCATACCAAAATTACGCGACCCCCTTTGGACCTGGAAGCACGAGGCCCTCTGAGCCTATAGCCAAGGCCAATTGATCTGTAGGACACAGATTTTGTGATGGGGAGGAGTTAACACCAGCCAGCACCCCTCCTCTTCAACCCCCTCGCACCACATACACGACCTACATACTAGCAGCGACAGCAACATAACAACGGAAGTGCGCTGTCCGTCCGTCAGCTGTGTCAGCTACATACCTACGAACCGTCTTCACTCGCCACGCCCCCAGACCCCGACCAATCCGAATCGAACTGCAGCATTAGCATCAAATAACACCAACAATGTTGCAGAGCAACACAACCGCCGCCGGCGGTTATACAATATCCACCGCACTTCAGTTATGCTGACGGCTCAGATTCCCCGCTGCTCTGCCGGCACCGAAATGTGCTGACGCCGTGGGATTCTTTGGGCAGCGGGTCGGTGAACCGAACACTTGTAGAATAGGTTAGGTTTAGTTATTTTTGTTACGACAAACAACGTACAACCACTCGTCCGAGTTTAATAAATCCAATTATAACGTTTAAAAGAATAAGTCTTTTTATTTGGGGGATTGGAGATCGAGAACAAAGGAATGGAATCTAATTTAATAAGGTAATATCAGAGGGTCACACCCTCCTACCCTGACCGGCCAATGGCTTGGCCCGAGCAGTTCGCACGAAAGTGGAACCTACGCATTTACGAATGCACCCCTTTAAAAAAAAAAAACAATTTAAATATTTTCCTTTTTTTGTGCCATAATTAAGAACAAATAATCCAACATTTTCCCTTTTTGTGCCGTTGTGTGACAAGTGCAAACAAAAATAAAAATTACAAGAAAATCTAGAAAAAATTGCATAGCAAAATATAAGTGAAAAGTACAAAAAATTACAATAAATATTTAGTTATAAAAATAAATTAAAAGAGAAAATTGCAAAGCAAAAATAAAAAATTAAGTGCAAAACAAAAAAGATAAGAATTAAAAATGAAGCCAGAGTGAAATACAATACCCTCTGCGGTGGTGATGCTGCCTTTCAGAGCAAGGATTCCCCACGGGCGCAAATAATTGTAATACAAAAAAAAGAAGCAACGACAAGCTGCGGCGATTAGTCCACGTACATAGCTAATTCGCGAGCGTCAAATGTTTGCAACCATCAACAAATAATACAAAAAGATTTTTAATATAAACAAAAAAAAGTGGTAAAAAGTGGCAGTCTGATAGAAAAGGCCAAGAATGTGGAATGCATTTAAAAAAGGCAGCCTAGTGGATTGTAGTAAATCCGTACCTTAGTAGGCGAAATGCTAAAACGGATAAATACGGACCACCGCGCCCAAAGCCGAAATTAATTGGCTAAATTTAGAAATAAGAATACAAAAACACACAGAGTTATGCCAAACCAAAATATTCTTGATTTAATCATTAAAAAAAAAAATTAAACAAACTAAAAGCACATTCACTATTTATTTAAAATTTTATTAAAAGTTGTATTCCTCTTTCATCAGAATCTTCGCATCGTAAGGAGAATCCTCCAGAGACAAATCAAAGAGACGAATTCTCTTCCACACAAATGCTCGCTGTGCAACAATCAAAACAGAGTTCCTCCCAAAAATTTCTCTCTGGAATGCAAATGGCATTTCTCGCCACAAACTGGAGCTTTTAAAGTTCCTACAAGACAATGAAATCGACATAATGCTGCTTGCAGAAACTCATCTTACGGAGATACAATTTTTTCAATTATCGGGGGTATGCCTTTTACGGCACAAATCACCCAGATGGTAAAGCTCATGGCGGAACTGGCATCCTAGTCAGAAACCGCATTAAACATTACCAACTACCTGGATTTGCGGAAAACTACATGCAAGCTACATCGATATGCGTGGAATCAAAGCGAGGAAATATTACTGTGTCGGCAGTTTATTGTCCCCCACGTTTCGCAATATCGGAAAATCAATTTATAGACTTCTTCAATACACTGGGTCAACGCTTCCTAGCTGC
Organism: Lordiphosa mommai; assembly: GCA_018904225.1. Classification (NCBI taxonomy): domain Eukaryota; kingdom Metazoa; phylum Arthropoda; class Insecta; order Diptera; family Drosophilidae; genus Lordiphosa; species Lordiphosa mommai. The sequence continues at coordinate 76,023 of JAEIFT010000208.1, read as the reverse complement.
AGGTGACTATAATTCCAAACATCCCCACTGGGGCTCTAGACTAACTAACCCCAAAGGAAAGCAACTATACAACGCACTCACGCGAGCATCAAACAAACTCGACTATGTATCACCGGGTAGGCCTACATATTGGCCAGCAGATCCAAAAAAAATTCCCGACCTAATAGACTTCGCCATAACAAGAAAAATTCCACGTAACTTGGTTACTGCAGAAGCGTTAGCAGATTTGTCGTCAGACCATTCCCCAATTATTTTTACCCTTCTGGAGAGCCCTCAGATCATCGAATATCCTCGGCGCCTGACATCCCACAAGACGAACTGGCTTAAATACAAAAAATATATTAGCAGTCACATAGAACTGAGCCCAACCATCAACAGCGAAGAAGACATCGAAAATTCCGTCCAAACACTTAACTCCATCATTACAGCTGCAGCTTATCACTCGAACCCTCAAACAGCAAAAACAACAACATCGAAGGAAGGTAGTAGATTAAGCAACAGCTACATAGAGCGACTCGTCACTGAGAAACGCCGTGCAAGAAGAGAATGGCAGAGCAATAGGTCACCTGCTGCAAAGAATCGGCTGAGAGAAGCAGAACGCAAACTTAGCAGAGCCCTCGAAACTGAAGAACAATAAGCCCAAAGGCGTTACATAGATAAGTTGTCGCCTACAAGCACAAAATTTCCTTTATGGAGAGCACACGAGAGCATAAAGCCACCTGCAAAGATAGACACGCATTTGAGGGATGAGAGAGGAAGATGGGCCCGTAGTGACGAAGAAAAGGCAAAAGTATTTGCACTTCACCTTAAAAATGTTTTCATGCCTAATCCACCAACAAATGGATTTGCGCTCCCATCAATTTCAACTGCCGCACAAGCTGACCCAATCAAAGTTCACTCGTCTGAAATAAGAAACCTAATAAGAGAACTTAATCCGAGAAAAGCACCAGGACATGATCTCATTACGCCAAAAATGATTATGGAACTTCCAATTCCAGCCATTAACTATATCTCCAGACTTTTCAATGCTGTTCTGCGATGTGGATACTTTCCAAATAACTGGAAAAGGTCCACAATCATAATGATTCACAAACTAGGAAAGGATAAAACACAAGCGTCGTCTTATAGACCCATTAGTCTGCTACCTTGTTTATCAAAATTATTCGAGAAGATCTTACTCCGCAAAATTGATTCTCATGCACAAAATATCATTCCATCTCACCAATTTGGGTTCCGGGCAAAACACGGGACCATTGAACAAGTCAACCGCCTAACTTCAGATATTCGGACGGCGTTTGAGCACCACGAATACTGCTCCGCAATTTTCCTAGATGTTGCCCAAGCATTTGACCGTGTCTGGCTGGAAGGTCTTATCTTCAAAATTAAGACACTGCTTCCGCCGAACACACATAAACTCCTCGAATGCTACGTCAGTAACAGAGTATTTTCTATACGTCATAACGAGTACACTACGCAAGAGTTCACCATTGGAGCCGGAGTGCCACAGGGTAGCGTTCTTGGCCCTTTTCTTTATGTATTATACACTGCTGACATCCCAACAGACCCCCGACTTACAATATCCACATTTGCGGATGATACGGCAATTCTAAGCAGATCACGATGTCCAATTAACGCAACAAGACTTTTGGCAAGCCACCTAGCTGAAGTAGAAGAGTGGCTGGCCAATTGGCGCATAAGGATTAACGAGCAAAAGTGTAAACATGTCACGTTCACATTCAACAGAAGCACCTGTCCCCACTATACCTAAACGGGACCTTGATCCCACAATCAAGTGATGTTGTATACCTCGGTATTCACCTCGACAGAAGGCTAACTTGGCGCAAACACATAGATTCGAAAAAACTCCAAATAAAGCTGAAGGCCAATAGCCTCCACTGGCTTATTAACTCCCGTTCCCCATTAAAACTGGAATATAAAGTCTTACTGTATAAAACCATCATAAAGCCTGTTTGGACGTACGGCTCCCAGCTATGGGAAATGCCTGTGCGAGCAGCGTGGAAATCCTCCAAAGAGCACAATCACGAGTTCTTAGAATACTCACTGGAGCGCCATTGTACATTCGAAACGAGTGTATACACAACGATCTCAACATCCCATTGGTCGATACTGAAATAGCCCAAATAAAACGCAAATATATCGAGAAGCTCCATGCCCACCCTAATCAACTTGCCCAATCTCTCACCCTGCAAGCAACGCATACCCGACTCCGAAGAAAAGACCTCCCAACCCAGCGATTGTACTAAGGGCCGCTGAACACAAAACTACATCCAATTGGAGATAGTTTTCTTATAAATAGTTTTTATATTAAGATTTGCAAAATTATTGTTAGTCTCATTAAGAGAAGATTCAATAAATACCAAAAAAGCTTAAAAAAAAAAAAATAAAAATAAAGTATTTCTCAATCAAAATACCCATATTTTAAAAGGTTAAATTCTTGTTGTTGTAACAGCCGGCTTCCCTAGGAATATTGGTACCTCCTTGTGAATTCTTCTTACTCGGTTAGTCTCCCATATTGTCTAGAGATTAGAATATCGGGCGTCGTCCTAGAGGTGGAGGAAATTAAAGAAACCATGAACAAGTTCAATGACTTATTGAACGCATTGGTGGCCCAGTTGTTAGGGATTAAAGAAGACATTAAGAAAGTTAGCGACAGGGTGGTCATCTTACCTGGAGAGTCGTAGTCGTGATGGGATTCAGCTTGCACCATTGACCAGTGCTCGCAATAAATATGAGCTAAGGGAAACTTCTTCTCTTCCAGATTGGGTGAAGGAGTTGCAACCCTTCGATGGCCAACCAGGGAGATACGTTTAATGGGTCAATAGGGCGTAGGCTTTTTTGAATGATTATAATATCATTAGGAACAAGCTTTTGTTCAGGTCCATCGTTTTGCATATTAGGCAGAAAATTAGAAGTATCGATGACATGGCGCTAGTGGCTTATAACGTGCAGTATGATTGGCAGAAAGTGAAAACAAATTTTATGACCGATGCCTCTCCAGTGTACCATACCTAGAGTATAGAACCAAGGATAAGGATATAAGATACAATTTCTCACAGACACCGGTGCAAATAAGAACTGTATAAGCCCCAAAGTAGCCTCCGGTTGTACCCCATTTCCCACCCCTTTCCACGCTGGTAGCGTCAAGATCACGCATCGTCTCGTTGGCTAATTTTTCAAACCCATCGGTAACAACACAACCACTGCGTTTTATCTGATTTTGATTACAGGGGACGATATGTTGACAGAATTGAGGGTCGAATTTTTTGTTTCCCGATAGTTCGATCGTCCATAGTCCAGCAAAATGAGTTTCTAATCGTATCTTTTGCTATTAAAACATTTCTTTTAGCCAAGCGATCGCCTGGATACCATTATAAGGACCAAAACTCGCACTAGCACAGAGCTTTTTATTTGTCGCTAAGGGCTGCCTACACTCAGCTAGTAAGAGGGGTGCGAAAAATATGAAAGTTGAGGAGCTTTTGAAACGCTGCCCAGTAAGGATGTTTCCGAAAAACCTAAGGCCCATTGAGGATAGGGATTATCGCTTGATCGTCGATTTCAGACGATTCACTCGTATCGAGAAGGTAGAGAAGCACGAGGAGGCCACCCTAAAGATCGAATCTGGGAGGGTTTTTCATAAGTCGGAGGTGAGGAATTGATGTTCATTAGCAAAATAGCGAGGATATGAAGAATACGAAGATTAACGTTTCACTTTCCCAGGTTAACGGCTAAGTACAGCTACTTATATAAAACAAAAAAACTCAAATTAATCAAATAAAAAACAAAAAATAAAAAAACACAGAAAATAAAAACACGCTAACACACTTATATAAAAAACAAAACACAAATTAATAAAATAAAAAACAAAAAACAAAAAAAACACTGAAAATAAAACACACTAACACACAATCACAAATACACTATACACCAGAACACTCACACAAAACACAACAAAATACATAAAATTACAAAACAAAAAACACAAAACACAAATTATATACACAAATACACTTATTATTAAGACAGAAAATGTTCTCAAACACATACCACCCATACCAAAACAATGACCAAATTTACTCTAACATTTTCCATATTTCCCCCTTGACTTCTTAAGCATGGTTTTGTTCCATATAACGGGTGCCGCCCACATCTTCAAATATGACGCACCGGTTATCCCCCTGCAACAAGGCACCGTCTGGCGCACCAATGGTTTTTTTAAACTGGCTCACGTCATCGATTTGACTCGCATGCAGCACACCATCAACGAGGTAGCCGACGAGACAACGATAATCACTGACCAGAGAATCAACGCTTTGGCTGACTATTACCTTCAACACGCATCGGAGGCCATTTTACGGATGACTAGCGCAAACCATGTTCTATCGATTGGTTAGGGTCGGCCTGGGTTGCGGGTTCGCCAGACAAATCTGACTGGGATACGATTCTGAGGTAGGAAGACAGCCTGACAAGGAACAACAACCAACAAATCCGAATCAACACAAAGTTGTTTGACTCAACACACGAATCATTGCAGAGGCTCAATGACGTTATCGGTAGGGTTAATGCGATTAAAGGGGATCTCCACGCGACGACGGCTGTACTGCACAAAGCAATAGTTATAGCGGATCAGGTCAACGAGATGATGAGAGCCTGCCAGCTCGCGAAGACTGGAGTGGTCAACACAAACCTACTGGATTATGACGAGATCGACACAATATTGTCAGAAACGGACAACCTCCCATACCAAAATGCTGTGGAGGCAGTTGAATTCTCCAAGCCGACAATACTAACGAATGGAACGGCACTTTTGTACATCATGGCAATACCCAAAGTAATAGACGGGAAGTACCGACTAATGTGGATTTACCCGACGATATCGGACGGCAAACAAGTCGTGCTGAAATACATGAAACTGGCCATGAACCAATTGGAAACATACGCCGTCCTTTTCAGTTTGCCGAGAAGCGGACTTACATAAACTGGAGGAGGATAGTTGCATTCCTAAACTCTTGGAAGGAGGGCAGGCAACTTGTGATTATCTAAGGACCAACCAAGAAGTAGTGAAACTCATAGAAGATGGCACCATTTTCCTGACAAATTTCAACGGAACCGTAACCGACCCGGCAAGGAATTGCGATTTGGAGGGTTCGTACATCGTTAAATTCGGTAACGAAACGATCACGATCGGCGACCGAAACTACATCAGCTACTCGACAACACACCTGATGGCAATGCCGGCCGTTTTAACCCATATTACGACCTCGGGTTACGAATTATCACTAAAATACGTTCACAATTTCAGCATGGAGAATCTTGAAAAATTATCCGTTTTATCAAATGAAATTTTAATCTCGTTTTCCGCAGAAGTAGACATAGCCCTAATCATCATGGGAGCAATGTATTGTGTCTGGAAGAAAATAACATCGACAAGGGGTATACCAAAATTACGCGACCCCCCTTTGGACCTGGAAGCACGAGGCCCTCATGAGCCTATAGCCAAGGCCAATTGATCTGTAGGACACAGATTTTGTGATGGGGAGGAGTTAACACCAGCCAGCACCCCCTCCTCTTCAACCCCTCGCACCACATACACGACCTACATACTAGCAGCGACAGCAACATAACAACGGAAGTGCGCTGTCCGTCCGTTAGCTGTGTCAGCTACAGACCTACGAACCGTCTTCACTCGCCACGCGCCCCCGATCCCCGACCAATCCGGATCGAACTGCAGCATTTGCATCAAATAACACCAACAATGTTGCAGAGCAAACACAACCGCCGCCGGCGGTTGCACAATATCCGCCGCACTTCAAGTTATGCTGACGGTTCAGATTCCCCGCTGCTCTGTCGGCACCGACATGTGCTGAGGCCGTGGGATTCTTGGGCAGCGGGTCGGTCAACCGACCAATTGTAGAATAAGTTAAGTTTAGTTCTTTTTGTTACGACAAACAACGTACAACCACTCGTTCGAGTTTAATAAATCCAATTATAACGTTTAAAAGATTAAGTCTTTTTATTTGGGGATTGGAGATCGAGAACAAAGGAATATAATCTAATTTAATAAGGTAATATCAGAGGGTCACACCCTCCCTGGCCATGACCGGCCATAACGTATATAAAAGAGTTCAACCTGACTGATTGGTGACCGTCGAACAGCCCAAACCGTAAGATATAGCAAGCTGCATTTTTATACCCGTTACTCGTAGAGTAAAAAGGGTATACTAAGTTCGTGCAAATGTATGTAACAGGCAGAAGGAAGCATCTCCGACCCCATAAAGTATATACTTTATAAATATATATAATGTAGTAGTAGTAGTAGTATATATATTTCAAAAATTAGCTTGGCGTAAGCCGTTAGCTTGTTTTTTTTTTCAAAAGTTTTCATTGTTTACAATTATAAGTTGTTTTTTTTTTTACACTAGTTTTTAGATATTTAGTAAAATAGTATTTAGCTTAATTGTAGTTATTTAAAAGTCTTCCGCTATAATTCGACGCCTGTATTTAAGTGCTGCGAATAAGTAGGCTCCTAGCTTGATCCATGACCAATTGCCGTTAAGCAAATCAAAAGCATTTTTTGGAGTGATTGTGAAACTTCCCAGATGTGCCTGCCGAATTTCTCCTAGAAGTGGGCATTCCGCAAGAAAGTGAATAGTATTTTCCACCACGTTCATATTACACAGTGAGCAAACTTCATTTCTGACATGTGGTTGAAACCTAGTGGTAGCAGTTCGCATCTTGCTCTGAAGATATATCTTATTGTGTCGATTGAGTATTCTTCCCTAAAATAATTTTGTTGGCACATGTCATAGTTCAGGACTCTATATGTCAGGCGAGCTTCGCTACTTCGAGCCGTGTCTTCAAATCGTCTCCGTTGGGCTGCATAAACATTTTCTAGAACAGCTATCTGTGCATTAACCCATCCACTTTGATCTTTTATGTTGCCTATAGCACCACTTTCGTCAAACATATGCTGCCATTCTCCAAAGCATTGCGCTGTGTTTTCCAGCAATTGTTGTGCCACTGCTTTTGGTAGTCTGTGATCTGATAACTTCATTATCTTATTCATATATTGAAAATGTCGATTCAGTGTCATATGGTATATTGTTGGAAGACCCGTCTCGAGATATATGGCGTATGAAGGTGTATTAATCGGCAGTTTAAAGATTTTTTTAATGAAATTTCGGATTAATTTCTCAGCACCCTCATACTCCAAGTAACCCCATACTTCCGATGCATATAACATAATTGATCGTGCTGTGGCTTCGAAGAGCTGGTACTTCGCGCTTGGTTTTATATATTTCTTTACCATAAAGTTTCTCCAAGTGCTATTAAGAGCAATAGTGGCATCTTTTAGCTTGTTGTTAATATGAGTGGCAAAGCGCATATTTTGAGTTATTGTGACTCCCAGATATTTGAACTCTTTGACAGTCTCTAGTTCCGTGCCGCCGAGATACCATTTCTCCGTTTTAGAGAGTCGCCCTCTACCATCTCGAACCACCATAATTTTTGACTTATCTGTATTTATGTCCAGATTCCATAGCCTACAATATTCAGCGATCTGATTAATGTTTTGCTGCATTTCCTGAGCACTGTCGGCCATCAAAACCATGTCATCCGCGTGCATGATTGTCTTGCATGACACATTTCCCAATCTGGCACCACCAGTAAGGTATTCGTGCAGGTCGTCAATATACAGAGCGAACAATAATGGACTTAATTGGCATCCTTGTTTTACGCCTCTATTGGTTTCAAAGCAATCCGAACAGTTGTTTCCATCCCATACAGTTGTCTTGTTATTTTCGTACATACTTTTGATCACTGCCAGTAGCTTCGATGATAATCCCAAGTTGTATAGTTTATAGAAGAGCGCATTTCTGTTTATTGTGTCGAATGCAGCACGGAAGTCCACAAAAAACATGTATAACCGTCTTTTTTGTTCCAAATAATGCCGTACGAAACTTGTTAGCACAAATACACTGTCGACTGTGGAGTACCCTTTGCGAAATCCTGCTTGGAATTCGCTTAGAAGATTTTTTCGTTCGACCCACTCAGTCAGTCGCGACAGAATGATAGATGAGAATACCTTTGCGATAGAGTTCTGGAAAGATATTCCCCTATAATTGTTTGGGTCAGTTGGGTCACCTTTTTTCAATATAGGATACAGGATATTTATTCGAAAGCAGTCTGGAACCATAGCAGTATTAATAATTTTATTGTACGCATTTGTGAGGTACTGGCACCTTTTAAGAATTCAGCTGGGATCCGATCAACGCCTGGAGCTTTTCTGTCTTTGCATCCAATTAAAGCACTTCTGACCTCTTCAGCAGTTTTTTAAAATGTGACGCTAGTGCCTCTGGGTCCACTTGAATAACCTTTCTTGTTTTGCTTCCGTTCAATTTTCTGGCTATTTCCCAAAAATCCTTGCTACTGCGTATATTGGCGATTGCATCTTGCATATTCAACATATACCTTGCCTGTTTTTCCTTACACATGCTTTTGTACGCTTTATTGGCCTGTTGATATTGCAATCTGGCTATGGTGCAATCGTTTCGCTTGGCTACTTGAAGTGATTCAAAGGAGGTCTTTCTAGCTTCTTCGCATTGGGCATCATACCACGGCTGAATATAATTTTTTTTTTGTAGACCAGCTTTTCCCATACACTTTGACGCTACAGCTACACATCTCCTTAGACTCTCGATATCAATCTCTCCATTGTTTTCTTCTATTTGGTGCTCCAGTTGTGCATTTAGCAGTTCCTTGTATTGCGTCGACTTGTTTTGTGCCCATCTCAGCTGTGGTAGGAGTTTTTGTTCCGTTTTTGCCTCCTTACGTTCTGCGCCTAGTTTGGCATAGGCTACCAAAGGAAAGTGATCCGAGAAATGTTGACTGCTTACGATAAGGTCCGTTACACTTGTGTGCCAAGCGCCCTTTATCAGGCAATAATCTATCGTTGACACCGCCTCTCCTCTCATAAATGTGTATTCACCATTTATATCGCCTGCTGTCCTGCCATTGAGAACAGTAAGATTTTCGTTTTCACACATCTCTATAAGTTTTGCGCCATTTCCATCCGTTCTATGGTCTTTTGCTCTTCTATTCAAAGTAGCGAAACATGTAGCGGTCTCTGGATCTTCTGTATTCACCTGCTGACTTCCAATTCTTCCATTGAGATCACCTATAACCATGACGTTTTCTTCTTCACATTCCAATAGAGTATTGTACAGCTTGTCAAAGTCATGTCGCCAATTGTTACAATTTACATAAGATGGCACAATAAGCCATGTTTGGTGTTGCTGCGCTATTTTCACCACAAATGATTCTTCGATTTCAGCAAAGGTGCACATGTTCCGCATGACGTTCTTTATCCCATAAACGCAGCCTCCACTTGCGCGTCCTCTGGCATATCTTCGCGTGGCCGCTATCCATTTCAATACATGTTGTGGGAAGTATACAGCAAGGTCTTCGTAGTTTTTTTCGATAAATGTTTCGAAGAGGAAAATATTTCATGTTGGTTTACAAAATTTACAAAGTTGTTATACATTAATTTGGTTTTTAAGCCTGCTACATTATATGCTAGAATTTTGATATTTATGTCTTTAAAATTTAATAGTTTTTTGAGTTGGCTTTTAGAGCTATTTCTTCATAGTTTGTGTTGACCCGAAAATTCTCTCCATACAACGACTGCAGTGCTTCCTCGGCGGGCCGGTTGCCATTCATGAGCTGACAGTGATTGTTCCAATAGAAGGTGCAATTATCTATCAATAGCCTGTCATCTCTGACGAATATTTTTTTTTCTTTGTTGATAGCTATTATGTCTCTGCGAATAGTGAGCATCATTCTTTTGTGCAATCTTTTTTTTGTGTTCAGGTCTTTCTCGATAAATATAGGTGTACCCTTTAACAGCTTTGATTTTTTTAACACTGCCCATACCGCAGCTGTTGAACTGAACTCTACCTTAACATTCATTTTTCCGTTTTTCTCATTAAGTTTCCGAGCTGATTCTATGGTGAATGGTTCTGTGAGTTTTAATTTACTGCTTATAATTTCTTTCACAGCTTCGTGCGGGTATCTATGCGCGTTTATACCCTTAAAAAATAAGATTCCGTTTATTAATGTCGTCCTCTATTTGTAGTATTCTACGCGACTATTCTTCTTTGTGTTGTCGAATTTCTTGTAGTTCGGCTTTTAGCGCCATATTCTCGTTCGTAAGCTGCTCGACTTTTATGGCCATTTCCGATACATTTTCGGAGCGGAGCTTTCAGCTTTCCCTTATCCGAGCTTGAAAGCTTTAAAGATAGGCTTGGTGACAACTCTTGCAGCTGATGCACGCGTATTACAGCACTGTCAGCTGTTTATGCTTGTATTGGTGTAATCAAAATAAAAAAGATTCTATCTCACCACTCAAGTTTTGTTGTTGGCCAGTGATTTGCGCCTTTGCCCTGCTGCGGACAACGTCTTCACTGTTTGTATGTAACCAAAGGTAAATATATATATATTCTTGATCAGCATCAACAGCCGAGTTGATATAGACATGTCCGTCTGTCCGTCTGTCCGTCCGTCCGTATGTCCGTATGAACACCTAGATCTCAGATACTATAAGAGCTAGAGCTACCATTTTTTCAGTGTAGACTTGTTTTGTCTGCACTCAGATCAAGTTTGTTTCAAATGTTTGCCACGCCCCCTCCCGCCCCCGCAATATGAAAAAAACCTCATATCTTCCACAATTTTGAAAATAGATTGTTCGAACCTTCTAGACATATATTATGGTTATCATTACCTATCGATCAGCCATACATCATTTTCCGGTCAGATGAACGATAGCAGAGTTGCCAACCCCGCAATTTTTAAAAGAACTCATATCTCCCCCAATTTTGAAGATAGATTATTTGAACCCTCTAGACATATATTATGATCATCATTACTTATCGATTCGCCATACATTTTTTTCCGATCAGATGAGCCTTAGTAGAGTTTGGAAAAATCCTCATATCTCCCACAATTTGGGCATGTTGTGATCTAATAAAATATTCTTAAATAAATCCTGAGTAACGGGTATATCGAAGTCGAGCAGGGCCGAATTCAACTTACGCTCTCGTTTACTGTAGTTTCATCTTACTCTGAAAGTGAGTAATAAGGCGGGGTTTTGGAAAATTCCGCCTGAAAATGTGGAAAATTCGGGGAAAACTTTTGTATGAAACTTTTTTGTTTATCATCGATCAGCTCCAAACTAATTTAAAAAAAAACCGCAATAAAAATTCAACAACAAGTACATACCAGTTTTTCGCAAAATTAACCCACTACACCCCAATAAGTTAAAAATCAATTAATTGGCCAAAAGTATATTATCGCGTTTTTCTCAGTGTGGAAAATCCGGAAAATTGTCGAAAAATATTTGACAAATAAACACTATTTATTCTTCATACCATCGCACTCAAAATCATTTTCAAAACACCAATTGGAAATTCCATTAAATTATCATCTATATATATATAAAAGAAGATCAAATCCCTTCAAATCCAATCAAACCAAGCAAATACAATCAAATCCAATAAAATCCATCAAACCAATCACATCTAATCAAATCCAATAAAATCCAATCGTATCCAATCAAATCCAATTAAATCGAATAAAACCATTCAAATTCGATCAAATCCAATCAAATTCGAGCAAATCCAATCAAATACAATTAAACCCAATCAAATCCAATCAATCCAATCGAATCCAATCAAATCCAATCCAAACAAATTAAATGAAAACCAATCAAATATAATCAAACCAATCAAATATAATCAAACCAATCAAATACAATCAGATCCAACCAAATCCATCAAATTCGATCAAATCCATTCAAATTCAATCAAACCAATCAAATACAATCAAATCCAATAAAATCCAATGAAATCCAATCAAGTCCAATCAAACCAATCACATCTAATCAAATCCAATATAATCCAATATAATCTTATCCAATTAAATCCAATTAAATCGAATCATACCATTCAAATTCGATCAAATCCAATCAAATTCGAGCAAATCCAATCAAATCCAATCAAACCAATCAAATCCAATTAAATCCAAACAAACCAATCAAATTCATTAAAATCCAATCAAATCCAATAAAATCCAATCCAATAAAATCCAATCAAATCCAATGAAATACAATCAAGTCCGATCAAACCAATCACATCTAATCAAACCAAAAAACCAATCAAATCCAATTAAACCCAATCAAATCCAATTAAACCCACTCAAATCCGATCAAATCCAATCAACTCCAATAATATCCAATCAAATCCAATAAAATCCAATAAAATACAATCCAATCCAACCAAATCCAATCAAATTAAATGAAATCCAATCAAATATAATCAAACCAATCAAATACAATCAGATCCATCAAATTCGATCAAATCCATTCAAATCCAATCAAATACAACAAACCAATATAATCCAAACAAATCCAATCAAATCCAATTAAATCGAATCAAACCATTCAAACTCGATCAAATCCAATCAAATTCGATCAAATTCATTCAAATCCATCCAAATCCAATCAAATACAACCAAATCCAATCAAATCCAATCAAATCCAATGAAATCCAATCAAGTCCAATCAAACCAATCACATCTAATCAAATCCAATATAATCCAATCTTATCCAATCAAATCCAATTAAATCGAATCAAATTCGAGCAAATCCAATCAAATACAATTAAACCCAATCAAATCCAATCAATCCAATCGAATCCAATCAAATCCAATCAAACCAATCAAATCCAATCAAATCCTAACAAATTAAATGAAATCCAATCAAATATAATCAAACCAATCAAATACAATCAGATCCAACTAAATCCACCAAATTCGATCAAATCCATTCAAATCCAATCAAACCAATCAAATACAGTTAAATCCAATAAAATCCAATCAAGTCCAATCAAACCAATCACATCTAATCAAATCCAATCTTATCCAATTAAATCCAATTAAATCGAATCAATCCATTCAAATTCGATCAAACCCAATCAAATTCGAGCAAATCCAATCAAATCCAATCAAACCAATCAAATCCAATCAAACCAATCAAATCCAATTAAATCCAAACAAACCAATCATATTCATTAAAATCCAATCAAATCCAATAATATCCAATCCAATGAAATACAATCAAGTCCGATCAAACCAATCACATCTAATCAAATCCAATAAAATCCAATCTTATCCAATCAAATCCAATTAAACCCAATCAAATCCGATCAAATCCAATCAACTCCAATAATATCCAATCAAATCCAATAAAATCCAATAAAATACAATCAAATCCAACCAAATCCAATCAAATTAAATGAAATCCAATCAAATATAATCAAACCAATCAGATCCAACCAAATCCATCAAATACGATCAAATCCATTCAAATCCAATCAAACCAATCAAATACAATCTAATCCAATAAAATCCAATGAAATCCAATCAAGTCCAATCAAACCAATCACATCTAATAAAATCCAATATAATCCAATCTTATCCAATTAAATCGAATCAAAACATTCAAATTCGATCAAATCCAATCAAATTCGAGCAAATCCAATCAAATCCAATCAAACCAATAAATTCCAATTAAATCCAAACAAACCAATCAAATTAATTCAAATCCAATCAAATCCAATAAAACTCAATCAAATTCAATCTTATCCAATCAAAGCCAACCAAATACAATCAAATCCAATCGAACCAATAACATCCAAACAAATCCAATCAAATCCAATCAAAACAATAAAATCCAAACAAATCAAACCAATCAAATCCAATCTTATTCAATCAAAGCCAACCAAATACAATCAAATCCAAGCAAACCAATAAAATCCAATCAAATCCAATATAATCCAATATAATCTTATCCAATTAAATCCAATTAAATCGAATCAAATCCAATAAAATCCAATCAAACCGACCAAATACACTCAAACCCAATCAAACCAATTAAATCCAATCAAATCCAATCAAACCAATCAAATCCAATCAAATCCAATCAAACCAATCAAATCCAATAAAATCCAATCAAACCAATCAAATCCAATCAAATCCAATCTTATCCAATCAACTCCAAACAAATACAATCAAATCCAATCAAATCCAATCAAATCCAATCAAATCCAATCAAATCCAATCAAATCCAATCAAATCCAATCAAACCAAACAAATCCAATATTATCCAATCAAATCCATCCAAATACAATCAAACCAATCAAATCCAATCAAATCCAATCAAACCAATCAAATCCAATAAAATCCAATCAAACCAATCAAATCCAATCAAATACAATCAAAACAATAAAATCCAAACAAATCAAACCAATCAAACGAATCAAATCCAATCTTATCCAATCAAACCAATCAAATCCAATTTTATCCAATCAAATCCAATCAAATCCAATCAAGTCCAATCAAACCAATCACATCTAATCAAATCCAATAAAATCCAATATTATCCAATCAAATCCAATTAAATCGAATCAAACCATTCAAACTCGATCAAATCCAATCAAATTCGATCAAATTCATTCAAATCCATCAAATCCAATCAAATACAACCAAATCCAATCAAATCCAATGAAATCCAATCAAGTCCAATCAAACCAATCACATCTAATCAAATCCACTTATCCAACCAAATCTAATTAAATCGAATCAAATTCGAGCAAATCCAATCAAATACAATTAAACCCAATCAAATCCAATCAATCCAATCGAATCCAATCAAATCCAATCAAACCAATCAAATCCTAACAAATTAAATGAAATCCAATCATATATAATCAAACCAATCAAATACAATCAGATCCAACCAAATCCATCAAATTCGATCAAATCCATTCAAATCCAATCAAACCAATCAAATACAATTAAATCCAATAAAATCCAATCAAGTCCAATCAAACCAATCACATCTAATCAAATCCAATATAATCCAATCTTATCCAATTAAATCCAATTAAATCGAATCAAACCATTCAAATTCGATCAAGTCCAATCAAATTCGAGCAAATCCAATCAAATCCAATCAAACCAATCAAATCCAATTAAATCCAAACAAACCAATCATATTCATTAAAATCCAATCAAATCCAATAATATCCAATCCAATAAAATCCAATGAAATTCAATCAAGTCCGATCAAACCAATCACATCTAATCAAATCCAATCAAATCCAATTAAATCCAATCTTATCCAATCAAATCCAATTAAACCCAATCAAATCCGATCAAATCCAATCAACTCCAATAATATCCAATCAAATCCAATAAAATACAATCAAATCCAACCAAATCCAATCAAATTAAATGAAATCCAATCAAATATAATCAAACCAATCAAATACAATCAAACCCAATCAAATCCGATCAAATCCAATCAACTCCAATAATATCCAATCAAATCCAATAAAATACAATCAAATCCAACCAAATCCAATCAAATTAAATGAAATCCAATCAAATATAATCAAACCAATCAAATACAATCAGATCCAACCAAATCCATCAAATTCGATCAAATCCATTCAAATCCAATCAAACCAATCAAATACAATCTAATCCAATCAAATCCAATGAAATCCAATCAAGTCCAATCAAACCAATCACATCTAATAAAATCCAATATAATCCAAACTTATCCAATTAAATCGAATCAAAACATTCAAATTCGATCAAATCCAATCAAATTCGAGCAAATCCAATAAAATCCAATCAAAACAATAAAATCCAAACAAATCAAACCAATCAAACGAATCAAATCCAATCTTATCCAATCAAACCAATCAAATCAAATCTTATCCAATCAAATCCAATCAAACCAATCAAATCCAACCAAATACAATCAAATCCAATATTATCCAATCAAATCCAAATAAATCCAATCAAATCCAATAAAATTCAATAAAATCCAATCAAACCGACCAAATACACTCAAACCCAATCAAACCAATCAAATCCAATCAAATCCAATCAAATCCAATCAAACCAATCAAATCCAATCAAATACAATCGTATCCAATCAAAGCCAACCAAATACAATCAAATCGAATCAAACCAATCAATTCCAATCAAAGACAATCAAACCAATCAAATCCAATTAAATCCAATATTATCCAATCAATTCCAATCAAGTCCAATCAAACCAATCAAATCCTACCAAAAACAATCAAATCCAATCTTATCCAATCAAATCCAAGCAAATCCAATCAAATCAAATAAAATTCAATCAAATCCAATCAAACCGACCAAATACACTCAAACCCAATAAAATCCAAGCAAACCAATAAAATCCAATCAAAACCAATGAAACCAATCAAATCCAATCAAATCCAATCTTATCCAATCAAAGCCAACCAAATACAATCAAATCCAATCAAACTAATAAAATCCAATCAAACCAATCAAATCCAATCTTATCCAATAAAATTCAATAAAATCCAATCAAGCCGTCTAAATACACTCAAACCCAATCAAACCAATTAAATCCAATCAAATCCAATCAAATTCAATCAAACCAATCAAACCCAATCAAAACCAATGAAACCAATCAAATCCAATCAAACCAATCAAATCCAATTAAATCCAACAAAATACAATCAAATCCAATATTATCCAATCAAATCCAATAAAATTCAATCAAAACCAATCAAATCCAATCAAAACAAATTAAACCAATCAAATCCAATTAAATCCAATCAAACCAATCAAATCCAATCAAATCCAATCTTATCCAATCAAATCCAATCAAACCCAATCCAATCAAACCAATCAAATCCAAACAAATCCAATTTTATCCAATCAAATCCAACCAAATACAATCAAACCAATCATATCCAATCAAACCAATCATATCCAATCAAATCAAATCTTATCCAATCAAATCCAACAAAATACAATCAAACCAATCAAAACCAATCAAATCCAATCTTATCCAATCAAATCCAATCAAATACAATCAAACCAATAAAATCCAAACAAATCCAATCAACTCCAATCAAACCAATCAAATCCAACCAAATACAATCAAATCCAATCTTATCCAATCAAACCCAAACAAATCCAATAAAATCAAATACAATTCAATCGAATCCAATAAAACCGACCAAATACACTCAAACCCAATCAAATCCAATAAAACCCAAGCAAACCCAATAAAATCCAAGCAAACCAATAAAATCCAATCAAAACCAATGAAACCAAACAAATCCAATCAAACCAATCAAATCCAAACAAATCCAATCAAACCAATCAAATCCAATCAAATCCAATCTTATCCAATCAAATCCAACCAACTACAATCAAACCAATCAAATCCAATCATATCCAATCAAACCAATCATATCCAATCAAATCAAATCTTATCCAATCAAATCCAATCAAATCCAATTAAACCAATCAAATCCAATCTTATCCAATCAAACCAATAAAATCCAAACAAACCCAATAAAATCCAATAAAACCAA
Organism: Lordiphosa mommai; assembly: GCA_018904225.1. NCBI lineage: Eukaryota > Metazoa > Arthropoda > Insecta > Diptera > Drosophilidae > Lordiphosa > Lordiphosa mommai. Next base: position 58,504 of record JAEIFT010000208.1, on the reverse strand, counting down.
TAAGATCCAAACAAATCCAATGAAATCCACTCAAATCCAAACAAATCCTATCAAATCCAATATTATCCAATCAAGTCCAATCAAACAAATCAAGTCCAACCAAAAACAATCAAATCCAATCTTATCCAATCAACTCCAACCAAATACAATCACATCCTATCAAACCTATCAAATTCAATCATATCCAATCAAATCCAATCAAACCAAACAAATCCAATTAAATCCAATCAAACCAATCAAATCCAATCAAATCCTTCAAACCAATCAAATCCAATATTATCCAATCAAATCCAACCAAATACAATCAAACCAATCATATCCAATCAAACCAATCAAATCCAATCATATCCAATCAAATCAAATCTTATCCAATCAAATCCAACAAAATACAATCAAATCCAATCAAATCCAATCAAACCAATCAAATCCAACCAAATACAATCAAATCCAATCTTATACTATCAAACTCAAACAAATCCAATCAATTCCAATCAAATTCAATAAAATCCAATCAATAAGACCAAATACACTCAAATCCAATCAAACCAATTAAATCCAATCAAATCCAATCAAACCAATCAAATACAATCGTATCCAATCAAAGCCAACCAAATACAATCAAATCGAATCAAACCAATCAATTCCAATCAAATACAATAAAACCAATCAAATCCAATCTTATCCAATCAAATCCAATCAAATCCAATCAAACCAATCAAACCAATCAAATCCAACCAAACACAATCAAATCCACTATAATTCAATCAAACCAATCAAATCCGATTGGTTTGATTAAACCAATCAAATCCAACCAAATACAATCAAATCCAATCTTATCCAATCTTATACAATCAAATCCAAACAAATCCAATCAAATACAATAAAATTCAATAAAATCCAAACAAACCGACCAAATACACTCAAACCCAATCAAACCAATTAAATCCAATCAAATTCAGTCAAACCAATCAAATCCAATCAAACCAATCAAATCCAATCAAATCCAATCAAATCCAATCGTATCCAATCAAAGCCAACCAAATACAATCAAATCGAATCAAACCAATCAATTCCAATCAAATACAATCAAACCAATCAAATCCAATCTTATCCAATCAAATCCAATCAAATCCAATCAAACCAATCAAATCCAACCAAACACAATCAAATCCACTCTAATTCAATCAAACCAATCAAATCCGATTGGTTTGATTAAACCAATCAAATCCAACCAAATACAATCAAATCCAATCTTATCCAATCAAATCCAAACAAATCCAATCAAATCCAATAAAATTCAATAAAATCCAAACAAACCGACCAAATACACTCAAACCCAATCAAACCAATTAAATCCAATCAAATCCAATCAAATTCAGTCAAACCAATCATATCCAATCAAAACCAATGAAACCAATCATATCCAATCAAACCAATCAAATCCAATCATATCCAATCAAATCAAATCTTATCCAATCAAATCCAACAAAATACAATCAAATCCAATCAAATCCAATCAAACCAATCAAATCCAACCAAATACAATCAAATCCAATCTTATACTATCAAACCCAAACAAATCCAATCAATTCCAATAAAATTCAATAAAATCCAATCAAAACGACCAAATACACTCAAACCCAATCAAACCAATTAAATCCAATCAAACCTATAAAATCCAATCAAATCTAATCAAATCCAATCAAACCAATCAAATCCAAACAAATCCAATCAAATCCAATCAATTCCATCAAACCAATCAAATCCAATCTTATCCACTCAAATCCAACAAAATACAATCAAACCAATCAAATCCAATCATATCCAATAAAACCAATCATATCCAATCAAATCAAATCTTATCCAATCAAATCCAATTAAACAAATCAAATTCAATCAAATCCAATCTTATCCTATCAAACCAATAAAATCCAAACAAACCCAATAAAATCCAATAAAACCAATAAGATCCAAACAAATCCAATGAAATCCACTCAAATCCAAACAAATCCTATCAAATCCAATAAAATCCAATCAAATCCATCAAACCAATCAAATCCAATCAAATCCAATCTTATCCAATCAAATCCAACCAAATACAATCAAACCAACCATGTCCAATCAAACCAATCAAATCCAATCATATCCAATCAAATCAAATCTTATCCAATCAAATCCAACAAAATACAATCAAACCAATCAACTCCAATCAAATCCAATCTTATCAAATCCAATCAAACCAATAAAATCAATACAAATCCAATCAAATCCAATCATATCCAATCAAATCCAATCAAACCAATCAATTCCAACCAAATACAATCAAATCCAATCTTATCCTATCAAACCCAAACAAATGCAATCAAATCCAATAAAATTCAATAAAATCCAATCAAACCGACCAAATACACTCAAACCCAATCAAACTAATTAAATCCAATCAAATCCAAAAATCCAATCAATCCGACCAAATACACTCAAAACCAATTAAACCAATTAAATCCAATCATATCCAATCAAATTCAATCAAACCAATCAAATCCAATCAAAACCAATGAAACCAATCAAATCCAATCAAACCAATCAAACCCAATCAAATCCAACCAAGTACAATCAAATCCAATCAAACCAAACAATTCCAATCAAATCCAATCAAATCCAATTAAATCCAATCTTATCCAATCAATTCCAATCTAATCCAATCAAACCAATCAAATCCAACAAAATACAATCAAATCCAACATTATCCAATCAAATCCAATAAAATTCAATCAAATCCAATCAAACCAATAAAATCCAATCAAAACCAATGAAACCAATCAAATCCAATTAAATCCAATCAAACCAATCAAATCCAATCAACCCCAACCAAATACAATCAAATCCAATAAAATCCAATCAAATCCAATAAAATCCAATCAAACCAATCAAACCAATCAAATCCAATCAAATCCAACCAAATACAATCAAACCACTCAAATCCAATCAAACCAATCAAATCCAATCATATCCAATCAAATCAATCAAACCAATCAAATCCAATCAAATCCAATCTTATCCAATCAAATCCAATCAAACCAATAAAATCCAAACAAATCCAATCAAATCCAATCAACTCCAATCAAACCAATCAAATCCAATCTTATCCAACCAAACCCAAACAAATCCAATCAAATCAAATACAATTCAATCAATTCCAATCAAACCGACCAAATACACTCAAACCCAATCAAATCCAATAAAACCCAAGCAAACCCAATAAAATCCAAGCAAACCAATAAAATCCAATCAAAACCAATTAAACCAATCAAATCCAATCAAAGACAACCAAATACAATCAAATCCAATCAAATCCAATCAAATCCAATCTTATCCAATCAAATCCAATCAAAACCAATCAAACCAATCAAATCCAACCAAATACAATCAAATCCAATCTAATTCAATCAAACCAATCAAATCCAATCAAATCCAAACAAATCCAATCAAACCAATCAACTCCAATCAAATCTAATCTTATCCAATCAAATCCAACCAACTACAATCAAACCAATCAAATCCAATCATATCCAATCAAACCAATCATATCCAATCAAATCAAATCTTATCCAATCAAATCCAATTAAACCAATCAAATCCAATCAAATCCAATCTTATCCAATCAAACCAATAAAATCCAAACAAACCCAATAAAATCCAATAAAACCAATAAGATACAAACAAATCCAATGAAATCCACTCAAATCCAAACAAATCCTATCAAATCCAATCAAATCCAATCAAATCCATCAAACCAATCAAATCCAATCAAATCCAATATTATCCAATCAAACCCAACCAAATACAATCAAACCAATCATGTCCAATCAAACCAATCAAATCCAATCATATCCAATCAAATCAAATCTTATCCAATCAAATCCAACAAAATACAATCAAACCAATCAACTCCAATCAAATCCAATCTTATCAAATCCAATTAAACCAATAAAATCAATACAAATCCAATCAAATCCAATCATATCCAATCAAATCCAATCAAACCAATCTTATACTATCAAACCCAAACAAATCCAATAAAATCCAATAAAATTCAATAAAATCCAATCAAACCGACCAAATGCACTCAAACCCAATCAAACCAATTAAATCCAATCAAATCCAAAAATCCAATCAATCCGACCATATACACTCAAACCCAATTAAACCAATTAAATCCAATCATATCCAATCAAATTCAATCAAACCAATCAAATCCAATCAAAACCAATTAAACCAATCAAATCCAATCAAACCAATCAAACCCAATCAAAGCCAACCAAGTACAATCAAATCCAATCAAACCAATCAATTCCAATCAAATCCAATCTTATCCAATCAATTCCAATCAAATCCAATCAAACCAATCAAATCCAACAAAATACAATCAAATCCAATATTATCCAATCAAATCCAATAAAATTCAATCAAATCCAATCAAACCAATAAAATCCAATCAAAACCAATGAAACCAATCAAATCCAATTAAATCCAATCAAACCAATCAAATCCAATCAACTCCAACCAAATACAATCAAATCCAATCAAATCCAATCAAATCCAATAAAATCCTATCAAACCAATCAAATCCAATCAAATCCAACCAAATACAATCAAACCACTCAAATCCAATCAAACGAATCAAACCAATCAAATCCAATCATATCCAATCAAATCAAATCTTATCCAATCAAATCCAACAAAATACAATCAAATCCAATCAATTCCAATCAAATCAAATCTTATCCAATCAAATCCAATCAAACCAATAAAATCCAAACAAATCCAAACAAATCCAATCAAATCCAATCAACTCCAATCAAACCAATCAAATCCAATCTTATCCAACCAAACCCAAACAAATCCAATCAAATCAAATACAATTCAATCAATTCCAATCAAACCGACCAAATACACTCAAACCCAATCAAATCCAATAAAACCCAAGCAAACCCAATAAAATCCAAGCAAACCAATAAAATCCAATCAAAACCAATGAAACCAATCAAATTCAATCAAAGACAACCAAATACAATCAAATCCAATCAAACCAATCAAATCCAATAAAATCCAATCTTATCCAATCAAATCCAATCAAAACCAATCAAACCAATCAAATCCAACCAAATACAATCAAATACAATCTAATTCAATAAAATCCAATCAAATCCAATCAAACCAATCAAATCCAACCAAATACAATCAAATCGAATCTTATAAAATCAAATCCAAACAAATCCAATCAAATCCAATAAAATTCAATAAAATCCAATCAAAATGACCAAATACACTCAAACCCAATCAAACCAATTAAATCCAATCAAATCCAATCAAATTCAGTCAAACCAATCAAATCCAATCAAACCAATCAAATCCAATTAAATCCAATCGTATCCAATCAAAGCCAACCAAATACAATCAAATCCAATCAAACCTATCAAATCCAATCAAATCCAAACAAATTCAATCAAACCAATCAACTCCAATCAAATCCAATCTTATCCAATCAAATCCAACCAACTACAATCAAACCAATCAAATCCAATCATATCCAATCAAACCAATCATATCCAATCAAATCAAATCTTATCCAATCAAATCCAATCAACTCCAACAAAATACAATCAAATCCAATATTATCCAATCAAATCCAATAAAATTCAATCAAATCCAATCAAACCAATAAAATCCAATCAAAACCAATGAAACCAATCAAATCCAATTAAATCCAATCAAACCAATCAAATCCAATCGACTCCAACCAAATACAATCAAATCAAATCTTATCCAAACAAATCCAATGAAATCCACTCAAATCCAAACAAATCCTATCAAATCCAATATTATCCAATCAAGTCCAATCAAACAAATCAAGTCCAACCAAAAACAATCAAATCCAATCTTATCCAATCAACTCCATCCAAATACAATCATATCCTATCAAACCTATCAAATTCAATCAAATCCAATCAAATCCAATCAAACCAAACAAATCCAATTAAATCCAATCAAACCAATCAACTCCAATCAAATCCTTCAAACCAATCAAATCCAATCAAATCCAATCAAATCCAATCTTATCCAATCAAATCCAACCAAATACAATCAAACCAATCATATCCAATCAAACCAATCAAATCCAATCATATCCAATCAAATCAAATCTTATACAATCAAATCCAACAAAATACAATCAAACCAATCAAATCCAATCAAATCCAATGTTATCCAATCAAACCAATAAAATCCATACAAATCCAATCAAATCCAATCAAATCCAATCAAACCAATCAAATCCAACCAAATACAATCCAATCTTATACTATCAAACCCAAACAAATCCAATCAAATCCAATAAAATTCAATAAAATCCAATCAAAACGACCAAATACACTCAAACACAATCAAACCAATTAAATCCAATCAAATCCAATCAAATCCAATCAAACCAATCAAATCCAATCGTATCCAATCAAAGCCAACCAAATACAATCAAATCGAATCAAACCAATCAATTCCAATCAAATACAATCAAACCAATCAAATCCAATTAAATCCAATATTATCCAATCAATTCCAATCAAGTCCAATCAAACCAATCAAATCGAACCAAAAACAATCAAATCCAATCTTATCCAATCAAATCCAAGCAAATCCAATCAAATCAAATAAATCCAATCAAACCGACCAAATACACTCAAACCCAATAAAATCCAAGCAAACCCAATAAAATCCAAGCAAACCAATCAAATCCAATCAAAACCAATGAAACCAATCAAATCCAATCTTATCCAATCAAAGCCAACCAAATACAATCAAATCCAATCAAACTAATCAAATCCAATCAAACCAATCAAATCCAATCTTATCCAATAAAATTCAATAAAATCCAATCAAGCCGACCAAATACACTCAAACCCAATAAAACCAATTAAATCCAATCAAATCCAATCAAATTCAATCAAACCAATCAAATCCAATCAAAACCAATGAAACCAATCAAATCCAATCAAACCAATCAAACCCAATCAAATCCAATCAAACCAATCAATTCCAATCAAACCAATCAATTCCAATCAAATCCAATCAAACCAATCAAATCCAATTAAATCCAATCTTATCCAATCAATTCCAATCAAATCCAATCAAACCAATCAAATCCAACAAAATACAATCAAATCCAATATTATCCAATCAAATCCAATAAAATTCAATCAAATCCTATCAAACCAATCAAATCCAATCAAAACCAATGAAACCAATCAAATCCAATTAAATCCAATCAAACCAATCAAATCCAATCAAATCCAATCTTGTCCAATCAAAGACAACCAAATACAATCAAATCCAATCAAACCAATCAAATCCAACCAAATACAAACAAATCCAATCTTATCCAATCAAATCTAATAAGATTCAATCAAATCCAATCAAACCCAATCAAACCAATTAAATCCAATCAAATCCAATCAAATTCAGTCAAACCAATCAAACCAATTAAATCCAATCTAATCCAATCAAACCAATCAAATCCAATCAAAACCAATGAAACCAATCAAATCCAATCAAATCCCATATTATCCAATCAAAGCCAACCAAATCCAATCAAATCCAATCAAACCAATCAAATCCAATCAAATCCATCAAACCAATCAAATCCAATCAAATCCAATCTTATCCAATCAAATCCAACCAAATCCAATCAAACCAATCAAATCCAATCAAATCCAATCAAACCAATCAAATCCAACCAAATACAAACAAATCCAATCTTATCCAATCAAATCTAATAAGATTCAATCAAATCCAATCAAACCCAATCAAACCAACAATCAAATCCAATCAAATTCAGTCAAACCAATCAAACCAATTAAATCCAATCTAATCCAATCAAACCAATCAAATCCAATCAAAACCAATGAAACCAATCAAATCCAATCAAATCCCATATTATCCAATCAAAGCCAACCAAATCCAATCAAATCCAATCAAATCCAATCAAACCAATCAAATCCAATCAAATCCATCAAACCAATCAAATCCAATCAAATCCAATCTTATCCAATCAAATCCAACCAAATCCAATCAAACCAATCAAATCCAATCAAATCCAATCAAACCAATCAAACCAATCAAATCCAATCAAATCCAATCTTATCCAATCAAATCCAATCATATCCAATCAAATGAAATCTTATCCAATCAAATCCAACAAAATACCATCAAACCAATCAAATCCAATCAAATACAACCAAACCAATCAAATCCAACCAAATACAATCAAATCCAATCTTATCCAATCAAACCCAAACAAATCCAATCAAATCAAATACAATTCAATCAAATCCAATCAAATCAAATAAATCCAATCAAACCGACCAAATACACTCAAACCCAATAAAATCCAAGCAAACCCAATAAAATCCAAGCAAACCAATCAATTCCAATCAAACCAATCAATTCCAATCAAATCCAATCAAACCAATCAAATCCAATTAAATCCAATATTATCCAATCAATTCCAATCAAACCAATCAAATCCAACAAAATACAATCAAATCCAATATTATCCAATCAAATCCAATAAAATTCAATCAAATCCTATCAAACCAATCAAATCCAATCAAAACCAATGAAACCAATCAAATCCAATTAAATCCAATCAAACCAATCAAATCCAATCAAACCCAAGCTTGTCCAATCAAAGACAACCAAATACAATCAAATCCAATCAAACCAATCAAATCCAACCAAATACAAACAAATCCAATCTTATCCAATCAAATCCAAACAAATCCAATCAAATCCAATCAAACCGACCAAATACACTCAAACCCAATCAAACCAATTAAATCCAATCAAATCCAATCAAATCCAATCAAATTCAGTCAAACCAATCAAATCCAATCAAAACCAATGAAACCAATCAAATCCAATCAAACCAATCAAATCCAACAAAATACAATCAAATCCAATATTATCCAATCAAATCTAATAAGATTCAATTAAATCCAATCAAACCGACCAAATACACTAAACCCCAATCAAACCAATTAAATCCAATCTAATCCAATCAAACCAATCAAATCCAATCAAAACCAATGAAACCAATCAAATCCAATCAAATCCAATCAAACCAATCAAATCCCATATTATCCAATCAAAGCCAACCAAATCCAATCAAATCCAATCAAACCAATCAAATCCAATCAAATCCAATCAAACCAATCAAATCCAATCAAATCCATCAAACCAATCAAATCCAATCAAATCCATCAAACCAATCAAATCCAATCAAATCCAATCTTATCCAATCAAATCCAACCAAATACAATCAAACCAATCAAATCCAATCAAATCCAATCATATCCAATCAAATGAAATATTATCCAATCAAATCCAACAAAATACCATCAAACCAATCAAATCCAATCAAATACAACCAAACCAATCAAATCCAACCAAATACAATCAAATCCAATCTTATCCAATCAAACCCAAACAAATCCAATCAAATCAAATACAATTCAATCAAATCCAATCAAATCAAATAAATCCAATCAAACCGACCAAATACACTCAATCCCAATAAAATCCAAGCAAACCCAATAAAATCCAAGCAAACCAATCAAATCCAATCAAATTCAATCAAACCAATCAAATCCAATCAAAACCAATCAAACCAATCAAATCCAATCAAACCAATCAAACCCAATCAAAGCCAACCAAGTACAATCAAATCCAATCAAACCAATCAATTCCAATCAAATCCAATCAAACCAATCAAATCCAATTAAATCCAATCTTATCCAATCAATTCCAATCAAATCCAATCAAACCAATCAAATCCAACTAAATACAATCAAATCCAATATTATCCAATAAAATCCAATAAAATTCAATCAAATCCAATCAAACCAATCAAAACCAATGAAACCATTCAAATCCAATTAAATCCAATCAAACCAATCAAATCCAATCAAATCCAATCAAATCCAATCAAATCCAATCAAATCCAATCTTATCCAATCTTATCCAATAAAATCCAACCAAATACAATTAAATCCAATCAAATCCAATCAAACCAAAAAAATCCAATAAAATGCATTCAAACCAATCAAATCCAATATTATCCAATCAAATCCAACCAAATACAATCAAACCAATCAAATCCAATCATATCCAATCAAACCAATCAAACCAATCAAATCCAATCATATCCAATCAAATCAAATCTTATCCAATCAAATCGAACAAAATACAATCAAACCAATCAAATCCAATCAAATCCAATCTTATCCAATCAAACCATTAAAATCTAAACAAATCCAATCAAATCCACTCAACTCCAATCAAACCAATCAAATCCAACCAAATACAATCAAATACAATCTTATCCAATGAAATCCAAACAAATCCAATCAAATCCAATCAACTCCAATCAAACCAATCAAATCCAACCAAATACAATCAAATCCAATCTTATCCAATAAAATTCAATCAAACCGACCAAATACACTCAAACCCAATCAAACCAATTAAATCTAATAAAATCCAATCAAATCCAATCTTATCCAATCAAATCCAATAAAAACCAATGAAACCAATCAAATCCAATCAAATCCAATCAAATCCAATAAAATCCAATCAAACCAACCAAATCCAATCAAATGCAATCTTATCCAATCAAATCCAACCAAATATAATCAAATCCAATCTTATCCAATCAAATCCAAACAAATCCAATCAAATCCAATAAAATTCAATCAAATCCAATCAAACCGACGAAATACACTCAAACCCAATCAAACCAATTGAATCCAATCTAATCCAATCAAACCAATCAAATCCAATCAAAACCAATGAAACCAATCATATCCAATCAAATCCAATAAAATTCAATAAAATCCAATCAAACCGACCAAATACACTCAAACCCAATCAAATCCTTCAAGCAAACCAATAAATCCAACAAACCAATAAAATCCAATCAAAACCAATGAAACCAATCAAATCAAACCAAAAACCCAATCAAACCAACCAACTACAATCAAATCCAATCAAAAAAATCAAACCAATCAAACCAATAAAAAAAATCCAATCTTATCCAATAATCCAATCAAATCCAATCAAACCAATCAAAACCAATAAACAATCAAATCCAAAACAAAAACCAATAAAATCAATCAAATCCAATCAAACCAATCAAAACCAATGAAACCATTCAAATCCAATTAAATCCAATCAAACCAATCAAATCCAATCTACCAATCAAACCAACCAAAACAATAAATCCAATCAAATCCAATCAAATCCAATCAAACAAAAAAACCAATAAAATCATTCAAACCAATCAAATCCAATATATCCAATCAAATCCAACCAAATACAATCAAACAATCAAATCAACATACCAATCAAACAATCAAACCAATAAACCAACAAACCAATCACAATAAACCAAAAAATAAACAAAAATCAAATCCACACAACAAACCAATCAAATCCAAAAATACAATCAAATACAATCTACAATAAACCAAACAACCAACAAACAAACAAAAAAATAAAAACAAAAACAAAAACAAATAAATCAATCAAACCGACCAAATACATCAAACAATCAAACAATAATCAAAAACCAATCAAATAAAAATCAAACAAAAAAAAAAACCAACAAACCAACAAAAAACACAATCAAACCAACAAACCAATCAAATCAATCACCAACATACCAACAAAAAAAAATCATCACCAATCAAATCCAAACAAATCCAATCAAATCCAATAAAATCAAAATCCAATCAAACGAAAATACATCAAACCAATCAATCAAAACAATCAAACCAATCAAATCCAATCAAACCAATCAAACCCAATCAAAGCCAACCAAATACAATCAAATCCAATCAAACCAATCAATTCCAATCAAATCCAATCAAACCAATCAAATCCAACTAAATACAATCAAATCCAATATACAATAAAATCAATAAATCAATAAACCAACAAACCAACAAAACCAAAAACCATCAAATCCAATAAATCCAATCAAACCAATCAAATCCAATCAACCAATCTTATCCAATAAACTCCAACCAAATACAATTAAATCCAATCAAATCCAATCAAATCCAATCAAACCAAAAAACCAAAAAATCACAAACCAATCAAATCCAATATTATCCAATCAAATCCAACCAAATACAATCAAACCAACAAATCCAATCATATCAACAAACCAATCAAATCACAAAATCAACACCAATCAAATCAACAATCAAAACCAATCAAATCCAACAATCCAAATCCACAAACCAATAAAATCAAACAAATCCAACAACAACACACAACACACACAAAAAACAACAAATAAAATAAAAAACCAAACCACAATAAAAAACACAAAAACACAAACCGACCAAATACACCAAACCCAATCAAACCAATAAATCTAATAAAATCCAATCAAATCCAATCTTATCCAATCAAATCCAATAAAACCAATGAACCAATCAAATCCAATCAAATCCAATAAAATCCAATCAAACCAACCAAATCCAATCAAATGCAATCATCCAATCAAATCCAACCAAATACAATCAAAACCAATCTATCCAATCAAATCCAAACAAATCCAATCAAATCAAAAAATTCAATCAAAACAAAAACCAAACAATCAAACCAATGAACAAAAAAATCCAATCAAACCAATCAAATCCAATCAAAACCAATCAACAAACCAACCAATCAAACCAATCAAACCAATCTTATCCAATCAAATCCAATACAATTCAATCAAATCCAATCAAACCGACCAAATACACTCAAACCCAATCAAATCCAATCAACTCCAATCAAACCAATCAAATCCAACCAAATACAATCTTATCCAATGAAATCCAAACAAATCCAATCAAATCCAATCAACTCCAATCAAACCAATCAAATCCAACCAAATATAATCAAATCCAATCTTATCCAATAAACTCCAACCAAATACAAATACTCCAACCAAACCAAATAAAATTCAATCAAATCCAATCAAACCAAAAAACCCAATCAAACCAATCAACAATCCAATCAAACCAATCAAATCCAATCAAAACCAATGAAACCAATCATATCCAATAAATCCAATAAAATTCAATAAAATCCAATCAAACCGACCAAATACACTCAAACCCAATCAAATCCGATAAAATCAAAGCAAACCAATAAAATCCAAGCAAACCAATAAAATCCAATCAAAACCAATGAAACCAATCAAATCCAATCAAACCCAATCAAACCAATCAAATCCAATCAAATCCAATCAAATCCAATCAACCAATCAAATCCAATCTTATCCAATCAAATCCAATAAAATTCAATCAAATCCAATCAAACCGACCAAATACACTCAAACCCAATCAAATCCGATAAAATCCAAGCAAACCAATAAAATCCAAGCAAACCAATAAAATCCAATCAAAACCAATGAAACCAATCAAATCCAATCAAACCCAATCAAACCAATCAAATCCAATCAAATCCAATCCAACCAATCAAATCCAATATTATCCAATCAAAACCAATGAAACCACTCAAAGCCAATCAAATGCAATCAAACCAATCAAATCCAATCTTATCCAATCGAATCCAAACAAATCCAATCAAATCCAATAAAATCCAATCAAACATACCAAATACACTCAAACCCAATCAAACCAATTAAATCCAATCAAATCCAATCAAATCCAATCAAAGCCAACCAAATACAATCAAATCCAATCAAACCAATCAATTCCAATCAAATCCATCAAACCAATCAAATCCAATGTTATCCAATCAAAGCCAACCAAATACAATCCAATACAATCAAATACAATCAAACCAATCAAATACAATCAAATCCAATCAAACCACTCAATTCCAATCAAATCCAATCAAACCAATCAAATCCAATCAACTCCAACCAAATACAATCAAATCCAATCAAACCTATCACATCCAATCAAATCCAATCAAATCCAATCAAACCAATCAAATCCAAACAAATCCAATCAAACCAATCAAATCCAATCAATTCCATCAAACCAATCAAATCCAATCTTATCCAAACAAATCCAACCTAATACAATCAAACCAATCAAATCCAATCAAATCCAATCAAATCCAATCTTATCCAATCAAATCCAACCAAATACAATCAAACCAATCAAATCCAATCATATCCAATCAAACCAATCAAACCAATCAAATCCAATCATAGCCAATCAAATGAAATCTTATCCAATCAAATCCAACAAAATACCATCAAATCCAACCAAATACAATCAAATCCAATCTTATCCAATCAAACCCAAACAAATCCAATCAAATCAAATACAATTCAATCAAATCCAATCAAATCAAATAAATCCAATCAAACCGACCAAATACACTCAAACGCAATAAAATCCAAGCAAACCCAATAAAATCCAAGCAAACCAATCAAATCCAATCAAATCCAATCAAATTCAATCAAACCAATCAAATCCAATCAAAACCAATCAAACCAATCAAATCCAATCAAACCAATCAAACCCAATCAAAGCCAACCAAGTACAATCAAATCCAATCAAACCAATCAATTCCAATCAAATCCAATCAAACCAATCAAATCCAACTAAATACAATCAAATCCAATATTATCCAATAAAATCCAATAAAATTCAATTAAAGCCAATCAAACCAATCAAAACCAATGAAACCATTCAAATCCAATTAAATCCAATCAAACCAATCAAATCCAATCAAATCCAATCTTATCCAATAAACTCCAACCAAATACAATTAAATCCAATCAAATCCAATCAAATCCAATCAAACCAAAAAAATCCAATAAAATGCAATCAAACCAATCAAATCCAATATTATCCAATCAAATCCAACCAAATACAATCAAACCAATCAAATCCAATCATATCCAATCAAACCAATCAAATCCAATCATATCCAATCAAATCAAATCTTATCCAATCAAATCGAACAAAATACAATCAAACCAATCAAATCCAATCAAATCCAATCTTATCCAATCAAACCAATAAAATCTAAACAAATCCAATCAAATCCAATCAACTCCAATCAAACCAATCAAATCCAACCAAATACAATCAAATACAATCTTATCCAATGAAATACAAACAAATCCAATCAAATCCAATCAACTCCAATCAAACCAATCAAATCCAACCAAATACAATCAAATACAATCTTATCCAATAAAATTCAATCAAACCGACCAAATACACTCAAACCCAATCAAACCAATTAAATCTAATAAAATCCAATCAAATCCAATCTTATCCAATCAAATCCAATAAAAACCAATGAAACCAATCAAATCCAATCAAATCCAATAAAATCCAATCAAACCAACCAAATCCAATCAAATGCAATCTTATCCAATCAAATCCAACCAAATACAATCAAATCCAATCTTATCCAATCAAATCCAATCAAATTCAATCAAATCCAATAAAATTCAATTAAACGGACGAAATACACTCAAACCCAATCAAACCAATTGAATCCAATCTAATCCAATCAAACCAATCAAATCCAATCAAAACCAATCCAACCAATCAACTCCAATCAAATCCAATCTTATCCAATCAAATCCAATACAATTCAATCAAATCCAATCAAACCGACCAAATACACTCAAACCCAATCAAATCCAATCAACTCCAATCAAACCAATCAAATCCAACCAAATACAATCAAATAAATACCAAGAAATCCAAACAAACCAACAAATCCAATCAACTCAACAAACCAATCAAACCACAAATATAATCAAACCAATCTATCCAATAAACTCCAACCAAATACAATTAAATCAAAAAAATCAAATCCAATCAAACCACCAAATACAACAAACCCAATCAAATCCGATAAAATCCAAGCAAACCAATCAAATCCAAGCAAACCAATAAAATCCAATCAAAACCAATCAAATCCAATCAAACCCAATCAAACCAATCAAATCCAATCAAATCCAATCAAACCAATCAAATCCAATCAAATCCAATCTTATCCAATCAAATCCAATAAAATTCAATCAAATCCAATCAAACCGACCAAATACACTCAAACCCAATCAAATCCGATAAAATCCAAGCAAACCAATAAAATCCAAGCAAACCAATAAAATCCAATCAAAACCAATGAAACCAATCAAATCCAATCAAACCCAATCAAACCAATCAAATCCAATCAAATCCAATCCAACCAATCAAATCCAATATTATCCAATCAAAACCAATGAAACCACTCAAAGCCAATCAAATGCAATCAAACCAATCAAATCCAATCAAATCCAATCTTATCCAATCGAATCCAAACAAATCCAATCAAATCCAATAAAATCCAATCAAACATACCAAATACACTCAAACCAATTAAATCCAATCAAATCCAATCAAAGCCAACCAAATACAATCAAATCCAATCAAACCAATCAATTCCAATCAAATCCATCAAACCAATCAAATCCAATGTTATCCAATCAAAGCCAACCAAATACAATCCAATACAATCAAATACAATCAAATACAATCAAATACAATCAAATCCAATCAAACCACTCAATTCCAATCAAATCCAATCAAACCAATCAAATCCAATCAACTCCAACCAAATACAATCAAATCCAATCAAACCTATCACATCCAATCAAATCCAATCAAATCCAATCAAACCAATCAAATCCAAACAAATCCAATCAAACCAATCAAATCCAATCAATTCCATCAAACCAATCAAATCCAATCTTATCCAAACAAATCCAACCTAATACAATCAAACCAATCAAATCCAATCATATCCAATCAAATCAAATCTTATCCAATCAAATCCAACAAAATACAATCAAACCAATCAAATCCAAGCAAATCCAATCAAACCAATCAAATCCAATCTTATCCAATCAAACCAATAACATCCAAACAAACCCAATAAAATCCAATAAAACCAATAAGATCCAAACAAATCCAATGAAATCCAATCAAATCAAAACAAATCCTATCAAATCCAATCAAACCAAACAAATCCAATATTATCCAATCAAGTCCAATCAAACCAATCAAATCCACCCAAAAACAATAAAATCCAATCTTATCCAATCAAATCCAAACAAATCCAATCAAATCCAATCAAATCAATTAAAATTCAATCAAATCCAAACAAACCGAAAAATACAATCAAACCCAATAAAATCCAAGCAAACCCAAAAAAATCCAATCAAATCAATCAAAACCAATCCAATCAAAACCAATGAAATCAAATCAAACAATCAAATCCAATCTTATCCAATCAAAGCCAACCAAATACAATCAAATCCAATCAAATACAATCAAATCCAATCAAACCAATCAAATCCAATTAAATCCAATCAAACCAATCAAATCCAATCAAAACCAATCAAACCAATCAAATCAAATCAAATCAAATCAATCAATCTAATCAAATCAAAGCCAACCAAATACAATCCAACCAATCAAATCCAATCAAACCAATCAAATCCAATCAAATCCAATCAAACCAATCAAATCCAATCAAACCAATCAAACCAATCAAATCCAATCTTATCCAATCAAATTCAATAAAATCCAATCAAGCCGAACAAATACACTCAAACCCAATCAAACCAATCAAATCCAATCAAATCCAATCAAATCAATCAAACCAATCAAATCCAAACAAAACCAATGAAACCAAACGAATCCAATCAAACCAATCAAACCCAATCAAATCCAATCAAACCAATCAATTCCAATCAAACCAATCAAATCCAATCAAACCAATCAAATCCAATCAAATCCAATCTTATCCAATCAATCCCAATCAAAACCAATGAAACCAATCAAATCCAATCAAATCCAATCAAATCAATCAAATCCAATCAAACCAACCAAATCCAATCTAATCCAATCAAATCCAACCAAATACAATCAAACCAATCAAACCAACCAAATCCAATCATATCCAATCAAAGCCAACCAAATACAATCAAATCCAATCAAATCCAATCAAATCAATCAAATCAAATCCAATCAAAACCAATGAAACCAATCAAATCCAATCAAATCCAGCAAATCAATCAAACCAATCAAATCCAATCAACAAATCAAAGCCAATCCAATACAATCAAATCCAATCAAACCAATCAAATCCAATCAAATCCAATCAAACCAATCAAATCCAATCAAATCCAATCAAATCCAATCAAATCCAACAAACCCAAACAAACCAATCAAATCCAATCATATAAACAACAATAATCAAAAAAAACATCAAACAATCAAAATAAGCAATCAAATCCAAAAATCAAATCAAACCAATCAAATCCAATCAAACCAATCAAATCCAATCAAATCCAATCTTATCCAATCAAATCCAACCAAATACAATCAACAATCAAAAAAACACAACCAACCAAATACAATCAAATCCAATCAAATCCAATCAAATCCAATCTTATCCAATCAAATCCAATCAAAACCAATGAAACCAATCAAATCCAATCAAACCAATCAAATACAATCAAATCCAATCAAACCAATCAAATCCAATCAAATCCAATCAAATCCAATCAAAACCAACCAAATACAATCAAATCCAATAAAATCCAAGCAAACCCAATAAAATCCAATCAAACTAATCAAATCAAAACAAATCCAATCAAAACCAATCAAATTCAATAAAATCCAATCAAACCAATCAAAACCAATCAAACCAATCAAATCCAATCAAATCCAAGCAAACCCAAACAAAACCAATAAAATCCAATCAAACCAATCAAAACCAATCAAACCAATCAAATCCAATCAAATCCAATCAAATCCAATCAAAACCAACCAAATACAATCAAATCCAATCAAACCAACCAAATCCAATCTTATCCAATCAAAACCAAATACAATCAAATCCAATCTTATCCAATCAAATCCAATCAAATCCAATCAAACCAAACAAATCCAATCAAATCCAATAACAAATCCAATCAAACCAATCAAATACAATCAAATCCAATCAAACCAATCAAAAAATCAAACCAATCAAACCAAATCCAATCAACAAACCAATCAAATCAAACCAATCAAATAAAATCAAAACCAACCAAAAACCAATCAAATCCAATCAAACCAACCAAATCCAATCTTATCCAATAAAGCCAACCAAATACAATCAAATCCAATCAAATCCAATCAAAACCAATCAAAACCAATCAAACCAATCAAATCCACCAAATCCAATCAAATCAATCTTATCCAATCAAAGCCAACCAAATACAATCAAATCCAATCAAAACCAACCAAATACAATCAAATCCAATCAAATCAAACAAATCCAATCAAATCCAATCAAACCAATAAATCCAAACAAACCAATCAAATCCAATCAAATCCAAGCAAACCAATCAAAGCCAATCAAACCAATAAAATCAAAACAAATCCAATCAAATCCAATCAAATTCAATAAAATCCAATCAAACCAATCAAAACCAATGAAACCAATCAAATCCAATCAAATCCAATCAAAACCAATCTAACCAATCAAATCCAATCAAATCCAATCAAAACCAATGAAACCAATCAAATCAATCAAACCAAATCAAATCCAATCAAACCAATCAAACCAATCAAATCCAATCAAATAAATCAATAAAATCCAATCAAGCCGAACAAATACACTCAAACCCCAATAAACAATTAAATCCAATCAAATTCAATCAAACCAATTAAATCCAAACAAAACCAATGAAACCAAACGAATCCAATCAAACCAATCAAACCCAATCAAATCCAATCAAACCAATCAATTCCAATCAAACCAATCAAATCCAATCAAACCAATCAAATCCAATCTTATCCAATCAATTCCAATCAAAACCAATGAAACCAATCAAATCCAATCAAATCCAATCAAATCCAATCAAATCCAATCAAACCAACCAAATCCAATCTTATCCAATCAAATCCAACCAAATACAATCAAATCCAATCAAACCAACCAAATCCAATCTTATCCAATCAAAGCCAACCAAATACAATCAAATCCAATCAAATACAATCAAATCCAATCTTATCCAATCAAATCCAATCAAAACCAATGAAACCAATCAAATCCAATCAAATCCGAGCAAACCCAATCAAACCAATCAAATCCAATCATATCAAATCAAAGCCAATCCAATACAATCAAATCCAATCAAACCAATCAAATCCAAT
This sequence comes from Lordiphosa mommai, assembly GCA_018904225.1. Lineage (NCBI taxonomy): Eukaryota > Metazoa > Arthropoda > Insecta > Diptera > Drosophilidae > Lordiphosa > Lordiphosa mommai. The sequence goes on along the minus strand of JAEIFT010000208.1, from coordinate 38,204 downwards.
CAAATCCAATCAAACCAATCAAATCCAATCAAATCCAATCAAATCCAATCAAATCCAAGCAAACCCAAACAAAACCAATCAAACCAATCATAAAACAAAGCCAATCAAATCCAATCAAATCCAATCTTATCCAATCAAATCCAATCAAAACCAATGAAACCAATCAAATCCAATCAAATCAAATCAAATCCAATCAAATCCAATCAAACCAATCAAATCCAATCAAATCCAATCTTATCCAATCAAATCCAACCAAATACAATCAAATCCAATCAAACCAACCAAATCCAATCTTATCCAATCAAAGCCAACCAAATACAATCAAATCCAATCAAATCCAATCAAATCCAATCTTATCGAATCAAATCCAATCAAAACCAATGAAACCAATCAAATCCAATCAAACCAATCAAATACAATCAAATCCAATCAAACCAATCAACTCCAATCAAATCCAATCAAAACCAACCAAATACAATCAAATCCAATAAAACCAAGCCAACCCAATAAAATCCAATCAAACTAATAAAATCAAAACAAATCCAATAAAATCCAATCAAATTCAATAAAATCCAATCAAACCGATCAAAACCAATGAAACCAATCAAATCCAATCAAATCCGAGCAAACCCAAACAAAACCAATAAAATCCAATCAAACCAATCAAAACCAATGAAACCAATCAACTCCAATCAAATCCAATCAAATCCAATCAAAACCAACCAAATACAATCAAATCCAATCAAACCGACCAAATCCAATCTTATCCAATCAAAGCCAACCAAATACAATCAAATCCAATCAAATCCAATCTTATCCAATCAAATCCAATCAAAACCAATGAAACCAATCAAATCCAATCAAACCAATCAAATACAATCAAATCCAATCAAACCAATCAACTCCAATCAAATCCAATCAAATCCAATCAAATCCAATCAAAACCAACCAAATACAATCAAATACAATAAAATCCAAACCCAATAAAATCCAATCAAACTAATAAAATCAAAACAAATCCAATAAAATCCAATCAAATTCAATAAAATCCAATCAAACCAATCAAAACCAATGAAACCAATCAAATCCAATCAAATCCGAGCAAACCCAAACAAAACCAATAAAATCCAATCAAACCAATCAAAACCAATGAAACCAATCAACTCCAATCAAATCCAATCAAATCCAATCAAAACCAACCAAATACAATCAAATCCAATCAAACCGACCAAATCCAATCTTATCCAATCAAAGCCAACCAAATACAATCAAATCCAATCTTATCCAATCAAATCCAATCAAAACCAATGAAACCAATCAAATCCAATAAAATCCGAGCAAACCCAATCAAACCAATCAAATCCAATCATATCAAATCAAAGCCAATCCAATACAATCAAATCCAATCAAACCAATCAAATCCAATCAAATCCAATCAAACCAATCAAATCCAATCAAATCCAATCAAATCCAATCAAAACCAACCAAATACAATCAAATCCAATCAAACCAACCAAATCCAATCTTATCCAATTAAAGCCAACCAAATACAATCAAATCCAATCAAATCCAATCTTATCCAATCAAAACCAATGAAACCAATCAAATCCAACCAAATCCAATCAAATCCAATCTTATCCAATCAAAGCCAACCAAATACAATCAAATCCAATCAAAACCAACCAAATACAATCAAATCCAATAAATTCCAAACAAATCCTATCAAATCCAATCAAACCAATAAATTCCAAACAAATCCTATCAAATCCAATAAAATCCAAGCAAACCCAATAAAAAGCCAATCAAACCAATAAAATCAAAACAAATCCAATAAAATCCAATCAAATTCAATAAAATCCAATCAAACCAATCAAAACCAATGAAACCAATCAAATCCAATCAAATCCAATCAAAACCAATGTAACCAATCAAATCCAATCAAATCCAATCAAAACCAATGAAACCAATCACATCCAACCAAATACACTCAAATCCAATCAAACCAATCGAATCCAATCAAATACAATCAAACCAATAAATTCCAAACAAATCCTATCAAATCCAATAAAATCCAAGCAAACCCAATAAAATCCAATCAAACCAATAAAATCAAAACAAATCCAATAAATCCAATCAAATTCAATAAAATCCAATCAAACCAATCAAAACCAATGAAACCAATCAAATCCAATCAAATCCGAGCAAACCCAATCAAACCAATCAAATCCAATCGTTTCCAATCAAAGCCAACCAAATACAATCAAATCCAATCAAATACAATCAAATCCAATCAAACCAATCAAATCCAATCAAATCCAATCAAACCAATCAAATCCAATCAAAACCAATGAAACCAATCAAATCCAATCAAACCAACCAAATCCAATATTATCCAATCAAAGCCAACCAAATACAATCCAATACAATCAAATACAATCTTATCCAATCAAATCCAATCAAATCCAATCAAAACCAATGAAACCAATCAAATCCAATCAAATCCAATCAAATCCAATCAAATCCAATCAAAGCCAATCAAATCCAATCAAACCAACCAAATCCAATCTTATCCAATCAAATCCAACCAAATACAATCAAATCCAATTTTATCCAATCAAATCCAAACAAATCCAATCAAATCCAATCAAAACCAATGAAACCAATCAAATCCAATCAAATCAAATCAAATTCAATCAAATCCAATCGTATCCAATCAAAGCCAACCAAATACAATCAAATCCAATCAAATACAATCAAATCCAATCAAACCAATCAAATCCAATCAAATCCAATCAAACCAATCAAATCCAATCAAAACCAATGAAACCAATCAAATCAAATCAAACCAACCAAATCCAATCTTATCCAATCAAAGACAACCAAATACAATCCAATACAATCAAATCCAATCAAACCAATCAAATCCAATCAAATCTAATCAAACCAATCAAATCCAATCCAACCAATCAACTCCAATCAAATCCAATCTTATCCAATCAAATTCAATAAAATCCAATCAAGCCGAACAAATACACTCAAACCCAATCAAACCAATTAAATCCAATCAAATCCAATCAAATTCAATCAAACCAATTAAATCCAAACAAAACCAATGAAACCAAACGAATCCAATCAAACCAATCAAACCCAATCAAATCCAATCAAACCAATCAATTCCAATCAAACCAATCAAATCCAATCAAACCAATCAAATCCAATTAAATCCAATCTTATCCAATCAATTCCAATCAAAACCAATGAAACCAATCAAATCCAATCAAATCCAATCAAATCCAATCAAATCCAATCAAACCAACCAAATCCAATCTTATCCAATCAAATCCAACCAAATACAATCAAATCCAATCAAACCAACCAAATCCAATCTTATCCAATCAAAGCCAACCAAATACAATCAAATCCAATCAAATCCAATCAAATCCAATCTTATCCAATCAAATCCAATCAAAACCAATGAAACCAATCAAATCCAATCAAATCCGAGCAAACCCAATCAAACCAATCAAATCCAATCATATCAAATCAAAGCCAATCCAATACAAGCAAATCCAATCAAACCAATCAAATCCAATCAAATCCAATCAAACCAATCAAATCCAATCAAATCCAATCAAATCCAATCAAATCCGAGCAAACCCAAACAAAACCAATCAAATCCAATCATATGAAATCAAAGCCAATCAAATCCAATCAAATCCAATCTTATCCAATCAAATCCAATCAAAACCAATGAAACCAATCAAATCCAATCAAATCAAATCAAATCCAATCAAATCCAATCAAACCAATCAAATCCAATCAAATCCAATCTTATCCAATCAAATCCAACCAAATACAATCAAATCCAATCAAACCAACCAAATCCAATCTTATCCAATCAAAGCCAACCAAATACAATCAAATCCAATCAAATCCAATCTTATCCAATCAAATCCAATCAAAACCAATGAAACCAATCAAATCCAATCAAACCAATCAAATACAATCAAATCCAATCAAACCAATCAACTCCAATCAAATCCAATCAAATCCAATCAAAACCAACCAAATACAATCAAATCCAATAAAATCCAAGCAAACCCAATAAAATCCAATCAAACTAATAAAATCAAAACAAATCCAATAAAATCCAATCAAATTCAATAAAATCCAATCAAACCAATCAAAACCAATGAAACCAATCAAATCCAATCAAATCCGAGCAAACCCAAACAAAACCAATAAAATCCAATCAAACCAATCAAAACCAATGAAACCAATCAACTCCAATCAAATCCAATCAAATCCAATCAAAACCAACCAAATACAATCAAATCCAATCAAACCAACCAAATCCAATCTTATCCAATTAAAGCCAACCAAATACAATCAAATCCAATCTTATCCAATCAAATCCAATCAAAACCAATGAAACCAATCAAATCCAATAAAATCCGAGCAAACCCAATCAAACCAATCAAATCCAATCATATCAAATCAAAGCCAATCCAATACAATCAAATCCAATCAAACCAATCAAATCCAATCAAATCCAATCAAACCAATCAAATCCAGTCAAATCCAATCAAATCCAATCAAAACCAACCAAATACAATCAAATCCAATCAAACCAACCAAATCCAATCTTATCCAATTAAAGCCAACCAAATACAATCAAATCCAATCTTATCCAATCAAAACCAATCAAAACCAATGAAACCAATCAAATCCAACCAAATCCAATCTTATCCAATCAAAGCCAACCAAATACAATCAAATCCAATCAAAACCAACCAAATACAATCAAATCCAATAAATTCCAAACAAATCCTATCAAATCCAATCAAACCAATAAATTCCAAACAAATCCTATCAAATCCAATAAAATCCAAGCAAACCCAATAAAAGCCAATCAAACCAATAAAATCAAAACAAATCCAATAAAATCCAATCAAATTCAATAAAATCCAATCAAACCAATCAAAACCAATGAAACCAATCAAATCCAATCAAATCCAATCAAAACCAATGTAACCAATCAAATCCAATCAAATCCAATCAAAACCAATGAAACCAATCAAATCCAACCAAATACAATCAAATCCAATCAAACCAATCGAATCCAATCAAATACAATCAAACCAATAAATTCCAAACAAATCCTATCAAATCCAATAAAATCCAAGCAAACCCAATAAAATCCAATCAAACCAATAAAATCAAAACAAATCCAATAAAATCCAATCAAATTCAATAAAATCCAATCAAACCAATCAAAACCAATGAAACCAATCAAATCCAATCAAATCCGAGCAAACCCAATCAAACCAATCAAATCCAATCGTTTCCAATCAAAGCCAACCAAATACAATCAAATCCAATCAAATACAATCAAATCCAATCAAACCAATCAAATCCAATCAAATCCAATCAAACCAATCAAATCCAATCAAAACCAATGAAACCAATCAAATCCAATCAAACCAACCAAATCCAATATTATCCAATCAAAGCCAACCAAATACAATCCAATACAATCAAATCCAATCTTATCCAATCAAATCCAATCAAATCCAATCAAAACCAATGAAACCAATCAAATCCAATCAAATCCAATCAAATCCAATCAAATCCAATCAAAGCCAATCAAATCCAATCAAACCAACCAAATCCAATCTTATCCAATCAAATCCAACCAAATACAATCAAATCCAATTTTATCCAATCAAATCCAATCAAATCCAATCAAAACCAATGAAACCAATCAAATCCAATCAAATCCAATCAAATCCAATCAAATCCAATCAAAGCCAATCAAATCCAATCAAACCAACCAAATCCAATATTATCCAATCAAAGCCAACCAAATACAATCCAATACAATCAAATCCAATCTTATCCAATCAAATCCAATAAAATCCAATCAAACCAATCAAAACCAATGAAACCAATCAAATCCAATCAAATCCGAGCAAACCCAATCAAACCAATCAAATCCAATCGTTTCCAATCAAAGCCAACCAAATACAATCAAATCCAATCAAATACAATCAAATCCAATCAAACCAATCAAATCCAATCAAATCCAATCAAACCAATCAAATCCAATCAAAACCAATGAAACCAATCAAATCCAATCAAACCAACCAAATCCAATATTATCCAATCAAAGCCAACCAAATACAATCCAATACAATCAAATCCAATCTTATCCAATCAAATCCAATCAAATCCAATCAAAACCAATGAAACCAATCAAATCCAATCAAATCCAATCAAATCCAATCAAATCCAATCAAAGCCAATCAAATCCAATCAAACCAAACAAATCCAATCAAATCCAATCAAAACCAATGAAACCAATCAAATCCAATCAAATCAAATCAAATTCAATCAAATCCAATCGTATCCAATCAAAGCCAACCAAATACAATCAAATCCAATCAAATACAATCAAATCCAATCAAATCCAATCAAACCAATCAAATCCAATCAAAACCAATGAAACCAATCAAATCAAATCAAACCAACCAAATCCAATCTTATCCAATCAAAGACAACCAAATACAATCCAATACAATCAAATCCAATCAAACCAATCAATTCCAATAAATCCAATCAAACCAATCAAATCCAATTAAATCCAATCTTATCCAATCAATTCCAATCAAATCCAATCAAACCAATCAAATCCAACTAAATACAATCAAATCCAATATTATCCAATCAAATCCAATAAAATTCAATCAAAGCCAATCCAATACAATCAAATCCAATCAAACCAATCAAATCCAATCAAATCCAATCAAACCAATCAAATCCAATCAAATCCAATCAAAACCAATCAAAACCAATGAAACCAATCAAATCCAATCAAATCCAATCAAACCAACCAAATCCAATCAAATCCAATCTTATCCAATCAAAGCCAACCAAATACAATCAAATACAATCAAACCAATCAAATCCAATCAAATGCAATCAAACCAATCAAACCAATCAAATCCAATCAAATCCAATCAAAACCAATCAAAACCAATGAAACCAATCAAATCCAATCAAACCAACCAAATCCAATCAAATCCAATCTCATCCAATCAAAGCCAACCAAATACAATCAAATCCAATCAAAACCAACCAAATACAATCAAATCCAATCAAACCAATCAAATCCAATCAAATACAATCAAATACAATCAAACCAATAAATTCCAAACAAATCCTATCAAATCCAATAAAATCCAAGCAAACCCAATAAAATCCAATCAAACCAATAAAATCAAAACCAATCCAATAAAATCCAATCAAATTCAATAAAATCCAATCAAACCAATCAAAACCAATCAAATCCAATCAAATCCGAGCAAACCCAATCAAACCAATCAAATCCAATCATATCAAATCAAAGCCAATCCAATACAATCAAATCCAATCAAACCAATCAAATCCAATCAAATCCAATCAAACCAATCAAATCCAATCAAATCCAATCAAAACCAACCAAATACAATCAAATCCAATCAAACCAACCAAATCCAATCTTATCCAATCAAATCCAATCAAATCCAATCTTATCCAATCAAATCCAATCAAAACCAATGAAACCAATCAAATCCAATCAAATCCAATCAAACCAACCAAATCCAATCTTATCCAATCAAATCCAACCAAATACAATCAAATCCAATCAAACCAACCAAATCCAATCTTATCCAATCAAAGCCAACCAAATACAATCAAATCCAATCAAATCCAATAAAATCCAATCAAAACCAATGAAACCAATCAAATCCAATCAAACCAACCAAATCCAATCAAATCCAATCTTATCCAATCAAAGCTAACCAAATACAATCAAATCCAATCAAAACCAACCAAATACAATCAAATCCAATCAAACCAATCAAATTCAATCAAATACAATCAAACCAATAAATTCCAAACAAATCCTATCAAATCCAATAAAATCCAAGCAAACCCAATAAAATCCAATCAAACCAATAAAATCAAAACAAATCCAATAAAATCCAATCAAATTCAATAAAATCCAATCAAACCAATCAAAACCAATGAAACCAATCAAATCCAATCAAATCCAATCAAAACCAATGTAACCAATCAAATCCAATCAAATCCAATCAAATCCATTCAAAACCAATGAAACCAATCAAATCCAACCAAATACAATCAAATCCAATCAAACCAATCGAATCCAATCAAATACAATCAAACCAATAAATTCCAAACAAATCCTATCAAATCCAATAAAATCCAAGTAAACCCAATAAAATCCAATCAAACCAATAAAATCAAAACAAATCCAATAAAATCCAATCAAATTCAATAAAATCCAATCAAACCAATCAAAACCAATGAAACCAATCAAATCCGAGCAAACCCAATCAAACCAATCAAATCCAATCAAATCCAATCAAACCAATCAAATCCAATCAAAACCAATGAAACCAATCAAATCCAATCAAATCCAATCAAATCCAATCAAAACCAATGAAACCAATCAAATCCAACCAAATACAATCAAATCCAATCAAAGCCAATCCAATACAATCAAATCCAATCAAACCAATCAAATCCAATCAAATCCAATCAAACCAATCAAATCCAATCAAATCCAATCAAAACCAATCAAAACCAATGAAACCAATCAAATCCAATCAAATCCAATCAAACCAACCAAATCCAATCAAATCCAATCTTATCCAATCAAAGCCAACCAAATACAATCAAATACAATCAAACCAATCAAATCCAATCAAATGCAATCAAACCAATCAAATCCAATCAAAACCAATCAAATACAATCAAATCCAATCAAACCAATCAACTCCAATCAAATTCAATCAAACCAATCAAACCAATCAAATCCAATCAAATCCAATCAAAACCAATCAAAACCAATGAAACCAATCAAATCCAATCAAATCCGAGCAAACCCAATCAAACCAATCAAATCCAATCATATCAAATCAAAGCCAATCCAATACAATCAAATCCAATCAAACCAATCAAATCCAATCAAATCCAATAAAATCCAATCAAATTCAATAGAATCCAATCAAATCCAATCAAAACCAATGAAACCAATCAAATCCAACAATCAAAACCAATGAAACCAATCAAATCCAATCAAACCAACCAAATCCAATCAAATCCAATCTTATCCAATCAAAGCTAACCAAATACAATCAAATCCAATCAAACCAACCAAATCCAATCAAATCCAATCTTATCCAATCAAAGCTAACCAAATACAATCAAATCCAATCAAAACCAACCAAATACAATCAAATCCAATCAAACCAATCAAATTCAATCAAATACAATCAAACCAATAAATTCCAAACAAATCCTATCAAATCCAATAAAATCCAAGCAAACCCAATAAAATCCAATCAAACCAATAAAATCAAAACAAATCCAATAAAATCCAATCAAATTCAATAGAATCCAATCAAATCCAATCAAAACCAATGAAACCAATCAAATCCAACAATCAAAACCAATGAAACCAATCAAATCCAATCAAACCAACCAAATCCAATCAAATCCAATCTTATCCAATCAAAGCTAACCAAATACAATCAAATCCAATCAAACCAACCAAATCCAATCAAATCCAATCTTATCCAATCAAAGCTAACCAAATACAATCAAATCCAATCAAAACCAACCAAATACAATCAAATCCAATCAAACCAATCAAATTCAATCAAATACAATCAAACCAATAAATTCCAAACAAATCCTATCAAATCCAATAAAATCCAAGCAAACCCAATAAAATCCAATCAAACCAATAAAATCAAAACAAATCCAATAAAATCCAATCAAATTCAATAAAATCCAATCAAACCAATCAAAACCAATGAAACCAATCAAATCCGAGCAAACCCAATCAAACCAATCAAATCCAATCAAAACCAATCAAACCAATCAAAACCAATCAAAACCAATGAAACCAATCAAATCCAATCAAATCCAATCAAACCAACCAAATCCAATCAAATCCAATCAAACCAATCAAACCAATCAAATCCAATCAAATCCAATCAAAACCAATCAAAACCAATGAAACCAATCAAATCCAATCAAATCCAATCAAACCAACCAAATCCAATCAAATCCAATCTTATCCAATCAAAGCCAACCAAATACAATCAAATACAATCAAACCAATCAAATCCAATCAAATCCAATCAAACCAATCAAATCCAATCAAATCCAATCAAATACAATCAAATCCAATCAAACCAATCAACTCCAATCAAATTCAATCAAACCAATCAAACCAATCAAATCCAATCAAATCCAATCAAAACCAATCAAAACCAATGAAACCAATCAAATCCAATCAAATCCAATCAAACCAACCAAATCCAATCTTATCCAATCAAAGCCAACCAAATACAATCAAATCCAATCAAAACCAACCAAATACAATCAAATCCAATCAAACCAATCAAATCCAATCAAATACAATCAAACCAATAAATTCCAAACAAATCCTATCAAATCCAATAAAATCCAAGCAAACCCAATAAAATCCAATCAAACCAATAAAATCAAAACAAATCCAATAAAATCCAATCAAATTCAATAGAATCCAATCAAACCAATCAAAACCAATGAAACCAATCAAATCCAATCAAATCCGAGCAAACCCAATCAAACCAATCAAATCCAATCATATCAAATCAAAGCCAATCCAATACAATCAAATCCAATCAAACCAATCAAATCCAATCAAATCCAATCAAACCAATCAAATCCAATCAAATCCAATCAAAACCAACCAAATACAATCAAATCCAATCAAACCAACCAAATCCAATCTTATCCAATCAAATCCAATCAAATCCAATCTTATCCAATCAAATCCAATCAAAACCAATGAAACCAATCAAATCCAATCAAATCCAATCAAATCCAATCAAATCCAATCAAACCAACCAAATCCAATCTTATCCAATCAAATCCAATCAATTCCAATCAAATCCAATCAAACCAATCAAATCCAACAAAATACAATCAAATCCAATATTATCCAATCAAATCGAATAAAATTCAATCAAAGCCAATCAAACCAACCAAATCCAATCTTATCCAATCAAAGCCAAATAAATACAATCAAATCCAATCAAATCCAATCAAATCCAATCTTATCCAATCAAATCCAATCAAAACCAATGAAACCAATCAAATCCAATCAAATCCGAGCAAACCCAATCAAACCAATCAAATCCAATCATATCAAATCAAAGCCAATCCAATACAATCAAATCCAATCAAACCAATCAAATCCAATCAAACCCAATTAAACCAATCAAATCCAATCAAATCCGATCAAACCCAAACAAAACCAATCAAATCCAATCATATCAAATCAAAGCCAATCAAATCCAATCAAATCCAATCTTATCCAATCAAATCCAATCAAAACCAATGAAACCAATCAAATCCAATCAAATCAAATCAAATCCAATCAAATCCAATCAAACCAATCAAATCCAATCTTATCCAATAAAATTCAATAAAATCCAATCAAGCCGAACAAATACACTCAAACCCAATCAAACCAATTAAATCCAATCAAATTCAATCAAACCAATTAAATCCAAACAAAACCAATGAAACCAAACGAATCCAATCAAACCAATCAAACCCAATCAAATCCAATCAAACCAATCAATTCCAATCAAACCAATCAAATCCAATCAAACCAATCAAATCCAATTAAATCCAATCTTATCCAATCAATTCCAATCAAAACCAATGAAACCAATCAAATCCAATCAAATCCAATCAAATACAATCAAACCAACCAAATCCAATCTTATCCAATCAAATCCAACCAAATACAATCAAATCCAATCAAACCAACCAAATCCAATCTTATCCAATCAAAGCCAACCAAATACAATCAAATACAATCAAATCCAATCTTATCCAATCAAATCCAATCAAAACCAATGAAACCAATCAAATCCAATCAAATCCGAGCAAACCCAATCAAACCAATCAAATCCAATCATATCAAATCAAAGCCAATCCAATACAATCAAATCCAATCAAACCAATCAAATCCAATCAAATCCAATCAAACCAATCAAATCCAATCAAATCCAATCAAATCCAATCAAATCCGAGCAAACCCAAACAAAACCAATCAAATCCAATCATATGAAATCAAAGCCAATCAAATCCAATCAAATCCAATCTTATCCAATCAAATCCAATCAAAACCAATGAAACCAATCAAATCCAATCAAATCAAATCAAATCCAATCAAATCCAATCAAACCAATCAAATCCAATCAAATCCAATCTTATCCAATCAAATCCAACCAAATACAATCAAATCCAATCAAACCAACCAAATCCAATCTTATCCAATCAAAGCCAACCAAATACAATCAAATCCAATCAAATCCAATCAAATCCAATCTTATCCAATCAAATCCAATCAAAACCAATGAAACCAATCAAATCCAATCAAACCAATCAAATACAATCAAATCCAATCAAACCAATCAACTCCAATCAAATCCAATCAAATCCAATCAAAACCAACCAAATACAATCAAATCCAATAAAATCCAAGCAAACCCAATAAAATCCAATCAAACTAATAAAATCAAAACAAATCCAATAAAATCCAATCAAATTCAATAAAATCCAATCAAACCAATCAAAACCAATGAAACCAATCAAATCCAATCAAATCCGAGCAAACCCAAAACAAAACCAATAAAATCCAATCAAACCAATCAAAACCAATGAAACCAATCAACTCCAATCAAATCCAATCAAATCCAATCAAAACCAACCAAATACAATCAAATCCAATCAAACCGACCAAATCCAATCTTATCCAATCAAAGCCAACCAAATACAATCAAATCCAATCAAATCCAATCTTATCCAATCAAATCCAATCAAAACCAATGAAACCAATCAAATCCAATCAAACCAATCAAATACAATCAAATCCAATCAAACCAATCAACTCCAATCAAATCCAATCAAATCCAATCAAATCCAATCAAAACCAACCAAATACAATCAAATCCAATAAAATCCAAGCAAACCCAATAAAATCCAATCAAACTAATAAAATCAAAACAAATCCAATAAAATCCAATCAAATTCAATAAAATCCAATCAAACCAATCAAAACCAATGAAACCAATCAAATCCAATCAAATCCGAGCAAACCCAAACAAAACCAATAAAATCCAATCAAACCAATCAAAACCAATGAAACCAATCAACTCCAATCAAATCCAATCAAATCCAATCAAAACCAACCAAATACAATCAAATCCAATCAAACCGACCAAATCCAATCTTATCCAATCAAAGCCAACCAAATACAATCAAATCCAATCTTATCCAATCAAATCCAATCAAAACCAATGAAACCAATCAAATCCAATAAAATCCGAGCAAACCCAATCAAACCAATCAAATCCAATCATATCAAATCAAAGCCAATCCAATACAATCAAATCCAATCAAACCAATCAAATCCAAACCAATCAAACCAATCAAACCAATCAAATCCAATCAAATCCAATCAAAACCAACCAAATACAATCAAATCCAATCAAACCAACCAAATCCAATCTTATCCAATTAAAGCCAACCAAATACAATCAAATCCAATCAAATCCAATCTTATCCAATCAAAACCAATGAAACCAATCAAATCCAACCAAATCCAATCAAATCCAATCTTATCCAATCAAAGCCAACCAAATACAATCAAATCCAATCAAATCCAATAAATTCCAAACAAATCCTATCAAATCCAATCAAACCAATAAATTCCAAACAAATCCTATCAAATCCAATAAAATCCAAGCAAACCCAATAAAAGCCAATCAAACCAATAAAATCCAATCAAATCCAATCAAACCAATCAAATCCAATCAAAACCAATGAAACCAATCAAATCCAATCAAATCCAATCAAAACCAATGTAACCAATCAAATCCAATCAAATCCAATCAAAACCAATGAAACCAATCAAATCCAACCAAATACACTCAAATCCAATCAAACCAATCGAATCCAATCAAATACAATCAAACCAATAAATTCCAAACAAATCCTATCAAATCAATAAAATCCAAGCAAACCCAATAAAATCCAATCAAACCAATAAAATCAAACAAATCCAATAAAATCCAATCAAATTCAATAAAATCCAATCAAACCAATCAAAACCAATGAAACCAATCAAAGCCAACCAAATACAATCAAATCCAATCAAATACAATCAAATCCAATCAAACCAATCAAATCCAATCAAATCCAATCAAACCAATCAAATCCAATCAAAACCAATGAAACCAATCAAATCCAATCAAACCAACCAAATCCAATATTATCCAATCAAAGCCAACCAAATACAATCCAATACAATCAAATCCAATCTTATCCAATCAAATCCAATCAAATCCAATTAAAACCAATGAAACCAATCAAATCCAATCAAATCCAATCAAATCCAATCAAAGCCAATCAAATCCAATCAAACCAACCAAATCCAATCTTATCCAATCAAATCCAACCAAATACAATCAAATCCAATTTTATCCAATCAAATCCAAACAAATCCAATCAAATCCAATCAAAACCAATGAAACCAATCAAATCCAATCAAATCAAATCAAATTCAATCAAATCCAATCGTATCCAATCAAAACCAACCAAATACAATCAAATCCAATCAAATACAATCAAATCCAATCAAACCAATCAAATCCAATCAAATCCAATCAAACCAATCAAATCCAATCAAAACCAATGAAACCAATCAAATCAAATCAAACCAACCAAATCCAATCTTATCCAATCAAAACAACCAAAACAATCCAAACAATCAAATCCAATCAAACCAATCAAATCCAATCAAATCTAATCAAACCAATCAAATCCAATCCAACCAATCAACTCCAATCAAATCCAATCTTATCCAATCAAATTCAATAAAATCCAATCAAGCCAACAAATACACTCAAACCCAATCAAACCAATTAAATCCAATCAAATCCAATCAAATTCAATCAAACCAATTAAATCCAAACAAAACCAATGAAATCCAAACAAATCCAATCAAACCAATCAAATCCAATCAAACCAATCAAAGCAATCAAATCCAATCAAACCAATCAAATCCAATCAAACCAATCAAATCCAATAAACCAATCATCCAATCAATCCAATCAAAACCAATCAAACCAATCAAATCCAATCAAATCCAATCAAATCCAATCAAACCAACAACAACCAAATCCAATCTATCCAATCAAATCCAACCAAATACAATCAAATCCAATCAAACCAACCAAATCCAATCTTATCCAATCAAAGCCAACCAAATACAATCAAATCCAATCAAATCCAATCAAATCCAATCAAATCCAATCAAAACCAATCAAAACCAATGAAACCAATCAAATCCAATCAAATCCGAGCAAACCCAATCAAACCAATCAAATCCAATCATATCAAATCAAAGCCAATCCAATACAATCAAATCCAATCAAACCAATCAAATCCAATCAAATCCAATCAAACCAATCAAATCCAATCAAATCCAATCAAATCCAATCAAATCCAAGCAAACCCAAACAAAACCAATCAAATCCAATCATAAAATCAAACCAATCAAAGCCAATCAAATCCAATCATGTCTGATCAAACCAATCAAATACAAGCAAATCAATCAAATCCAATCAAACAAATCAAATCAACTCAAATCCAATCAAACCAATCAAATCCAATCAAATCCAATCTTATCCAATCAAATCCAACCAAATACAATCAAATCCAATCAAACCAACCAAATCCAATCACTTACCAATCAAAGCCAACCAAATACAATCAAATCCAATCAAATCCAATCAAATCCAATCTATCCAACAAATCCAATCAAAACCAATGAAACCAATCAAATCCAATCAAACCAATCAAATACAATCAAATCCAATCAAACCAATCAACTCCAATCAAATCCAATCAAATCCAATCAAAACCAACCAAATACAATCAAATCCAATAAAATCCAAGCAAACCCAATAAAATCCAATCAAACTAATAAAATCAAACAAATCCAATAAAATCCAATCAAATTCAATAAAAACCAATCAAACCAATCAAAACCAATGAAACCAATCAAATCCAATCAAATCCAAGCAAACCCAATCAAACCAATCAAATCCAATCATATCAAATCAAAGCCAATCCAATTCAATCAAATCCAATCAAACCAATCAAATCCAATCAAAAACCAATCAAATCCAATCAAATCCAATCAAATCCAATCAAATCCAAGCAAACCCAAACAAAACCAATCAAATCCAATCATATAAATCAAAGCCAATCAAATCCAATCAAATCAATCTTATCCAATCAAACCAATCAAAACCAATGAAGCCAATCAAATCCAATCAAATCAAATCAATTCCAATCAAATCCAATCAAACCAATCAAATCCAATCAAATCCAATCTTATCCAATCAAATCCAACCAAATACAATCAAATCCAATCAAACCAACCAAATCCAATCTTATCCAATCAAAGCCAACCAAATACAATCAAATCCAATCAAATCCAATCAAATCCAATCTTATCCAATCAAATCCAATCAAAACCAATGAAACCAATCAAATCCAATCAAACCAATCAAATACAATCAAATCCAATCAAACCAATCAACTCCAATCAAATCCAATCAAAACCAACCAAATACAATCAAATCCAATAAAATCCAAGCAAACCCAATAAAATCCAATCAAACTAATAAAATCAAAACAAATCCAATAAAATCCAATCAAATTCAATAAAATCCAATCAAACCAATCAAAACCAATGAAACCAATCAAATCCAATCAAATCCGAGCAAACCCAAACAAAACCAATAAAATCCAATCAAACCAATCAAAACCAAGAAACCAATCAACTCCAATCAAATCCAATCAAATCCAATCAAAACCAACCAAATACAATCAAATCCAATCAAACCGACCAAATCCAATCTTATCCAATCAAAGCCAACCAAATACAATCAAATCCAATCTTATCCAATCAAATCCAATCAAAACCAATGAAACCAATCAAACCAATAAAATCACAAACCCAATCAAACCAATCAAATCCAATCATATCAAATCAAACCAATCCAATACAATCAAATCCAATCAAACCAATCAAATCCAATCAAATCCAATCAAACCAATCAAATCCAATCAAATCCAATCAAACCAACCAAATACAATCAAATCCAATCAAACCAATCAAATCCAATCTTATCCAATCAAAGCCAACCAAATACAATCAAATCCAATCACCAATCAAAACCAATCAAATACAATGAAACCAATCAAATCCAATTCAACAATCCAATCAAACAATACTAAACCCAATCAAACCAATTGAATCCAATCAAGTCCAATCAAACCAATCAAATCCAATCAAAACCAATCAAACCAATCATATCCAATCAAATCCAATCAAATCCAATAACATCCAATCAAACCGACCAAATACACCAAACCCAATCAAATCCAATAAAATCCAAGCAAACCAATAAAATCCAACAAAACCAATGAAACCAATCAAATCCAATCAAACCCAATCAAACCAATCAAATCCAATCCAACCAATCAAACCAATCAAATCCAATCTTATCCAATCAAATCCAATCAAATCAATCAAACCAATCAAACCGACCAAATACACTAAACCCAATCAAACCCAAAACAAAAACCAACAAACCACCAAACACAATCAAACCAATAAAATCCAATCAACCAACAAATTAACAAAATAAACCACCAAAATCAAACCAACAATCAAACCATAAATCATCAACCACAACTCAAATCTATCCAATCAAACCAACCAAATACAATCAAACCAATAAAACATCAAACAAAACAATTTACCACAAACCAATAAAACCAAACAATAAACCAATCAAATACAATCAAATCCAATCAAATCCAATCAAATCCAACCAAACCAATCAACCAAAAAAATCAAATCCAATCTTATACTATCAAACCCAAACAAATCCAATCAAATACAATAAAATTCAATAAAATCCAATCAAAACGACCAAATACACTCAAACCCAATCAAACCAATTAAATCCAATCAAATCCAATCAAATCCAATCAAATCCAATCAAATCCAATCAAATCAATCAAATCCAATCAAATCAATCAAACCAATCGTATCCAATCAAAGCCAACCAAATACAATCAAATCGAATCAAACCAATCAATTCCAATAAAATACAATCAAACCAATCGAATCCAATAAATCCAATATTATCCAATCAATTCCAATCAAGTCCAATCAAACCAATCAAATACAACCAAAAACAATCAAATCCAATCTTATCCAATCTTATCCAATCAAATCCAAGCAAATCCAATCAAATCAAAAAAAAAAAATCCAATCAAACCGACCAAATACACTCAAACCCAATAAAATCCAAGCAAACCCAATAAAATCCAAGCAAACCAATCAAATCCAATCAAATCCAATCTTATCCAATCAAAGCCAAACAAATACAATCAAATCCAATCAAACTAATCAAATCCAATCAAACCAATCAAATCCAATCTTATCCAATAAAATTCAATAAAATCCACTCAAGCCGACCAAATACACTCAAACCCAATCAAACCAATTAAATCCAATCAAATCCAATCAAATCCAATCAAATCCAATCAAATTCAATCAAACCAATCAAATCCAATCAAAACCAATGAAACCAAGCAAATCCAATCAAACCAATCAAACCCAATCAAATCCAATCAAACCAATCAATTCCAATCAAACCAATCAATTACAATCAAATCCAATCAAACCAATTAAATCCAATCTATCCAATCAATTCCAATCAAATCCAATCAAACCAATCAAATCCAATCTTATTCAATAAAATTCAATAAAAATCCACTCAAACCGACCAAATACACTCAAACCCAATCAAACCAATTAAATCCAATCAAATCCAACCAAATACAAACAAATCCAATATTATCCTATCAAACCCAAACAAATCCAATCAAATACAATAAAATTCAATAAAATCCAATCAAAACGACCAAATACACTCAAACCCAATCAAACCAATTATATCCAATCAAATCCAATCAAACCAATCAAATACAATCGTATCCAATCAAAGCCAACCAAATACAATCAAATCGAATCAAACCAATCAAATACAATTAAACCAATCAAATCCAATTAAATCCAATATTATCCAATCAATTCCAATCAAGTCCAATCAAATCCAACCAAAAACAATCAAATCCAATCTTATCCAATCAAATCCAATCAAATCAAATAAATCCAATCAAACCGACCAAATACACTCAAACCCAATAAAATCCAAGCAAACCCAATAAAATCCAAGCAAACCAATCAACTCCAATCAAAACCAATGAAACCAATCAAATCCAATCTTATCCAATCAAAGCCAACCAAATACATTCAAATCCAATCAAACCAATCAAATCCAATCTTATCCAATAAAATTCAATAAAATCCTATCAAGCCGACCAAATACACTCAAACCCAATCAAACCAATTAAATCCAATCAAATCCAATCAAATTCAATCAAACCAATCAAATCCAACCAAATACAATCAAACCAATCATATCCAATCAAACCAATCAAATCCAATCATATCCAATCAAATCAAATCTTATCCAATCAAATCCAACAAAATACAATCAAACCAATAAAATCCAATCAAATCCATTAAAATCCAATTTTATCCAATCAAACCAATAAAATCCATACAAATCCAATCAAATCCAATCAAATACAATCAAATCCAATCAAATCCAATCAAATCCAACCAAACCAATAAAATCCAACCAAATACAATCAAATCCAATCTTATACTATCAAACCCAAACAAATCCAATCAAACCAAAAAATCCAATCAAAACGACCAAATACACTCAAACCCAATCAAACCAATTAAATCCAATCAAATCCAATCAAACAAACCAATCAAATCCAATCAAATCCAATCAAATCAATCAAATCCAATCGTATCCAATCAAAGCCAACCAAATACAATCAAATCGAATCAAACCAATCAATTCCAATAAAATACAATCAAACCAATCAAATCCAATTAAATCCAATATTATCCAATCAATTCCAATCAAGTCCAATCAAACCAATCAAATACAACCAAAAACAATCAAATCCAATCTTATCAATCACAACAAATCCAAGCAAATCCAATCAAATCATAAAAAAAAAATCCAATCAAACCGACCAAATACACTCAAACCCAATAAAATCCAACAAACCAATCAAATCCAATCAAATCCAATCTTATCCAATCAAAGCCATACAAATACAATCAAATCCAATCAAACAATCAAACCAATCAAACCAATCAAACCAATCATCCAAAAAACAAAAAACCCAACCACCAAAACACCAAACCCAACAAACCATAACATCAAACCAACAAACCAACAACACAAACCAATCAAACAATCAAAAAATGAAACCAACAAACCAACAAACAACAAACCAACAAATCCAACAAAACCAACAAACAACAAATACACTCAAATCAACAAACAATAAACCAATCATCAATCAACCAACAAATCCAATCAAACCAATCAAATCCAACAAAAACATTCAAATCCAAATAAATCAATAAAACACAAACCAATCAAACCGACCAAATACACTAAAACCCAATCAAACCAATCAAACCAATAAATCCAATCAAATCCAATCAAACCAATCAAATCCAATCAAAACCAATGAAACCAATCAAATCCAATCAAACCAATCAAATCAAAAAATACAATCAAATCCAATCTTATCAATCAAATCTAATAAAATTCAATCAAATCCAATCAAACCGACCAAATACACTAAACCCAATCAAACCAATAAATCCAATCAAATCCAATCAAACCAATCAAATCCAATCAAAACCAATGAAACCAATCAAATCCAATCAAATCCAATCAAACCAACCAAATCCCATATTATCCAATCAAAGCCAACCAAATCCAATCAAATACAATCAAACCAATCAAATCCAATCAAATCCAATCAAACCAATCAAATCCATCAAACCAATCAAATCCAATCAAATCCAACCAAATACAATCAAACCAATCAAATCCAATCATATCCAATCAAACCAATCAAATCCAATCATATCCAATCAAATGAAATCTTATCCAATCAAATCCAACAAAATACCATCAAACCAATCAAATCCAATCAAATCCAACCAAACCAATCAAATCCAACCAAATACAATCAAATCCAATCTTATCCAATCAAAGACAACCAAATACAATCAAATCCAATCAAACCAATAAAATCCAATCAAAACCAATGAAACCAATCAAATCCAATCTAATCCAATCTTTTCCAATCAAAGACAACCAAATCCAATAAAATCCAATCAAACCAATCAAATCCAATCAAATCCAATCAAACCAATCAAATTCCAATCAAATCCAACAAACCAATCAAATCCAATCTTATCCAATCAAATCCAACCAAATACAATCAAACCAATCAAATCCAATCATATCCAATCAAACCAATCAAATCAATCAAATCCAATCATATCCAATCAAATGAAATCTTATCCAATCAAATACAACAAAATACCATCAAACCAATCAAATCCAACCAAACCAATCAAATCCAACCAAATACAATCAAATCCAATCTTATCCAATCAAACCCAAACAAATCCAATCAAATCAAATACAATTCAATCAAATCCAATCAAACCGACCAAATACACGCAAACCCAATCAAATAAAATACAACCCAAGCAAACCCAATAAAATCCAAGCAAACCAATAAAATCCAAACAAAACCAATGAAACCAATCAAATCCAATCAAATCGAATCTTATCCAATCAAAGCCAACCAAATACAATCAAATCCAATCAAACCAATCAAATCCAATCAAATCCAATCAAACCCAAACAATCAAATCCAATCAAATCCAATCAAATCCAATGAAAACCAATGAAACCAATCAAACCAACCAAATCCAATCTTATCCAATCAAAGCCAACCAAATACAATCCAATACAATCAAATCCAATCAAACCAATCAAATCCAATCAAACCAATCAAATTCTATCAAATCCAATCCAATCCAATCTAATCCAATCAAATCCAATCAAATCCAATCAAAACCAATGAATCCAATCAAATCCAATCAAATCCATTCAAATCCAATCAAACCAACCAAATGCAATCTTATCCAATCAAATCCAACCAAATACAATCAAATCCAATCTTATCCAATCAAATCCAAACAAATCCAATCAATTCCAATAAAATTCAATCAAATCCAATCAAACCGACGAAATACACTCAAACCCAATCAAACCAATTGAATCCAATATAATCCAATCAAATCCAATCAAAACCAATGAAACCAATCTTACCCAATCAAAGCCAACCAAATATAATCAAATCCAATCTTATCCAATCAAAGCCAACCAAATACAATCCAATACAATCAACTCCAATCAAACCAATCAAATCCAATCAAATCCAATCAAACTAATCAAATCCAATCAAATCCCATCTTATCCAATCAACGCCAACCAAATCCAATCAAATACAATCAAACCAATCAAATCCAATCAAATCCAATCAAATCCAATCAAATCCAATCAAATCCAATCAAACCAATCCAATTCCAATCAAATCCATCAAACCAATCAAATCCAATCAAATCCAATCTTATCCAATCAAATCCAACCAAATACAATTAAACCAATCATATCCAATCAAACCAATCAAATCCAATCAAACCAATCCAATTCCAATCAAATCCATCAAACCAATCAAATACAATCAAATCCAATCAAATCCAATCAAATCCAACCAAACCAATAAAATCCAACCAAATACAATCAAATCCAATCTTATACTATCAAACCCAAACAAATCCAATCAAATCCAATAAAATCCAATCAAAACGACCAAATACACTCAAACCCAATCAAACCAATTAAATCCAATCAAATCCAATCAAATCCAATCAAACCAATAAAATCCAATCAAATCCATTAAAATCCAATTTTATCCAATCAAACCAATAAAATCCAATCAAATCCATTAAAATCCAATTTTATCCAATCAAACCAATAAAATCCATACAAATCCAATCAAATCCAATCAAATACAATCAAATCCAATCAAATCCAATCAAATCCAACCAAACCAATCAAATCCAACCAAATACACTCAAACCCAATCAAATCCAATCAAAACCAATGAAACCAATCAAATCCGAGCAAACCCAATCAAACCAATCAAATCCAATCAAATCCAATCAAATCCAATCAAATCCAATCAAATCCAATCAAATCCAATCAAATCCAATCAAATCCAATGAAAACCAATGAAACCAATCAAATCCAATCAAACCAACCAAATCCAATCTTATCCAATCAAAGCCAACCAAATACAATCCAATACAATCAAATCCAATCAAACCAATCAAATCCACTCAAACCAATCAAATTCTATCAAATCCAATCCAATCCAATCTAATCCAATCAAATCCAATCAAATCCAATCAAATCCAATCAAAACCAATGAAACCAATCAAATCCAATCAAATCCAATCAAACCAACCAAATACCATATTATACAATCAAAGCCAAACAAATCCAATTAAATCCAATCAAACCAATCAAATCCAATCAAATCCAATCAAACCAATCAAATCCAATCAAATCCATCAAACCAATCAAATCCAATCAAATCCAACCAAATACAATCAAACCAATCAAATCCAATCATATCCAATCAAACCAATCAAACCAATCAAATCAAATCATATCCAATCAAATGAAATCTTATCCAATCAAATCCAACAAAATACCATCAAACCAATCAAATCCAATCAAATCCAACCAAACCAATCAAATCCAACCAAATACAATCAAATCCAATCTTATCCAATCAAACCCAAACAAATCCAATCAAATCAAATACAATTCAATCAAAGCCAATCAAATCAAATAAATCCAATCAAACCGACCAAATACACTCAAACCCAATAAAATCCAAGCAAACCCAATAAAATCCAAGCAAACCAATCAAATCCAATCAAAACCAATGAAACCAATCAAATCCAATCAAATCCAATCTTATCCAATCAAAGCCAACCAAATACAATCAAATCCAATCAAACTAATCAAATCCAATCAAACCAATCTTATCCAATAAAATTCAATAAAATCCAATCAAGCCGACGAAATACACTCAAACCCAATCAAACCAATTAAATCCAATCAAATTCAGACAAACCAATCAAATCCAATCAAAACCAATGAAACCAATCAAATCCAATCAAACCAATCAAACCCAATCAAAGCCAACCAAGTACAATCAAATCCAATCAAACCAATCAATTCCAATAAATCCAATCAAACCAATCAAATCCAATTAAATCCAATCTTATCCAATCAATTCCAATCAAATCCAATCAAACCAATCAAATCCAACTAAATACAATCAAATCCAATATTATCCAATCAAATCCAATAAAATTCAATCAAATCCAATCAAACCAATTAAAACCAATGAAACCATTCAAATCCAATTAAATCCAATCAAACCAATCAAATCCAATCTTATCCAATAAACTCCAACCAAATACAATCAAATCCAATCAAATCCAATCAAATCCAATCAAATCCAATAAAATGCAATCAAACCAATCAAATCCAATATTATCCAATCAAATCCAACCAAATACAATCAAACCAATCAAATCCAATCATATCCAATCAAACCAATCAAACCAATCAACCTATCATATCCAATCAAATCAAATCTTATCCAATCAAACCAATCAAATCCAACCAAATACAATCAAATCCAATCTTATCCAATCAAATCCAATCTTATCCAATCAAACCCAAACAAATCCAATCAAATCAAATACAATTCAATCAAATCCAATCAAACCGACCAAATACACTCAAACCCAATCAAATCCAATAAAACCCAAGCAAACCCAATAAAATCCAAGCAAACCAATCAAATCCAACCAAATACAATCAAATCCAATCTTATCCAATCAAACCAATAAAATCCATACAAATCCAATCAAATCCAATCAAATCCAATCAAATCCAATCAAACCAATCAAATCCAACCAAATACAATCAAATCCAATATTATCCTATCAAACCCAAACAAATCCAATCAAATACAATAAAATTCAATAAAATCCAATCAAAACGACCAAATACACTCAAACCCAATCAAACCAATTATATCCAATCAAATCCAATCAAACCAATCAAATACAATCGTATCCAATCAAAGCCAACCAAATACAATCAAATCGAATCAAACCAATCAAACACAATCAAACCAATCAAATCCAATTAAATCCAATATTATCCAATCAATTCCAATCAAGTCCAATCAAACCAATCAAATCCAACCAAAAACAATCAAATCCAATCTTATCCAATCAAATCCAATCAAATCAAATAAATCCAATCAAACCGACCAAATACAATCAAACCCAATAAAATCCAAGCAAACCCAATAAAATCCAAGCAAACCAATCAACTCCAATCAAAACCAATGAAACCAATCAAATCCAATCTTATCCAATCAAAGCCAACCAAATACAATCAAATCCAATCAAACCAATCAAATCCAATCTTATCCAATAAAATTCAATAAAATCCAATCAAGCCGACCAAATACACTCAAACCCAATCAAACCAATTAAATCCAATCAAATCCAATCAAATTCAATCAAACCAATCAAATCCAACCAAATACAATCAAACCAATCATATCCAATCAAACCAATCAAATCCAATCATATCCAATCAAATCAAATCTTATCCAATCAAATCCAACAAAATACAATCAAACCAATAAAATCCAATCAAATCCATTAAAATCCAATTTTATCCAATCAAACCAATAAAATCCGTACAAATCCAATCAAATCCAATCAAATACAATCAAATCCAATCAAATCCAATCAAATCCAACCAAACCAATCAAATCCAACCAAAGACAATCAAATCCAATCTTATACTATCAAACCCAAACAAATCCAATCAAATCCAATAAAATTCAATAAAATCCAATCAAAACGACCAAATACACTCAAACCCAATCAAACCAATTAAATCCAATCAAATCCAATCAAATCCAATCAAATCCAATCAAATCCAATCAAATCCAATTAAATCCAATCAAATCAATCAAATCCAATCGTATCCAATCAAAGCCAACCAAATACAATCAAATCGAATCAAACCAATCAATTCCAATAAAATACAATCAAACCAATCGAATCCAATTAAATCCAATATTATCCAATCAATTCCAATCAAGTCCAATCAAACCAATCAAATACAACCAAAAACAATCAAATCCAATCTTATCCAATCTTATCCAATCAAATCCAAGCAAATCCAATCAAATCATAAAAAAAAATAAATCCAATCAAACCGACCAAATACACTCAAACCCAATAAAATCCAAGCAAACCCAATAAAATCCAAGCAAACCAATCAAATCCAATCAAATCCAATCTTATCCAATCAAAGCCAAACAAATACAATCAAATCCAATCAAACTAATCAAATCCAATCAAACCAATCAAATCCAATCTTATCCAATAAAATTCAATAAAATCCACTCAAGCCGACCAAATACACTCAAACCCAATCAAACCAATTAAATCCAATCAAATCCAATCAAATCCAATCAAATTCAATCAAACCAATCAAATCCAATCAAAACCAATGAAACCAATCAAATCCAATCAAACCAATCAAACCCAATCAAATCCAATCAAACCAATCAATTCCAATCAAACCAATCAATTACAATCAAATCCAATCAAACCAATTAAATCCAATTTTATCCAATCAATTCCAATCAAATCCAATCAAACCAATCAAATCCAATCTTATTCAATAAAATTCAATAAAATCCACTCAAGCCGACCAAATACACTCAAACCCAATCAAACCAATTAAATCCAATCAAATCCAACCAAATACAAACAAATCCAATATTATCCTATCAAACCCAAACAAATCCAATCAAATACAATAAAATTCAATAAAATCCAATCAAAACGACCAAATACACTCAAACCCAATCAAACCAATTATATCCAATCAAATCCAATCAAACCAATCAAATACAATCGTATCCAATCAAAGCCAACCAAATACAATCAAATCGAATCAAACCAATCAAATACAATTAAACCAATCAAATCCAATTAAATCCAATATTATCCAATCAATTCCAATCAAGTCCAATCAAACCAATCAAATCCAACCAAAAACAATCAAATCCAATCTTATCCAATCAAATCCAATCAAATCAAATAAATCCAATCAAACCGACCAAATACACTCAAACCCAATAAAATCCAAGCAAACCCAATAAAATCCAAGCAAACCAATCAACTCCAATCAAATCCAATCAAATCCAATCAAATCCAATCAAATCCAATCAAATCCAATCAAATCAATCAAATCCAATCGTATCCAATCAAAGCCAACCAAATACAATCAAATCGAATCAAACCAATCAATTCCAATAAAATACAATCAAACCAATCAAATCCAATTAAATCCAATATTATCCAATCAATTCCAATCAAGTCCAATCAAACCAATCAAATACAACCAAAAACAATCAAATCCAATCTTATCCAATCTTATCCAATCAAATCCAAGCAAATCCAATCAAATCATAAAAAAAAATAAATCCAATCAAACCGACCAAATACACTCAAACCCAATAAAATCCAAGCAAACCAATCAAATCCAATCAAATCCAATCTTATCCAATCAAAGCCATACAAATACAATCAAATCCAATCAAACTAATCAAATCCAATCAAACCAATCAAATCCAATCTTATCCAATAAAATTCAATAAAATCCACTCAAGCCGACCAAATACACTCAAACCCAATCAAACCAATTAAATCCAATCAAATCCAATCAAATCCAATCAAATTCAATCAAACCAATCAAATCCAATCAAAACCAATGAAACCAATCAAATCCAATCAAACCAATCAAACCCAATCAAATCCAATCAAACCAATCAATTCCAATCAAACCAATCAATTACACTCAAATCCAATCAAACCAATTAAATCCAATCTTATCCAATCAATTCCAATCAAATCCAATCAAACCAATCAAATCCAACAAAATACATTCAAATCCAATATTATCCAATCAAATCTAATAAAATTCAATCAAATCCAATCAAACCGACCAAATACACTAAAACCCAATCAAACCAATCAAACCAATTAAATCCAATCAAATCCAATCAAACCGACCAAATACACTCAAACCCAATAAAATCCAAGCAAACCCAATAAAATCCAAGCAAACCAATCAAATCCAATCAAAACCAATGAAACCAATCAAATCCAATCAAATCCAATCTTATCCAATCAAAGCCAACCAAATACAATCAAATCCAATCAAACTAATCAAATCCAATCAAACCAATCTTATCCAATAAAATTCAATAAAATCCAATCAAGCCGACGAAATACACTCAAACCCAATCAAACCAATTAAATCCAATCAAATCCAATCAAATTCAGACAAACCAATCAAATCCAATCAAAACCAATGAAACCAATCAAATCCAATCAAACCAATCAAACCCAATCAAAGCCAACCAAGTACAATCAAATCCAATCAAACCAATCAATTCCAATAAATCCAATCAAACCAATCAAATCCAATTAAATCCAATCTTATCCAATCAATTCCAATCAAATCCAATCAAACCAATCAAATCCAACTAAATACAATCAAATCCAATATTATCCAATCAAATCCAATAAAATTCAATCAAATCCAATCAAACCAATTAAAACCAATGAAACCATTCAAATCCAATTAAATCCAATCAAACCAATCAAATCCAATCTTATCCAATAAACTCCAACCAAATACAATCAAATCCAATCAAATCCAATCAAATCCAATAAAATGCAATCAAACCAATCAAATCCAATATTATCCAATCAAATCCAACCAAATACAATCAAACCAATCAAATCCAATCATATCCAATCAAACCAATCAAACCAATCAAATCCTATCATATCCAATCAAATCAAATCTTATCCAATCAAACCAATCAAATCCAACCAAATACAATCAAATCCAATCTTATCCAATCAAATCCAATCTTATCCAATCAAACCCAAACAAATCCAATCAAATCAAATACAATTCAATCAAATCCAATCAAACCGACCAAATACACTCAAACCCAATCAAATCCAATAAAACCCAAGCAAACCCAATAAAATCCAAGCAAACCAATCAAATCCAACCAAATACAATCAAACCAATAAAATCCATACAAATCCAATCAAATCCAATCAAATCCAATCAAATCCAATCAAACCAATCAAATCCAATCAAACCAATCAAATCCAACCAAATACAATCAAATCCAATATTATCCTATCAAACCCAAACAAATCCAATCAAATACAATAAAATTCAATAAAATCCAATCAAAACGACCAAATACACTCAAACCCAATCAAACCAATTATATCCAATCAAATCCAATCAAACCAATCAAATACAATCGTATCCAATCAAAGCCAACCAAATACAATCAAATCGAATCAAACCAATCAAATACAATCAAACCAATCAAATCCAATTAAATCCAATATTATCCAATCAATTCCAATCAAGTCCAATCAAACCAATCAAATCCAACCAAAAACAATCAAATCCAATCTTATCCAATCAAATCCAATCAAATCAAATAAATCCAATCAAACCGACCAAATACACTCAAACCCAATAAAATCCAAGCAAACCCAATAAAATCCAAGCAAACCAATCAACTCCAATCAAAACCAATGAAACCAATCAAATCCAATCTTATCCAATCAAAGCCAACCAAATACAATCAAATCCAATCAAACCAATCAAATCCAATCTTATCCAATAAAATTCAATAAAATCCAATCAAGCCGACCAAATACACTCAAACCCAATCAAACCAATTAAATCCAATCAAATCCAATCAAATTCAATCAAACCAATCAAATCCAACCAAATACAATCAAACCAATCATATCCAATCAAACCAATCAAATCCAATCATATCCAATCAAATCAAATCTTATCCAATCAAATCCAACAAAATACAATCAAACCAATAAAATCCAATCAAATCCATTAAAATCCAATTTTATCCAATCAAACCAATAAAATCCGTACAAATCCAATCAAATCCAATCAAATACAATCAAATCCAATCAAATCCAATCAAATCCAACCAAACCAATCAAATCCAACCAAAGACAATCAAATCCAATCTTATACTATCAAACCCAAACAAATCCAATCAAATCCAATAAAATTCAATAAAATCCAATCAAAACGACCAAATACACTCAAACCCAATCAAACCAATTAAATCCAATCAAATCCAATCAAATCCAATCAAATCCAATCAAATCCAATTAAATCCAATCAAATCAATCAAATCCAATCGTATCCAATCAAAGCCAACCAAATACAATCAAATCGAATCAAACCAATCAATTCCAATAAAATACAATCAAACCAATCGAATCCAATTAAATCCAATATTATCCAATCAATTCCAATCAAGTCCAATCAAACCAATCAAATACAACCAAAAACAATCAAATCCAATCTTATCCAATCTTATCCAATCAAATCCAAGCAAATCCAATCAAATCATAAAAAAAAATAAATCCAATCAAACCGACCAAATACACTCAAACCCAATAAAATCCAAGCAAACCCAATAAAATCCAAGCAAACCAATCAAATCCAATCAAATCCAATCTATCCAATCAAAGCCAAACAAATACAATCAAACCAATCAAACTAATAAAATCCAATCAAACCAATCAAATCCAATCTTATCCAAAAAATCAAAAAATCCACAAGCCGACCAAAACACTCAAACCCAATCAAACCAATAAACCAACAAACCAACAAACCAATCAAATCAATCAAACAATCAAACCAACAAAACAATGAAACCAACAATCCAATCAAACCAATCAAACCCAATCAAATCCAATCAAACCAATCAATTCCAATCAAACCAATCAATACAACAAACCAAAAACCAAAAAAAAACAACACACAAACAACACAAAAACCACCCGAATAACTCAAACCCAATCAAACCAATAAACCAACAAATCCAACCAAAACAAACAAACCAAATTTCCTATCAAACCCAAACAAACAATAAAACAAAAACAATAAAACCAATCAAAACGACCAAAACACTCAAACCCAATCAAACCAATATATCCAACAAACCAATCAAACCAATCAAATACAATCGTATCCAATCAAAGCCAACCAAATACAATCAAATCGAATCAAACCAATCAAATACAATTAAACCAACAAACCAATAACAATTAACAACCAACAAGTCCAACAACCAACAAACCAACCAAAAACACAAAAACATCCAACAAATCCAACAAACAAAAACCAATCAAACCGACCAAAACACTCAAACCCAATAAAATCCAAGCAAACCCAATAAAATCCAAGCAAACCAATCAACTCCAATCAAAACCAATGAAACCAATCAAATCCAATCTTATCCAATCAAAGCCAACCAAATACATTCAAATCCAATCAAACCAATCAAATCCAATCTTATCCAATAAAATTCAATAAAATCCTATCAAGCCGACCAAATACACTCAAACCCAATCAAACCCAATCAAACCAATTAAATCCAATCAAATCCAATCAAATTCAATCAAACCAATCAAATCCAACCAAATACAATCAAACCAATCATATCCAATCAAACCAATCAAATCCAATCATATCCAATCAAATCAAATCTTATCCAATCAAATCCAACAAAATACAATCAAACCAATAAAATCCAATCAAATCCATTAAAATCCAATTTTATCCAATCAAACCAATAAAATCCATACAAATCCAATCAAATCCAATCAAATACAATCAAATCCAATCAAATCCAATCAAATCCAACCAAACCAATAAAATCCAACCAAATACAATCAAATCCAATCTTATACTATCAAACCCAAACAAATCCAATCAAATCCAATAAAATCCAATCAAAACGACCAAATACACTCAAACCCAATCAAACCAATTAAATCCAATCAAATCCAATCAAATCCAATCAAATCCAATCAAATCCAATCAAATCAATCAAATCCAATCGTATCCAATCAAAGCCAACCAAATACAATCAAATCGAATCAAACCAATCAATTCCAATAAAATACAATCAAACCAATCAAATCCAATTAAATCCAATATTATCCAAGCAATTCCAATCAAGTCCAATCAAACCAATCAAATACAACCAAAAACAATCAAATCCAATCTTATCCAATCTTATCCAATCAAATCCAAGCAAATCCAATCAAATC
This sequence comes from Lordiphosa mommai, assembly GCA_018904225.1. NCBI lineage: Eukaryota > Metazoa > Arthropoda > Insecta > Diptera > Drosophilidae > Lordiphosa > Lordiphosa mommai. The sequence goes on along the minus strand of JAEIFT010000208.1, from coordinate 5,635 downwards.
ATAAAAAAAATAAATCCAATCAAACCGACCAAATACACTCAAACCCAATAAAATCCAAGCAAACCAATCAAATCCAATCAAATCCAATCTTATCCAATCAAAGCCATACAAATACAATCAAATCCAATCAAACTAATCAAATCCAATCAAACCAATCAAATCCAATCTTATCCAATAAAATTCAATAAAATCCACTCAAAGACCAAATACACTCAAACCCAATCAAACCAATTAAATCCAATCAAATCCAATCAAATCCAATCAAATTCAATCAAACCAATCAAATCCAATCAAAACCAATGAAACCAATCAAATCCAATCAAACCAATCAAACCCAATCAAATCCAATCAAACCAATCAATTCCAATCAAACCAATCAAACCAATTAAATCCAATCTTATCCAATCAATTCCAATCAAATCCAATCAAACCAATCAAATCCAACAAAATACATTCAAATCCAATATTATCCAATCAAATCTAATAAAATTCAATCAAATCCAATCAAACCGACCAAATACACTAAAACCCAATCAAACCAATCAAACCAATTAAATCCAATCAAATCCAATCAAACCAATCAAATCCAATCAAAACCAATGAAACCAATCAAATCCAATCAAACCAATCAAATCAAAAAAATACAATCAAATCCAATCTTATCCAATCAAATCTAATAAAATTCAATCAAATCCAATCAAACCGACCAAATACACTAAAACCCAATCAAACCAATTAAATCCAATCAAATCCAATCAAACCAATCAAATCCAATCAAAACCAATGAAACCAATCAAATCCAATCAAATCCAATCAAACCAACCAAATCCCATATTATCCAATCAAAGCCAACCAAATCCAATCAAATACAATCAAACCAATCAAATCCAATCAAATCCAATCAAACCAATCAAATCCATCAAACCAATCAAATCCAATCAAATCCAACCAAATACAATCAAACCAATCAAATCCAATCATATCCAATCAAACCAATCAAATCCAATCATATCCAATCAAATGAAATCTTATCCAATCAAATCCAACAAAATACCATCAAACCAATCAAATCCAATCAAATCCAACCAAACCAATCAAATCCAACCAAATACAATCAAATCCAATCTTATCCAATCAAAGACAACCAAATACAATCAAATCCAATCAAACCAATAAAAATCCAATCAAAACCAATGAAACCAATCAAATCCAATCTAATCCAATCTTTTCCAATCAAAGACAACCAAATCCAATAAAATCCAATCAAACCAATCAAATCCAATCAAATCCAATCAAACCAATCAAATTCCAATCAAATCCAACAAACCAATCAAATCCAATCTTATCCAATCAAATCCAACCAAATACAATCAAACCAATCAAATCCAATCATATCCAATCAAACGAATCAAACCAATCAAATCCAATCATATCCAATCAAATGAAATCTTATCCAATCAAATACAACAAAATACCATCAAACCAATCAAATCCAACCAAACCAATCAAATCCAACCAAATACAATCAAATCCAATCTTATCCAATCAAACCCAAACAAATCCAATCAAATCAAATACAATTCAATCAAATCCAATCAAACCGACCAAATACACGCAAACCCAATCAAATAAAATACAACCCAAGCAAACCCAATAAAATCCAAGCAAACCAATAAAATCCAAACAAAACCAATGAAACCAATCAAATCCAATCAAATCGAATCTTATCCAATCAAAGCCAACCAAATACAATCAAATCCAATCAAACCAATCAAATCCAATCAAATCCAATCAAACCCAAACAATCAAATCCAATCAAATCCAATCAAATCCAATGAAAACCAATGAAACCAATCAAACCAACCAAATCCAATCTTATCCAATCAAAGCCAACCAAATACAATCCAATACAATCAAATCCAATCAAACCAATCAAATCCAATCAAACCAATCAAATTCTATCAAATCCAATCCAATCCAATCTAATACAATCAAATCCAATCAAATCCAATCAAAACCAATGAATCCAATCAAATCCAATCAAATCCATTCAAATCCAATCAAACCAACCAAATGCAATCTTATCCAATCAAATCCAACCAAATACAATCAAATCCAATCTTATCCAATCAAATCCAAACAAATCCAATCAATTCCAATAAAATTCAATCAAATCCAATCAAACCGACGAAATACACTCAAACCCAATCAAACCAATTTAATCCAATATAATCCAATCAAATCCAATCAAAACCAATGAAACCAATCTTACCCAATCAAAGCCAACCAAATATAATCAAATCCAATCTTATCCAATCAAAGCCAACCAAATACAATCCAATACAATCAACTCCAATCAAACCAATCAAATCCAATCAAATCCAATCAAACTAATCAAATCCAATCAAATCCCATCTTATCCAATCAACGCCAACCAAATCCAATCAAATACAATCAAACCAATCAAATCCAATCAAATCCAATCAAATCCAATCAAATCCAATCAAACCAATCCAATTCCAATCAAATCCATCAAACCAATCAAATCCAATCAAATCCAATCTTATCCAATCAAATCCAACCAAATACAATTAAACCAATCATATCCAATCAAACCAATCAAATCCAATCATACCAATCAAATCCAATCAAACCAATCAAATTCCAATCAAATCCATCAAACCAATCAAATCCTATCAAATCCAATCTTATCCAATCAAATCCAACCAAATACAATCAAATCAATCAAATCCAATGATATCCAATCAAACCAATCAAATCCAATCATATCCAATCAAATGAAATCTTATCCAATCAAAACCAACAAAATACCATCAAACCAATCAAATCCAATCAAACCAATCAAATCCAATCAAATCCAATCGTATCCAATCAAAGCCAACCAAATACAATCAAACCAATCAAACCAATCAATTCCAATCAAATCCAATCTTATACAATCAAATCCAATGAAACCAATCAAATCCAACAAAATACAATCAAATCCAATCTCATCCAATCAAATCCAATAAAATTCAATCAAATCCAATCAAACCGACCAAATACACTCAAACCCAATCAAACCAATCAAATCCAATCAAAACCAATGAAACCAATCAAATCCAATCAAACCAATCAAATCCAATCGTATCCAATCAAAGCCAACCAAATACAATCAAATCCAATCAAATACAATCAAGTCCAATCAAATCCAATCAAATACAATCAAACCAATAAATTCCAAACAAATCCTATCAAATCCAATAAAATCCAAGCAAACCCAATAAAATCCAATCGAACCAATAAAATCAAAACAAATCCAATGAAATCCAATAAAATCCAATCAAATTCAATAAAATCCAATCAAACCAATCAAATCCAATCAAAACCAATGAAACCAATCAAATCCGAGCAAACCCAATCAAACCAATCAAATCCAATCATATCAAATCAAAGCCAATCCAATACAATCAAATCCAATCAAACCAATCATATCCAATCAAATCCAATCAAACCAAACAAATCCAATCAAATCCAATCAAATCCATTCAAATCCAATCAAAACCAATGAAACCAATCAAATCCAATCAAACCAACCAAATCCAATCTTATCCAATCAAAGCCAACCAAATACAATCCAATACAATCAAATGCAATCAAACCAATCAAATCTAATCAAACCAATCCAATCCAATCCAATCAAATCCAATCGAATCCAATCTTATCCAATCAAATCCAATCAAATCCAATCAAATCCAATCAAAACCAATGAAACCAATCAAATCCAATCAAATCCAATCAAATCCATTCAAATCCAATCAAACCAACCAAATCCAATCAAATGCAATCTTATCCAATCAAATCCAACCAAATACAATCAAATCCAATAAAATTCAATCAAATCCAATCAAACCTACGAAATACACTCAAACCCAATCAAACCAATTGAATCCAATCTAATCCAATCAAAACAATCAAATCCAATCAAAACCAATGAAACCAATCAAATCAAATCAAATCCAATCAAATTCAATCAAATCCAATCAAATCCAATCTTACCCAATCAAAGCCAACCAAATATAATCAAATCCAATCTTATCCAATCAAAGCCAACCAAATACAATCAAATCCAATCAAACCAATCAAATCCAATCAAATCTAATCAAACCAATCAACTCCAATCAAATCCAATCTTATCCAATCAAATCCAATCAAATCCAATCAAATCCAATCAAAACCAATGAAACCAATCAAATCCAATCAAATACAATCAAATCCAATAAAATCCAATCAAATCCATTCAAACCAACCAAATCCAATCAAATGAAATCTTATCCAATCAAATCCAATAAAATCCAATCAAATCCATTCAAACCAACCAAATCCAATCAAATGAAATCTTATCCAATCAAATCCAACCAAATACAATCAAATCCAATCTTATCCAATCAAATCCAAACAAATCCAATCAATTCCAATAAAATCCAATCAAATCCAATCAAACCGACGAAATACACTCAAACCCAATCAAACCAATTGAATCCAATCTAATCCAATCAAACCAATCAAATCCAATCAAAACCAATGAAACCAATCAAATCCAATAAAATTCAATAAAATCCAATCAAACCGACCAAATACACTCAAACCCAATCAAATCCGATTAAATCCAAGCAAACCAATAAAATCCAAGCAAACCAATAAAATCCAATCAAAACTAATGAAACCAATCAAATCCAATCATATCCAATCAAATTCAATCAAATCCAATCTTACCCAATCAAAGCCAACCAAATATAATCAAATCCAATCTTATCCAATCAAAGCCAACCAAATACAATCCAATACAATCAAATCCAATCAAACCAATCAAATACAATCAAATCTAATCAAACCAATCAAATCCAATCAAATCCAATCCAACCAATCAACTCCAATCAAATCCAATAAAATTTAATCAAATCCAATCAAACAGACCAAATACATAGAACAAAAATTTCTCATGAAAAATTAAATTTTTTTTTATGTTCGTTTTCATTAGTAATGCTATTAAACAGTAAATCTGACACTTCTTGACATAAAATTTCTTCAAAAAAATGAAAAAATTTGTTTCATAGATTCTTCATATTTATGCTGTTTATGCATGAAACGCATATCCATAGAACAAAAATTCCTCATGAAAAATTAAATTTTTTTTATGTTCGTTTTCATTAGTAATGCTATTAAAGAGTAAATCTGACACTTCTTGACATAAAATTTCTTCAAAAAAATTAAATTTTTTTTTCATATATTCTTCATATTTATGCTGTTTATGCATGAAACGCATATCCATAGAACAAAAATTTCTCATGAAAAATTAAATTTTTTGTTTATGTTCGTTTGCATTAGTAATGCTATTAAAGAGTAAATCTGACACTTCTTGACATAAAATTTCTTCAAAAAAATGAAAAAATTTGTTTCATAGATTCTTCATATTTATGATGTTTATGCATGAAACGCATATCCATAGAACAAAAATTCCTCATGAAAAATTAAATTTTTTTATGTTCGTTTTCATTAGTAATGCTATTAAAGAGTAAATCTGACACTTCTTGACATAAAATTTCTTCAAAAAAATGAAAAATTTTTTTCATTT